>OY987264.1:7224422-7565812 GCA_963920665.1 Straminergon stramineum
GGCCCTATAACCTCATATTTTTGTAGTGACCAACTTTTTAGAGTTGACATGCAAAAAGTGAATTGAAAAATTTTCACAGTTTTTACACCCTCATGATCAAACATTATAATCTTTCAATCTATAAGTAATATTGTTATGCTTTCTTTTCCTGTGTGATCTCTAACATGTCTAGTTTGAATTTGTATGGTTACAATTCAAAAGAAATTGGTACAACTTATGAAAATGTTGATTTTTTGTTCAATTAAGAGCAAATTTCAAGGAGCTCGAAACAAGCCTAAGGCATTTAGGGGTTAATTCAATTAGTATGAGACTTTAAATAGTATTGGGATTTCTTTCTTCATACTATTTTGGATGAATGTAGTCTAATTTTTGTGTGAACATTTGGAAGAATTTGAGATGATAATTCACTAGTAGAAAGTTGGTCTTGGAGTACCAATGAGAGCACTAGAATTTGGTACCAAGGCATGTATGAGTACCAAGTTTTGGTGCTCTCATTTAGTGTTACAAGACCAACTTTCTAATAGTGATTGGACAAATGTAGATGAAAGTGGATGAAAGAAGATGTGAGTTGATGAAAATTCCATGACAATCACATTACTTGAGATAGTTTGAAAACAATGTGGATTGCATTATGCTCATATTATCTAATCTATTGCAAATGTCTATATTAGTACAATCCTCAAATTTGTATAATTTCCAAATAAGTGCAAGTTAGTGATATGAGCACGTTGCAAACTAATTAAAGTAGCTTGTTTACTAATATCATGTGGAAGAAGCATCTAAGCATAGTTTTGACTATTAAATTATTTTTATTTTTTATGACTCTTATTGGCAATTGAAAGATAATTATAAACTATTTTAGTTTGTATTGTTTGGACACTACTCCACTAGCCTCTATATCCATGTCCAAATTGTCTATAGTTTAGGCAAGAATTTAGATCGGACAATCTTAGTAATAGGATTGAAATTAGGTGTATCCACCTTAATTTCTAAATGTCCATGGCTATTATTGAGGTTCTTAGAGCACATTCTAAACTAAAAAATAAATCTAAGATTTGCTAAGTTTTAGCAAAATTAATCAAATTGTAGTTGCATAAGCTTCAAAGTACATGTATTATGGTTAAAGTTAATACCTAGAAGATACCCAAATTGCATCTTCTAGGTACATAGTGACAAAAGTGTTCATTCCTCTGAAAACCAAACATGGAAAAATGGTGGGATACACGTGTCATTCAATCATTAGTAGTTGAATTTTTCCAAAATAAATTGAAAGGGGTATACATGTAATTTTTCTATTGGTTGTGAAACTCTCACATCCAAAAATTTGAGAACACTTTTCATAAACCCTTCAAGAAATGATTTCAAGAATTTCCACCCCAAAACCATATTTGTATTTTCTTAGAATTTCTATTGACTACAATCGATTTAAGATATATTTGTATGAATTTGTTTGAATATTTATGTTTTCTATAAATATTTGTATGTGTTCCATATCCATGTTCTATATTTTGAATTCTATATCCATATCCATATTTGTATTTTGTATTTTGAATTTTGTATCCGTATTCTATATCCATTTTGGACAACCAAGATCATCTTTCCGAACGATGGCTATAATCAACACCTTCAGTTTTTCCATAAGATTGATAGCATTCAAGAAGGACCCTATTTACTCTAGTAGAGATCCAATGGTGTTGATTGAGCATTGTCTGATTTCCAAAAAGATACCAAATTGACAACTTGGATACTTTCATTTTTTCCATTTCCCATCCGATGGTAGAAGATTTTTCCAAACTTGGGAGGTGAGCCAAGGCAAGCCATTTGCACCTTTCTGGAACATAGTGGATCATATGATTGAAAAAACAAGAATCTTACAAGTGGATTAACCCCTAAAGGCCCATGGCCTTTTGGGACTTAAAAACATCATTGTTTTTGATGTGGTGTAGGTTTAAATTTCAATAAGGTAAAGAAATTTCAATTATACAATCTTGTAGTGTACATGTTGTAGATAATGTGAACTAACTTTGGAGTCATTTTGCCACATAGATTGCAAGATTATAATGTTTTAGTGTTGAAAAAAGATGATGAAATTTTCTTAGCAACAGATTTGGAGGTGAAATTCAATTTCTAAACCTACTCAAGTAAAAAACTTTTAAGCTATAAAGTGCCTCAAAAGTAGCATACAAAATACATTGGTGAAAGAAATTATGAATCAATTGACTCATTGTGTCTATAAAATGGCTTTGACATGTCAAAAAATAACAAGAAAAGTTGCAAAAAACACATCTAAAGATGAACCTCCTACTAAAATGCTTCACAATTATTTATAACTTCTTGGATTGATATGAAATTGTAGCCATACCAACTAGACTAGTATGGGCAACTTTCTCAAAAAAATTCTCTTGAAAACAAACACTATATAAAGGAGAAACAAACCTCCAAAGTTCACCACACTACAAGAGATGTGGCGGTTTTAAAAATGGGAGTTCAATACAAAAGTGTTGAAATGTGGTCCACAATGCTAGGTCACATTATTGACTATAAAAGAATCCAGCGTAGTGCAAAACGCTAATCAATTAAGGCATGTCTCAAAAGCACATCATTTGTAGTCAATACTTTAGGGCGGTCCAGGCCTATAATTTTCAATGAAGAATCTCACAATATGAAAGCAATGGTTAGCCCTTGATCTTTGGCAGACAATCAAAGTCGCGACAATCCATGGCACTCAAAGTTTTGGGGTTCGATGCTCAAGACTTAGGATTTCAATGGTGCTTAGATGTTAGTTTATAGGTTTCATGGGTACATTGTAGCTTCATGCAGCTTCACTTGTAAGAGGTAAGTATTTGCTTATGTTTGTTGAGGATTAGATATAATAAGCATTTATTTGTGTGGGCTAAGGATTAGGTGTAAGTGCTTAGTGATAAGTTTTAGCTTGTCTTTGTTGATTGAACTTTGATTTTGTTTGAATGCTTGCGAGTGCAATTTTGTGCTTATGTTTCCCTATTTTTATCCTCTTGTGAACCAAGTACATTAAAGGATCTGAGTTATTGGTTGATTTTCACACTATTACAAAACTTGGTAAAAATAATCGCTCGCAAAATCAAGTGCGGTTCTTTTGACCATGTTTTTGTGCATGCACTCGTAGTGGGCCTTTAGCTTCTTTTTGCGATTTTCAACTAGAGTTTTTGGAATTTGGGGGTGGGTGGGTAATATACGGTTGAAAAGGGTTTTCAAGACCTTTCCAACAAATTATTACACACACATAAATTCCAAAAACTATAGTCAGAAATCACAAAAAATGTTGGTTGTGCACGTAGTGGGCCTGCACAAAAACGTGGTTAAAAGAACCGCACTCAATTTTGAGTACGGTTTTATTTTACCATGTTTTGTTATAGTGTCTAAACTATGACTACTCTCTAGATATGAGGAGCTTGGAGATGTAAGTGAGAATTATTGTCTACATCCACACCTAGAGTCTTCCTTTTACAATCTATTTTGCAATAACAATCCATGATTTCCCAAATTGTGGATTCTTTGCAAGGAGCTATTCTTTTACAATCAACTTGTAAAGATTGCTAAGGTATGCCTTGATGATGTCTCCTATTTCTGAAAGTTGTCAATGACTTCCATGTCATGGGTTTTTTGCTCTATCGTATTGCAACCAAACTGCCAAAAGACATGGATGCAATTTCAATTTTGTCGAGAAATTAGTGAGAAGGCTTTCTATTTTGAAGACACATGTCCCAATATGGAGATTATGAAGAGAATGGATGGATGTTTTTCATGATAATGACATTGACATGTTATGTAGGACTTTGCCCTGTGGTTTTGGGCATAGATGAATTGAATTCTTACTTGAACAAGTATCGATTGGATTTGCATCCTCAAGGTGAGGCATTGGTTGGCAAGTTTGTCTTCATCTTGGTGGTTTTCAATTATATCGTAGGATTGATCAAGCTTTTGTAGCACAACTATTTCACATGAGGGATATTTCGATTTATTTATCTTTAAGCATATTGGATTCTTTATTTCCTACTTGTTGATTTGTTTCCTATTCAATTTGTAGACATAGCAAGAAGCCTTGGTCGAAATTTGTGAATGTTGATAATCAACATTTGGTTGCTTCTAAAGTACGTGTCTATCAAAAATTGTCAGAGTTCCGAATTCTTGTGGTTTTCATTGTTTTTGTCTACATCAGTGTATAAATAGGGACGTAAAAGGAACCTCAAAACACTTCTTCTTCGGTTTTAGTTGGTCAATTCTTTTAGGCCGTCTTTGATGATTCTTGATGACAATTCCATTTTGACAATTCAAACCCTTACTCTCATTTTGGCACGTTTAGGATGTTTCATACTCTAAAGGTTGTATTTCTACTTGCATGTGTAGGCCATACATTTCTTGGACAAGCTTTTGTGGTATGACCACCAAGACATGCTAACTACTAAAGAAGCCATGGTATGCTTTTCTTCACTCAAGTAGCTAGTTTGCCCACATTTTAAAATCATATAAGTTTTCAATTATGTTTTGACATCTTCATCTTTGTTGTTGGGGCAGTTTGCAACAATTGACCTAGACTTATCCAAACTATAAGGTATAAACTACTCTCATTCTTTAGCCATTCCATTTTTTGGTGCCATCTGATCTTTTTTCTTCGTGGTGTGAAAGTTGCTATCCATCATGTCTACTTGTGTCAAGAGTTTCAAATAATGAGGCTTCAAATCAATTTGAGTATCTTAGTTTGTGAAAACAGGTGTAGTTGGTAGATGATTTATGATTTCATTGTTAGTTCAAAGTAATTTGCAAATTAGTGTATAGATTTTTTTATAGAAGATAGAATTTTACTGAATTTGTTCTTATTAAATTGACAAAGTAAGTAGAATTTAGGATATACTTGTAATAACATGTTGCCAAATTGGGGTTCATTATGTTCAAGGGGGTGATGTATGACTATTGAGAAGAATGTTGAAAGCTATTGATACTCAACTTTGAGAGGTGGCAACATTTGCTTGATAGATTTTGAAATATTTATTGAATTAGAAATTTTTATGATGCAAGCTTTTTCATAGATTTAGACTATTTTATATGAATTTAGCTTTTTTATAGATTTAGAATTTTCTATAGATTTGGACTTCTTAAAAGAAATAAAATGCCTTGTTGATTTGGCTTTCTTAAACGTACAAATTTTTACAAAGAATGTCTCTTAGAGAAGATTTTATTTTTGTAGTTAATATTGTCTTTTAAGAATGTTGAAAAGACATGCAAAATTCATTGAATTGACATGATGTGGGAATTCAATAAAGGTACTTTAAGATAAATCCTAGACATATGCTTTTTCAATAAATTTTCTTTAAAAGACCTGAACTTTCATTATGCAATTTCTAATTAAATATTGCACTTAAAACCACCCTTTCTCTTGTAGTGCCATAATCCAAAAATATCTAGATTTTGAACATCGAATTGCTTCCAAACATTCAAAACAACTTAGATTGACATGAAAATTTTATCAAAATATATAACTACACAAAATAGTGAAATTAGGTTGCCTTAACAATTAGGTTGCCTTTTGGCAAGAAAATTACACTTCAAGTCATCAAAGTTGATAAACATTTTTATAGATACTCCCATTAGCACACATGGACACTACAAGAGAAGGGGGTGCTTTAAGTGAGTTTTTAAGTATAGTCCTAGATATAAGATTATAAATAGTGACCTTCAAGGATATTTGGAGTAAAAATTTACTAGAAATACATGTGTTTTTAGTAAAATTTTACTGAAAATCTCTTAAAAGGTCATTACTTATAATCTTATATCCAGGACTATATTTAAAAACTCACTTAAAACACCCCCTTTATCTTATAGTAGGAGGTTCATTAGTCCCAATTATAACAATAACTACTTCAAAAGTAGCATATTCTTGTAGAATAATAGTAAATATTTATAGAGTGTCAAATGTCAAGAAATTAGTGTGGTGCAACCTAATTTCACTATTTAGTGTAGACTTTAAAGGGAATATAATCCAACAAATTTTATTGAAAACAAATATTAGATAAAGGAGATATAAGCCCTGGAAGTTGCAGCCATCAAAATGCAATTTGGTGAACCCAAATTGTACCAATGAACTTTGAATGGCTTCCAAAAAATTAGTACACTGTGGATTGATTTGAAAATTTTACTACACAAATTAGAAGAAAGAGTGCAAATTCTTCAACAAGTTTTATTGAATTTAGACATTGAATGCAAAAGTTAGAGCACTTCAAAGTGAACTTCTAGATTAATTGAGGACATTTTTGGTCCCCTAGGGCACTTAGGGGTTAAAGTACAAATTGTAAAGAAAATAGCAAATTCTATGTCTTCCACATAGGTGCAAAGAAGGCTCTCTTCGACACAAATTTCTACACATCAAAAAATATTTTTTCTTCAATTTTTTAGGTAGAATATTATCTCGAAAAAGTTATTAAGAATCTTTCATTAAATTTTTTTTAATTAATTTACTATTTTTTCATTTAATTATCAAAATGTCTTTTATCTTGAAAAATTTCATCAATCTATTTATTAAATAATTTGGGAATAAATTTGATTTTAGTCTATTTGGGGAGAATTTGGGAAGAATTATTTGTCAAAGAGGCCATGGAAGGGAATTTTGTTTTGACCTTTTCAAACATCCTCTCTGACATTTGTCCATAACTTTTGATTGGAGGATCGAAATATCAAACGGATTTTTGGACATGAAACTTGAATTGATTTACCAAATTTTTTTAATTCAAAGTTTATTTTGAAAAGTTATTCTACTTTGTTTAAATGAGGTCTGAAATTCAATTTTTAATACAAATCTTATTTCAAACTTAACTATGAGCGGTTGAGCTCTTGCAACTTCTAAATGACATATCCCACATGGGTTGTTCTACCTCCTACCATTCCATTTATATATGGAGAGCTTGACTTCTTCACATAACTCAAGCTAAGATATTTATGGCAATTGATGGAAAGGTGAATGATTAAAAAAACTAATACAGAGTAGAATCTTTGGTTTTAGGGCAAATAGGAAGAAGAGAACCAAACATTAACTACAAATTTGACAAAAAATTGACAAGTTTTCACAAATTGACAAGATGAGATGGCAAAAATATGGCTATTGGCATTTTGGACAATTCTCTGTCAAAAACTTGTCATATTAGATTGCATTTCCTTGTAGTGCATAGTCTAATTGGATGAGCATTGTCATCCATAAGTTTTTAAGGTAATAGCTCATCTTTCATCACTCTCTTTCCAATATCTAAATTTCAAAACAAAGTCTAATCATAGCAACACCTAGCCCATCCAAAATCATAATTTTAGAATCTACATTTGTTATCTACTATACTTTGAAGTAGAGTTGAATAAAAACCTTTCCTACAATAATATGAAGTAGGATCTATACAAGGAGCAATGATGGATATATGACTTCCATCAACCACTCCAATTACATAAAGTAATCCCCTAAGCTCCTCAAACTTCGCTACAACTCTCTTCAAAGTGATAGCAAATTGTTTTTCAATTACTAATAGTGGTTCTAAGTGCTTCTCACTACAAAGGAGCAGTGTCAATTCAGATATTCTGAGTCAATTTGGAGGAGCTAATTTGAATAGTTTCTATCAATTTTTTTTCATTTCGGACATTTATTAGTCAATTCAAATATTATAAGTCAATTCAAACATTGTTTTCTTGTAGTATCAATTGTTGTACAAAAGTGCCTAACAATGATAGATGTTGTACTTTCATAAATCCCATAAGTTTTTGTGCAACTGCATCATGAATTACGACTTCTAAGTCTATTCAAAGATAGAGCAACCCAATTTCTAAAAAGAATGGATGCTCTAAATTTTGTATCCATAGCACTCAATGATGGAGATAAGACACCACATAAATATTCAAAAGTTTTGGGAAGTAACCTTGTATATTGCTTGAATAACTTCATTGAGTAACAACCAAATAACTATCTATCCGCAAAAAGAGTTCTCCGATCATACATCCAAATGCTTTGTGTCATCCTAGAAGCACCACTCTCTCCAACCATCACAACAAAAACCATTGCTATGGTAGCATAATGTTGATGCATAGCGAGTTTTTGCAAAATTGCAACAACCGCCATGACATGTTGCACAACCATGAAGAACCCAAGAGCCACTAAGACCTTTTGTCTTCGTTCATCCATTTTGTACAAACGGCAATGACAAGAGAGAGAGACTAAAATTTTCTAGATTTATAGAATTGGCCTAGCTTCTTGGCCCCAAGGCCTTTACATATGGGTGAATTCAACCATGTTAGTAATGATTACTTGAGGATGGCCTCCAGCCCCAAAAGGGCTGAAATTTTATGCAATCCGCCTTAAAGAAAATTGGCCCAACCTCTAGGGTGTAAAATGACCCTTCATTCATAGGTATTTTGAGGGGTGAGGAGGCCTAGGAAACATACAAAAGTCCTCCCCTCCTCTCATTTTCACCCCTTTTCTTGCTTTTTTGCTTAGCCATTTTAAGGCCACCGTTTCATAGTTTGGCCAAAACACAACCATGTTTGAATTTTGTATATTTGGCCAAAAACTTGTTTGAATTGCATTTAGAACTTTGCTACTTAATTGTTGTTGAAGTTCTCATGTTTTAAGCTTACTCCAAAGGACATTGGGGTCCCTGGGGGCTAGCCTTACTTAATTAACCCCTAAGGTTCTTTGACTATGTTTCACCAAAAAACACTCAAAATGGGCCATTTTGATGGCAAAGGCTCCCCAAAAATGACAAATGAAAACTTCTCGCATCTAACTATAAGATCAAGTGGTAGATTATTTCATTATATTGTAGTAAAAAAATGTGAGGTTTTGACCACATAGATTGTGAGATTATAGTGTTTAAAGTTGAAAAAAAGTTTTGGGGGGCATTCAAATTATGGGCAGCTCTAAGTCGGGGAGGTTTTTGCACAAGTTAATTTCACTTTTTTGCTTGAACTTTTTTTGCTAGATTTTTGTTATAAAGTGAACTACATGTTCAAAAAAATTACAACATTTTAAATTGGGGAACATATACCAAAAAATTCCGATAGGGAATAGCTTCAAGAAAAGTCTCATACAAAGCCCTTTTTTCAACATAAAATTTATGGCTTGCACATACAATACTTTATTAAAAATCTGAATAGTGAAGTTCAAAATTTTAGCTAGCTCTAGAGGAGGAAAAAATCAAAATCAAAATCCCCCAAAATATCAAACTTTGACAAGCTTGATCAATTTGTATCCAAGTTGAAGTGAAGGGGCAGTTGGGCATATTGGGCCCAGCAAGGGAGGAGGCTTGGTGAGGGTAAGCGAAGCCCGGCTCATCAAAATTCTTTGACACTAAATCATATTTTCATTAATTTCAAATATTTTACCCTTTCTGTGAATTTTGAAGATGTTACTTGTTCAATGAAATATAATTCTAGGATATTCTACATTATACATTGATGATGTAGATATGTTGAGAGATGATCTTCAATCATCTATAGAGTCACATGCTTTGAGAGGCAAGTGTCGTGAAGAGAAGATCTTTATACAAGTGAGGTAATAACAGGTAAAACAAACCATGTGGGATATGGAAATTAGAATTACTAAGAAATCAACTCATGTCAAAGTGAAGTGAAAAGTAGGAATTATATTCAAAGTAGAATTTCAGACCTCATTTTGATATAATAGAATAACTTATTTCAAAAACAAATTCAATAAGAAAAGTTAAGAAATCAATCTAATTTTCATCTCCCAAAAACCATTTGGGACTTCGAGTCTCCAATCAAAAGTCATGGACAAATTTTAGAGAGGGGTTGGAAGGGACATTTTCATTGACATTTTAAAACATCCTCTCTGCATTTTGTCTATAACTTTTTTTTGGAGGCTCAAAATCACAAACGGTTTTCTGTAAATGAAACTTAGCTTGAATTTCCAACTTTTTCTAGTTCAAATTTTTTGAAATAGTTTATTCTACTATGAAAAAATGAATTCTAAAATTCTACTTTGAACATATTTTCTATATTTTGACAAAGAGCGGTCAAGCTCTCATCTTTAAATTATCTCATACCCTTTGAGAATTCATGATGGAAATTTTATTTGATTATAAAAACAACCACTCCACTCTTCATCCCTACACATGTTGAACAAGTAATTGCTTTAACCCCTAAAGGACCAAACAACATTTTTTGACAACATAGCAATTTGGGGCAACTCACTACGAATGAATTTTTTATTTTTTCTCTTTGAAATTTTCACACAACATGTACACAAGGAGTATCTTTAAGGCCCAAAAAATTTCATAACTTTTGAATATGTGATTAAAAAGTTATTGTAAGATATGTAGTTTTCATTGCTCGGCAAGCACCTAGGCAACAAAAAAAACTTCTTTAAAAATAAATTTTTCTTAAAATAAAAATTTGTAATTGGTTTCCTAGATTTATATATACATGGAAAGATTTGAATCATTCTATTTTGATTCATGAGATGAAAGTTATGAAGAGTTTCAGTTGTGGAGAGTTGTAGGTAATAATGGAATCTCTACTCTAAAATAAACTTGAAGACCTTTATTTAACTCAATTTTTCATATTTTTGAAAATAATTAAAAGTTTAGGTGTATATTATTTATCACAACATTCCAACCATTGGGATTGGAATTTTTCAATTCCATAAAAAAATTGTTAACAATTTAGTATCTTGAATCATTCTCTACTTCTTTCTATTTACTAATTTTTTCCTATATGTTGTACAATTCCAAATGATCTAAATTTTTTTCAAGCATATATCCAACTTGCCTTGAAGAATGAATCCAAAGAGTTACAAGCATTTTGGACATTTTTTCACAATGATCTAACCTTGTAAAGTGCAGCTGCCCAGGTTTTTGCAGGGCCAAAAAAGTCTTTTTGCCAATACAAACAATAATATCTTGCAATCTACATGGTGGAAATTTTTGAAATTTTTACCACATCTTAAACCAGCATACTACAAGATTGAAGATCCTACAGTTACATGTGTCCAAAATTGTTCATTTTCTAAAATTTGGTACTTGTACTTGAAATGGCAGTTTTGGAGCGTTTTTGGTGAAAACATAGTCAAATACATTTAGGGGTTAATCGACCATCAAATTTTACTTGGATGGTTGATTGTCAACTAATAATTTGGTTCTTGATTCAATTGGTCTTGTGGGGTTTTTGGGGTTTTTTTTCAGTAGGTAATTGGGAGTAACCTCTCTATTAGACCATAAAAGCCATAAAGAATCTACCTCCTTGCCACCCACTCCTTTTATATTGGATCAAATTATTAATTTAGAAAATGTCACAGAAGTACCCCAATGTGACCTTGGGCAAAAGGCTACCCAAGACCTTGTCTAAGCTCTTTCGGGCAAGGCATAGTAAATTTCTTTGTAGTGTTAATTATCCTACCCACGTTGCCCCCTATCCATGAAAAATGACATTTTGCCCCATAACTCCTCATAGGTACATCTGATTGTAAAAAAATTGTGGAGCAGTAAGGTACTCCTCGTCCCCACATCCAAAAAAAATTCAAAAACTATAGTAAAATTTTTCTATTTGAATGGAACTACCCAAAATCACCACGTTGCTAGAAAACGTTGTTTGGTCCTTTAGGGGTTAATGTGTTCTTAATTTTGATTACTAACCATTTCAAACTAAATTCCTTGAGTGGGATTTCACAACCTTGTGTTGTAGCACATCCTTTAGAGCCTTGACGTTTGAAATGTTGTCAAGTATAGAGAGGGTTTGCCATGGAAAAACGTTGGGTATCTAGATGCAACTAGAATCAACCTACAATATGAAGGATATCATAATCAAGAAAGAAATACACCCCATAATATACTCCAAATTATGTTCATATTTGGATGAACCTCACATAATGTGTATAGGTAAATAAAAGACACCATAAGGGTGATTGCAAGAAACACTTGTCCTATTTTTTGTCCCCTTGCCCTTGGACATGTGTTTTTTGGTCATAACTTTCGCATCGTAAGTCCGTTTGTCTTGAAATTTGTAATGAAGGTACACATAAAAGTTTCACATATTCAGTATTTTTTGGGTTTTTTAAAATTAATTTACTATTTTTAAAGTGCCCCCAATTGGGTGTCTACCTTGGCCATTTTGGAGGTTTTTGAGCCGAAGTTGTACCCAAAAATGCAAACTAGAAGCCACAAATTAGAGAAGCTGGAGATGTACTTGTGTTCCAATGAGAGACGAAGAGTTTTTGGCAAAAAAACCTTTGTATGAGGTGTCTACATGGGGCCAAAGTGACTGTTGTTCGCGCACATTTTTTGGGTAGGAAACAAAAATTTGAAGAAATTTTTGGTGCTATGTGAGAGTAGGTTTGTCTACAAAAATGGCTTTTTTTTTGGAAATTTTTAGAAATTTTTTTGAATTACTAAAAATGAAAAGGTCCATAGACCCCTTTTTTTCTATTTTTTGCTACCAGTGACTTCTATAGTACTCCATAGTATTGTATAGTACTGAATCAACAATTAAGATCTGCAAGCACCCGAAATCAACGGTTGAGATTCATAGGCGTAGTCTGATGCACGAAATTGATAGTAGTCCGTAGTACTGCTAGTCTTGGAGTTAGAAATCGAGTTTTTGAGCCAAAAACATGAAGTGTTTCTTGCAATCACCCATAAAGTTAAATGAAGATAGAAGAAGTTGAGTATGAACTTCAAAATTCCTTGGAAAAAGTGTCTAGTACTTGATTGAGTGCCAAATTTGCTCCAAAACTCCAAATGAAGAGTGTGATAGATTTTTGAAAATCTAACACAAAAATCTATAACTCCTCTAATATTCAAACCAAAAGAGGATATTGTTTGCTTTCCATATCCGTTCAAAGTTTCTTCTCTCCAATTTGAAGGCAACTCCTCACTACTCTACTTTTAAGTCTAAAACTTTTACATCTCAACTTCAAACTAAGAATTTAAAGACTTTTTAGAAAGTCAACACAATCATCTACAAACCCTCAAAAAAAATTTCCCTCGAACTTCAAGAGAATTAACCTTCTCACACTCCATCAAGCCTAACTTACTCATAAAAATTCCAAATGAAGTAAGTCATAGGTTTTTTGGAATTACAAGAAAGAAAATAACACACTCTCAAAATTTTATTACAAAATTTTCCAAAACACAATGCACTATTTCTCTCCAAATTCTAGGCTTTCTTCAAACTAACATCAAGAAGAAGGATGTTCACCTCATCTTCCACCTCATCCTCCATACCCTCTACCTAAGCAAGTGAATTTCAGCCATAATGTGTCACATGGACCACATTTCATTCATTGGCCATCTCTATTTCTCCCATAACTCTATCTATATCCCTTATGTAGAATTTTAACCTTATAAAAATCAAAAGAAAAATAAAATAAGCTTCACCTTTGGTTACAACAACTTCTAAGATACAAATAAAGTTTGAAAATAATTCTAACTATAGAAATAAAAGAACTAGAACCAAATATTTTCTTAATAAAGGTAAAAAAAAAAAAATAGAGCTTCAAGAAAGTGCATTCATTTTGCTTCTTGAGACTCCATTAAAAAAACTCAAAATCAACTTGCCAATATAATTTACATAATGTATGCATTTATCATGCGACAAGGTTACCCTAAATGTTCATTTAGTGTTATTTTAGAAGAGCTTGGCTTGGAACTAAGACTTTAAAAATCTATACTAACTTGTCTCGTTGAATTATTGTCTTGGAAATTCGTGCTAGCCTACCATATGTTGAAGCTATATCCCCCAAGCAAATATTCCAATTCTTATGTTAACTATATTTTTGTTTATTGTTTAAAGTTTGGGGCTACAAACCTTGTATGGCAAAGCTTTGCCCTTAGAACTAGATTTTTAGTGGGGTTTTTTATGGGTTCCCCAATAGGAAACCCAAAACTCCATTATTAGTTCGACAAAATTGGCAACCAAAAGCCAAATTTTGGCAAGTAACGGCCAAAGAATTAGAAACCAATGTTAGACAATTGAAAAACTAGTAGCCAATCGAGGTCCAATAGCCCAATCAAGATCTTGTAGCCCAGTTGAGGTCCGATAGCCAAGTCATAAGGCCAATTAGCCACTCCACAAAGCCAAACCACCAAATTGCTTGATTCTTTACATATGTCAAGTCCAAGAAGACCAAAATCATGATGATACCTTGCGGGGTCCCAAATTTTGGTTTTTAAATCTTGAAGTCTAATTTTTTTGAAGATTGACCCTATGGTCAAGTGCAATACAAAATCAAATTCATTTTTCAAAAATTCAAACTTTGCTTAGATCACGCTCAAATTTTCAAGATTTGGTTTCAGTCACAAACTTAGTTTGAAGCTCTGGATTGGATCACAACTCAAGTTTTCAAGCTCTAGATTGGATCACATTCAAACTTTCAAGTTGTGGTTGGATCACAATTCAAGTTTTTAAACTTTGTTGGGCTCACTAACTTAGTTTTCAATCTCTGTTTCAACTCACAACTAAAGTTTTCAAGGTGAGGACTTTGTTTTGAAACATATTGGACATCAAATCAAGTATGGATGAAGTGCAAATAAAAAAAGACGGAGTTGTGAAGTTAATATTTAGATAGTTGGAGAAGAAGAAAGAATTGCATGAGTGAACACTAGCCATCCATGAGAGAATGCTTGACTCCATTAAACAAGGTTTGGAAGTTGATTTAAAGACAACTAGAAAAGACAAAAAGAGGGGATAGTTGACTTTTTGTTGGATTCTAAGAGCTACAATAAATAGTGAAATTAGGTCGCCACACACTAATTTCTTGACATTTGATACTATATAATTATTTATTGTTTCTATATAAGAATGCACTACTTTTGAATTAAATATTGTTGTAATTGGGACTCATGAACCTTCTAGTGTACAAATGAAAATATTTGAAGAAGTATTTATTGACTTTGATGACTTGTAAAGTAATTTCTTGGGGTAAGGCAACCTAATTTCGCTATTTAGTGTAGTTATTAGTTAGTAGAAGCCATATTAATTTTTCTTCAAGTATTTGTTTGATTCTTGAACAAATTAGAAAGTATTTAGAGATTAGATTTAGTTTACAAAAATATCTTGAAAAAAAAGAAAAAAAGAAAAAAGAAAGAAAAGAAGTCAGGACAAGCTAGAAAGAGTTTTTAAACTCTTCCAACAAATTATCTACTTTACCAAACATCCCAAATACAACAAGCAAACACATGATGGAAGTGGAGGGAGTACACCACAAAAACGTGATCAAAATGCACACCATCAAGCTCATAGATGTCACAAATTTCAAGGTGAGTTTGTCAATTCTTTGCCCTTTGCTTTAATATTACCAAAAAGAATTAGATTAGCATTCAACATTAGTATTAGAATTTAAATCTTAAATTCAGACCATTAGAAAAATTAGGAAATTAGGTGTTTAATTTAAAAGTAGTTAGGAAATCTTAGTAGCTTTTCAAAAAGGTATTAAACTTAAAAAATAGATTAAAACTCTAGAAGTTACAAGTAGATGAAAAATGATATTAGAATTGGATGAAAGTTAAAGAATTCATCCAAGGGAATAAAAAAAATATTTGAATCTAGATTTAAAGTAGTCCAAGTCAAAAATAAAAGTAAAAGTTAATTTTGAAAGTAAAAGTAATAGAAATAGTAGATAAAGTTTGATGAATCAATTGCTAGTCAAACTTCATCCATGGATTACTTTTGCTAGAAAAGTCAAAAGTCTAAGTGTTGAACTTTCTTAGAAAATCAATTTTAGTAAATTTTACTTTAAATTATTTGAACCTAAAAATAGAAATTTAATTTAAGATTAAAAAATTAAAGGATGTAGTTAAAACAATAGGGAATTACAAAGAATTTTTAGAAGGTATTTTAGGAACAAGTTAGGATAAGAATAATTTATGGAATATTTTTAGGGTTCCAAAACTAGTTTTACCTTAAAAATTAGAGTCATATTAAAGAAGTTAGATTAGGATGAAGTTTTGATTAAAGTTAAGGGGCATTTGGATGAAAGTCAATTAGGATTGACTTAATCAAGTGAAAGTCAAAATTTAGGTAGAAGATTCATTATAGAAAAGATTTCAAGAATCCAAAGTCTCTTTCAATGGGTAGATTAGTAGAAATCAACGGATGAGGTTTTAGAGTTTAGTTTAAAAACTAAACTTTATTTGTAGATAACTTTTAGGGAATTAGTTTGATTCTAGTGAATTTTACCATTTTGGAAAGGGCATAAGAAGACCTACACTTTATGCTAATTAACATTTTTTCTTGATTAACCCTTATTGGTCTTCAATTTTGGTTGTCATAGTCCAAACTAGCCATAATTACTAATTCATTTTTTGATTTGGTTAGCACTTACAATTAGGAAATTTCAAATTAGGAACGACAAGTAGATCCATTGATTGGAAGGCATCATTGGACCACACGTCTTAAACACCCATTAGAATTATTACTACAACAAAACATTAAAAACCTAGTTGTGTTCGCGTTATTCCAAGGGTGTGAATAAAAAGCCCACAAAAAAACAATTCTTTTTTTTAATTGTGTCATTCTTATTTTTTCTTCTAAAGCTTTCAAAATTTAACATGTCAAATATAAAATGGTACTAGGTGTTTGGTCTTAATTCATTTTCTAAGATCCAAACTTGAGTCTTCTCCATTCTTCTTTATCCATTTTTTTGAGAAACAAATGTATGCAATGTTGGCCTTACAATGAAGTCATAAACATGGTTATTGCAATTGCACAGAATAAACAAAAAAGAAGTTTTAGAGGTAGATATTCCTACCACTCTTTGAATTTCTTTTCATAATTATTGCATAAAGGCATCAATGACTAACAAATTTTGGGGAAGTAAAAGTTAAATAGTTTGATTGTCTATAATTTCTTAGGTTTAATTTTCTAAAAGTATAAATAAATTAATATACTTGAATGAAGCATGCTATTCTCTTAACTCCTTAAGGATTAGGAAGCCGATTTTTTTTTATAATTCTAGCAAGCTCTATTGACTTCATAATTTGAAACTTTGGCTTGGATTGTTTTGGATGGATGCCAATCTACATGTGAAGATTTGTTTCACATCATTCCAACAAACATAATTGAAAAAATGAGAGTTTTTTATGGTTTCAATGCCAAATTAGGCATCTATATATATGTTCTAAGAAAAAATTGATTAATTTTATTGGATGATATAAATTGATACCTACTCAAAAATGTTGGAACCGTTCAATTCAAAATAATGAGGTGAATGTTACGAGGAGATTGATTTTGAGGATAATAAAAGCAGAAAAAATAGATGAAGTTGTTTTTTGAACTCAATTTCTAGAATTTGCAAATAAAAATGAAACCAACGGATATCAATTGCTTACTAGAACTTTCTCACTATTGGAATTAACAATTTTTAACTTCTTCTAAAAGTTATTAGTGGTTTAGACAATTTTTTTTTTCATTCAATACACTAGAAGAAATTTGCGTTTGCCTCAACAAACACATCATGTAGATTTTGTTGAGGCAAATGCAAATTTCTTCTAGTGATACTACTTTGTATTCTATAATTTTTTTAATGATTAATAAAAAAAATGATCTAAATTTTTTTTACATATATTTTCACCCCATCTTCCAACATATTGACTAAAAAGGACAAGTTATAGGACAAATATGGTTTTTTTCTAAAAAATTTGGAAAACAAAACTTCACTTTAATTTAAGAAGGGCTAAAAATTCTCCATTTTGAAGTTTAGGCACACTGAGCTTACAATCAATGGTAATATTCACTCTAAAACAATGGGAGGATGTACTTGAACAAGTTTGATGAAGAATCTTGTAGTTTAATTTATGAAAAAATAAAAATAGATGGAGATTTGAGTCTTGCATTAGAGATGAGTATTTTGAAGATTACATTCATTTCACCATCAAAAGTTCTTATTGATGAATTTAAAATATACCAGTAATCAATCGATATCTTGCTCAAAAATATTCCAAAATCTAATTATAACTTTTGACATGAATGCCAAATTTTTGAATTTTATGTGTAAGCAATTTGTTCATTAAAAGTTTTTGTCTTTGGAAAACTATATCATTTTAACCCCTCAACGTCCTAACATAGGTTTCTTCTTCCTATTAGGTGTCCAAATAGCCAAGAACAAATGATTTTTTTCCATGTATTTCATCAAGTTGTCTTTCCATATCTAGAATAAACTCTTGATTTGGACAAAAACTTTGCCTCATATGATTTTTCAAACTCAAATTCATCAAAAAATGTTCATTGTGAACGCTATGGATTATCTTGAGAGAAAGACATAGACAATGAGAGGTAATATTCCATAGTGATGCAAAATTCTTTAACTTTTGAAGAAAACTTCCACTCGCTATTTAATTGTAGTCCATTGCATTGAATTGTTCTACGATAAATATTTTATGTTTCAACTTCTCCTCTTTTGAGGTTTTGTTCTCAATTCCAATATCTTGAGAGTTTGATACAATTTGGAGTGTTTTGGGTGAAAGGGTGGTTAAGAAATTGCTCTTGGTGCCTCTTGAAACCCATACCAATAATATAAGGTAGGTACACTCAAAATTGCATCTTCCCTAAAATCGCCATCATCACTCTATATACATCTCCTAAATCAATATGTGCACATGTTCAAGAACAATTTTAGAACATCTACCAATTTCTTTTTACTCTTCATAACTTTTGCATACCATATCCGAATGTGGCATTATTTGGTGCGTTGGAAACTCCTTTCACTTACCATCAAGAAAATATGAAAATTTGACTAGACTAATAATAAGAACTAGGCACAGTAGCAAGAAGTGTTGGTTTGGGAATCCCCACCAACCATTTTTTTTTTTAACTTTATGAGAAAATGCCCAGATGGCAATCACTTAAAATAAAATATGGTGAAGCATTTCTAAACTCATCCACCTTTTGGACCAAAAAACACTTTTCGATCATATTCATGCACTTTTTTATCCAAATTTGCTGACTTCATACATATTTATAGTAGAAATGGAAAAAATTTGTTGAAAAAAGATTGCTAAGTTATCATCTGGCTAAAAATAGACATTTATTTTGAAATGGTGTAATTTGACCCCACGGTGAAAAAATAAATAAATAAAAAGGCAGGTCCCCACCTTATCCAGGAGGACCTTGAGTCCTTGACCATGAGGCTCAATTTGGTGCATAAAAGAAGTCAGGAAATCAGTGAGAAGAACAGTGCAGTGTGCAGTAATAATAAGATAACATGTTGGGAGGTCAAATAGTCGACGAGGCATTTAGTATGCATAAATCCAATCAGATCACGTACATAAATTGTGAATCAATAAAATCAGTCTTCACGAAATAAGTTAGTAGTGAGTTACTAGTTTCGGAGGTCTTATCAGTAACTTAACTGCCTAGCTTGATCATAAGTTGAGATCGAATTCATTAAAAAGGTAAGGAGACCCATATTTCGGTAGGGCTCCAAGTACACTGATTTGTCCAGTAAGGTAAACCTGCCTATGACAGGCCGAATGAGTGTTTTGCCTTGTTACAAATAGAAAAAAGAAATCAGAGTTTCTTCCATATAAAGACCGATGTGAGTAAGGAAGAGAGCAATTGAAATTTTATTTTTTTGTCAAAGTATGAATTTCTTATAAATTTTTGAAGTATGTTTGTCCAATTGGTCCAAAAGAGTGTTTAGACTACCCCATAACCGATAGAAAGTATATGCATAATGGTCATCCTACCACCTAAAAGCAGTCACAATATTTTCTAAGACGGCTAGTATATTTCCCAACATGGTCACAACATGATGGAATAAAAAAATGACTTGCTTGGATGAATTTACATTGAAGAGGTAGAAGTTCCTAAGTAATCACTAATAACTCCATTACCATCATTCAAGGCATTGATTTTGGCCACTAACCAACCTAATGCAGTCCTAATTTCATTTATTAGAAAATTTTTGTCATGATTTGATGTGAGACTCTAATAGATCATTTAATTTCCTAGGTGCATGTCATACATGGTTTGCTTATCATAGATAGGTATACCTTATTTGTGAGGGTACATAACAAGTGTCTCTACAAAAAAATTCTTTTGCGAAAATCTATATAAAGTAATAATACTTGAACTTGTAATAATTTAAAAGAGTGTTACTTAGGTATATTAGTATCACATACAATAAAAAGACAAATCAATGTAGTTAGTTACAAGCTATAGCTCAAGTCACTTCACCTTTCTTGCAAAGCAATATTCTACTTTGTATCATTTATAAAGGGCAACAAATAAGCAACCCTTGTTTCATTCTTCTTTACAATGCAATAATCTACCACACCAATGTACATTCAAACACACCAATTCATCCATTCCTTTACATGTGTTGCTTCTATCAAGATTTTGTGCATAAATATTTGATAAATGTATCCAAATTTGTTTGAATAAGCATTTGAGTGTATTTTAATGATGCTAGTGTGTGAGCATGAAGATGCAAGCATGTGTATAAGTGGATATCCTACCACCATTGAAGGTGCTTATAATATAGGTACCTATAATATAGTTACACTATTATCATGAAAGGTTTCTATAATATAAAAAACTATAATATAGGTGTGTAGTCTTCTAGACTCCTAGGCTCACATAATAGCACCCCTCAAGTGTGTTCCTATTATTAAATTGTCTATATTATTGTTGGAATTTATTGTGTATAAAATAGGATTTGAGTTTCTTTTAGCTTGCATTTTTTGAACATTGTATTGATGTTGTATCTAGATGATAGCTTCAGCTAAAAACACTTCTAGAAATAGATTCTTGATTTTGGAAACATGAAGTTTCTTTTATGAAAAAAATCTTATGGAATATTTATAGTTTAAAATTTTATTTTTTGGAAATAAATAATATTTAGCAAAGAATTGTTGAAGTTGCTACTTGGGTGCAATAAACATATGAATTTTCAAAGTACTACTTCATATTCTCATCTTCAAAGGACTTATATTAAGGCAAAAATCTATATAGGATGATTTTGCAAACAAGTCATAATTAGGTGCAATTATTTTAATATTGAAATTATTTTCAAAAGAATAAATAGAAAATTTACCTTGTTGTAATTGTTTAAGTAGCCATTTGTATTGAACCATCAATGAACAAGGTTTTAAATCCTTTAATTTTATGAAACCATGTAGTGTTTGGGATGTTGAGATACACTAATATTGGTGCCTATATGGGCCTTTGGAATCAAGCCCTTGTATTGAAACAAAATTCCAAAAGACATCTTTTGTATTAGCTTAAGGCTTCTTTTTGACTAGTTTACTTTACCAAACATTGGAACCAAACAAAATTGTGTATCCACATCAAGTATCAATTATGCATATTTAAAATTCATCAAATGCCATGCAATATCATCCAAATTCTCCAAATCAAATTTTTAGCTAGCATGGAAAGAAGGCTAGCTTCATAATAAGGAATTTAACCAAGTCACAAGCAATGCTATCATAGTGAGCCTATAACATTGCCTTCTAGGGAAATATTGTCTCACTAAGGAATATTTTATCACATTAAATGTTCCATACCACTAGACCATACTAGACAACATGGAGTCCATAGTGAGTAACTTGACTAACAAGTATGTGAAAATGTAGTAAGTGACAAGGCATGGTGGCCACCTTAGTTGACTTACTTATGAAAATGTATAAATGAGCCTTCAATTGTCTTCCAAAAATAGAAGCAATCTTTGAATGAGTGAATCAATTTAATTCCCTTGTTGCACCTTTGCATATACTCAAACCTACTTGGAGGATCATAAAGTAGATGAGTTATTAAATCCATCAAAAGGGGCAAGCTCACATGAGTATCCAATAATGGTGGCTTATAAAAGTTTACAACCAATAGTCAATGATGATTACTAAACCATAATTTGTTTTAAGGATCAATATAGAATTCATCACTCCCTAATGACCATGAATTGAAAGATTATAGAAGCTTCTTTCACTATGCACCCACTAAATGCAAACATGTCTTTATCCTCCAATCTCTCTCCCCCCCCCTCTTTTGAAAAAAACTAGAGCCATTGATCTCATTTACCCCCTTCTCTAATGCCATTGATCTCCAATTAAAAGGAAACAATTGCCATTGATTGTTGTTGAGAGAGTGATTTTGGTCGTGGGTGCCACTTTGCGATATGAGATATGATATAGAATATGATACGTGGAAAAATATATAGAATACATTTAAAATACATGATATTTACATATCCATATAAAATATGGATATGAATTATAGAAATATATTCCAAATACATATAGCAAACAAATTTAAAATGTTTTGTATTGTTTGTATGCCAAATAGTAAAAAAACAAACACAAATATGGAGTGGAGGTCAAGGCTTTTTTTTGTCTTTTTGTACCAAATTGCACTAGAATAAAGAATATGGCTAAGAACTTATAAGCGCCAAATTACCCACCCTTGGAAATTCACGAACACAACTAGGTTCTAGGTTTCGGCTAAGTGACTCCTACTTTTGGGTGTCTAAGCGTGGTCCATTGGGCCTTCCAAGCAATGGATATTTTTACTAAGTGCCTAAGTGACCCCAAATTGCAAGATTTGCTTAAACTACTTCCAAAATTTTGGGCCTATTGGATGGAGGGCTTGTTGGATGATTTGGATGGAACCTACCCCACGGCAGAACTATCCTAGGAACCCTCTAGTTCATCTCATGCCATTTCTAAAAACGTAAGACTCGACGCTATCCAACCTTCCTAGCCAATGTTGTGGGTGGATGAAGTTTGACCGCTACTCGGTTCCTCAAACTTCATCCATCTATTACACCTAGTTCTCCAATTCAGAAGGATCCAAAATTTAGAGAGATGGTTTACAAGAATTGATCCTACACATATCTGGAGTTGGACCCTGATTGAGGACTTCTATTGAATTTTAGTCCAAACTTTACCCAAACTTCATCCGTTAATTTCTCCTAACCTATAACTCGGAATTGACTTTTCTCTTCGGCTCTGGATCCTAATTGGGAGCCTCCTCCTAATTTATTTAATTCTCTGTCAAACTCGGAGTTTAGCTATTCTTCATCCAATTTGACCCTAAACTTCATCCGGCAATAACTTCCTCAATTTTCACCTGATTTGGGTGTGCCTTAGGGTTTTGGAAAGCCACGGCTTTATTCTTTACGCTTATGTCTTTGAAAATGACCTGACCTACGTTTCTAAGGGTCTGTCCTAGAGGTAGGCCTCGGCCCAAGCTACTAAATTCTAGTTAGAGCCCTAGGGAAAGTTTGGAGAGGTTTCATCCATACCTCGGAACTTGAATCGTTGATCGCGCCCCCCAAAAGCTCTACCTCCTCCGCCATAAATTCCCGTGCCGTGAGACAACGAATCACCGTTCTAAGTATAAAATAAATTGGTGCAAGGCTTTAATTGTTGATTCTTATCCTATTTCTTTCTTCCCACAATCTAAGGTGGTCCAACTACCCTTCGCTCCTACCTACCAAACCAATCTCAAGGACGCATCAATGCGTCATACCATCCTCCAAGGTTGAGCTACTTTTGACGTCCTATGTTTTACGTCCTTTACTTATGTATCCACTTAATCTTGGGGTGATCACCTAATTCTAATCCAAGGGCTTAAGTAAGCCTTGAGGATTTCCCCTCCTATCTTATCTACTTCCACTTCTAGCGTTCAAAGTGTCCTCCTTCTTGTCACACTCTCATTCTTTTGTCTGTTTGCTCATTGCTTTGGTGATGGTTTACGGAAGACAGGGAGTTGGATTTCCCGCCCCAATGGTTTATTTAATGCAGTTGGATGTGTCATAGACCTCTTCTCCTTTTCCCCTCTCTTTCCATTTTGAATTTTGGTCCACCCTTTTTTTTTCCTCACAGCCCTAGACAACCCTTCCTCCCTCGCAACCCTAGAGCCCCAACAAAACCCCCAATGCCCTAGCAGAAACTTTAGAGACCCCAACTGAACCCGAGAGACCCTAGCCGAACCCTTGAGCCATAACAAAACCCCCGATACTCTAGTAGAACCCCAATACCCGACAAAACTTGATGCCCTAGTAAAAACCTCGCCTAACTCAATGGCCCTGCCGATACCCGGCCCCCTCAACCTAATGCCTGACTTGGCCTCCCAGGTATCAGGGTTCTAGTGGGCTAGTTGCTTGCTTGGCTTTGATATTGCTGATTTTTTGTGAATTCTAGGGGGGTTTAGGGCATGCCATGCCTATAGGTTGTGGGTGTAAGCTAGGTTCATGGGGTATCACCCTCGCTTGATTTCTCCCTAATTGCTCTCTACCCTCGACTTTGACCTCCACTTCTATTTTTTTGGGACCTAAACCTTGGTTTGTTCCCAATGTATTTTGGGAACTAAACCTTGTGGGAAGAGGAGCCACGTGGTCTCACAATTCTTTCGTGAAGTGGTTTTAATGCATTGCTAATACTTTTCACCCAAAGGGAATTCAAAGCTTTGCCATCGTTCCCCCTTTTAACACACTACTAAGACTTTTTACCCCATGAAGGTTCAAAGCTTTGCCATCGTTTTCCCTTTTTAACACATTGCTAAGACTTTTCATCTCACTGGGGTTCAAAGCTTCACCATCTTTCCACTTATCTCACACACCACGAGGACTCTTTTACCCTATGGGGTTCAAAGCTTCGGCATATGGGCGGGACCCACTATCCTCACACCCTCGTCTCTCTCAACAAGGAATAACATGTCATTGTTAGGAACAAGGACAAAAGACAAGGAAAATGGCCTTAGACACTCAAAGGCTACCGGCACGAGTTAGTAATTTCAATGACTTGAATTAAAGGCCCTTCAAAACGGCATTGCTAGTCATATGGGGGGTTGCTCTAGGGTTAATACACGAAACAACAGGGAGAGTGACCAAAAAGAGTCTCTCAAAGGTAATCACCTACAACCTCTAGCAACATAGTAAGTTAGCAAAAACTTTCAAGCTCATGCTCGGAAGAGTTAGTACCACGCTCAATCAAAGGAAAAGGCAAGGGACCCACAAAGACCTTGCAAGCTCCAAAAACAACAACGAATGGCCAAAAGTGCCCAAAAACACTGTTGTAAGGCTTGTGGCTAAAATGCCACAATTTTCAATACAAATTGGACCCAACTGACCCAATTACACAAAAAAGGGGTGGTGAGAGAGGAGAAGGGGTGCCCTTTTATATTCTTTCCTAAGAACCTACCTCTCCTCATTCATCTAAGTTAACCTTATCTTCTTGGATTTTCATCCAAAATTCAAGGTTTTCATTCTATGCTAGCCCACCAAGCTAACTTTAGAAGATTAACTCCAAATTGCAAACGGATTGCACCATTGGCTTCAGAAGGCCATTTTTAGTTCAGGAGGAATCCCCTCTTCCTTTTCTATCTTCAAAATCACAATGAAACTTAGTGCCAATTTTACGCCCCAAATTGGAGAAAATCCCAATTTGGGGGGGTTGACTTTTTTAGCAAAAGTGACTAGCCTAGGCTCCTAAGTAGGTATGGGGGAATGAGGGAAGACCTATCTTGCACTCCATTCCGCCTTTGTATGTTCTTGCTCCACTGGTCAAACCCGCCGTGGACTTTAAATTCTAGTAATTGTCGGGGAATGTTGTAGGTTCGGATACTTCTGACCATCGGAATGTCATGAAATTTGTCGGGGCATCTTATTAACATAAATGAAGCTATGCTAATTTGTAGTGGGAATTTACTGCCACCTAGGAAATTTCTAGGAGTTTCCCATCACAGGTTTGGACAGTTGACTGCCCGGAAAGACATCTTCTAACTATCAGAAAATTCCGAAACTTTTCGTGGAATGTCCCATGGGATCCCTTGACACATGTGTAGGCTCGTATTTTTACTCTACACATTGGCCTAGAGGGAACAAAATTCACCCTCTTGTTTAATTATTGGTGGCTAGGAATCTTTCACACCGGGGAATCTTGACAAATTGACTTCACTGTTGGTTCCCGGGCATGGGTTTAACCCCAAACCACCCTCCTTGAACCTTGGGTTCCTCCATGGTCCCACCTTGGGATCTTCAACATTTGCAAACCAACAAATTGGGGTTCTACTATTTCTTTGATGGAATGGGAAAACTAGAACCTATCTCTGAGAACTATCCTATATGCCTCACTAAGGTTCCTTCAACCAATTCTAGCCTAGAGATGTCCTTTCTGTGTGGGGTTTTGAGCTTGGGACGCCCATCGCTCATAATTGACCAATTTGCCATGATTAGTTGGGTTCTAATCTATTTACAACTTATGGTTGGGCCATTCTAGCTATAATATTAAAAAAATAGACCAAATACTATATTGAAATGTGACACTCATATTGTGATTCTACACTCTTTTTAGGGCTTTTTGTATATAAAAGTGCATTTAAAATGACAAAATACGAAAAAAAGAAAGAGTGAGCCCTTGGTGATGAATTGGGGGCTCACAAAACTACAAACCGAATGTGAAGTTTTTTGTCAAAAATTTTGAATTATAAAAAAACTTGGATGAAATCGCCAAATTGTGAATGAA
This sequence comes from Straminergon stramineum, assembly GCA_963920665.1. NCBI lineage: Eukaryota > Viridiplantae > Streptophyta > Bryopsida > Hypnales > Calliergonaceae > Straminergon > Straminergon stramineum. The sequence goes on from OY987264.1 coordinate 7,250,903, forward strand.
ACTATAATTATGGACATGTGGTATGTGCTAATGTGATATTTTCTATCCAACATGTGGATGAATGTTGAAATTTGGAGCACCACTGTAACATTTTGTATCACCACTTTGACACTTCATGTAAAATGAAAAAAAAGCCCTAGCGGGATGAGTATTTCACAAGCACATGTCTCATTTTTTCAACTAATGGAAAAATGACACATGTACCCCCAATTGTTTTTGAAATTGTTTTTACAAAATGTGACAGTTTTCACTATGCACCTATGCACACGAAAGATGCAATCTTTACATTTTCTGGCTATTTATGATTAACCTTCTTGAAGATCAAAACTCACTGTAGTGTACAAATAGTTATACTTTCCTAAAAAAGAAAGGCCGTGCTCTCATCATTTTGCCTTGAGAGGATCAATGCAAGCTAAAAGTAAAGACCATAAATCGGAAGACTCTGGGAGCCTATTTCACATCATTACAAGTTTACACCAACACTTCCCCCTCTCACTCTAGCGTCAAAAGAATTACTCCGTATTAGTTTTTTCTATAAATAAAAAAAGGTCCTTTTCACATCACTCACCCAGGCCAACTGGCCCAGAGCAGATCTCAACCCCATCGCCGGGCAGCCAAAGCATCAGGAAGGAGTTGCGCGGCAGCACGCTTTCCCTTCCCAATCCTCAGCTTGCTTATCAGCCCCTTGCCAATTTGTGTTTTTTTATGTTTTTTTCCCCCTAGTGCAGGTCCAGCCCCGCGGGTCGCGCGGAGGGCGGCTGCTTGTGCTTGCCAAGCTGTAATGGACGAAGACGGCGACGACGACGAACTGAAGACGAAGACGAGGGCGACTCATCACAAAGACATGACTCATCTCATGTAATTCCCTATTGTATTCCAGGCATTCACTATTTAGCTTGAGCTTTTCCTGTGGCAGCAGGCAGAGCGGCGGGCGGGCTATTGCACAGCTTTCGAGGTAGATTGGGACTTTGGGAGGGGAAAGGAATGTCGGCGCAGTGAAGACGACCCTTTGGCTTTGGCTGGGGTGGGTAGTTCGTACACACCAGAGTTAGTATGGTAAGTTATGTTATGGGAGTGCTGTGGTTGAATTGGATCTTTGTAAGCAGCTGATTGAATCGAGATGTACGATCAGGTGGTCATTTATTTGCAGCTCGGTCAGTGGTGGGTAGTTAGCTGCAACCCTCTATTATAGACTCTTTCAGATTGTGTGCGCTTTAGGTGATGGCGTTACCGTTTCAAAACGCATTCTATCCGGATTTGTCTGCGCTTTCCGTGAGGCTGTAAGTTTCGGAGGAAGCTGTTGGTTTGATGGTTGCAGGAAGCTGGTTGGAAGAGTTCATGATCGCATTGTTTGGGGATGGGATTTGGGAAGCGTCGACTATGTTGTTTATACATTCGTTGTGGGGGTGTTGTTGCTTGGTGCCGCTAGCTTGTGCGCCTTGTTGGTTGTCCCGTTTCTGCGCCTGGCTTCCGGGATGACTTGCGTGTGGAAGTTGCTGGTGAAAAGTAGGTGGTGATGAACTGGGTTTTGGTGATTTTGATTGGGCACCTGATTCCGATTAAGTTTAGAAATCTTGAGTTTCCAGAATTTTGACGGTAGCTCTTCATTGATTGATTGAGCTGCGGTTTGGGGGAATTTGAGGCGGGAGGAAAATGATATGTATGCCGACTCCAGTTCTTTTGTCCACTGTTGGGGCTCAGTGGTAATGGCTATTAGAAGGACGACTATTCGCTGGATTCCTTAACGGTGGTCTCGTAGTTGCCAGATGGATATTGTTTCTCTAATTTGAGAGTAACCAGTTTGTTGTATTTGAAACTCTTCTCTGCGATGTTTTGCTGGTTCGGACAGGCGTGGAGCTTCGATCAAATAGGGCTTGGAAGAAAAGGAATCAAACTAATATTCTCTTCAATGGTTTGAAGACGCGGTAGCTGGGGCGGCACTGACTCCAGTATGACGCTGGAAGCGGAGAGGATATTCAAGTACAGCAATGAAGAGCGAGGCGCTCCGCATCTATTGGGGGACCATGTGCTCAAATCAAGAGAGCGATCTCAGAAACAGAAACACCTCGTGGCTGCCGCTTTACCGAACGCCACTTTATCAACGAGCAATTGCAGGGATCCGGCCAAGGACCACGTGCAATCTACTCACTGGAATACGAAGTTGATGGCGCTGACGATGATCCTTGTATCGACGTGGTACTTCCAGCGAAATACTCATGCTCCTAATCCCATTGTTGGTGACTCTCAATCAAGTATGCTCACGCGAATTGTGACGCAAATTGGTGCTGCTCTCCCGTGCTCGGGTCATGGCTACCTCGAAAACGAAAGTACGTGCAAGTGCTACGAGTGCTTCGGAGGTCTGGACTGCTCTCAAGTGATAGACACCTGCGTCATTGACCTGGATCAGTAAGGACTCTTTCCACTACTCTTTGTGCTTTGTGGGCATGGCATCGTGGCATCAGCCGATCTCATACGGTGACGTTTGTTTTGGCAGTGGAGACCCGACTATGTTTGAGGAGTTTTGGTTCAGCTATGGAGCCAACAGCATCACTGTCATTCTAGGCTATCAGCGAATGAGTTACTTTGCGCAAAGTAAGCATGTATGGTTCATGGAGAACGAGCTGGAGGACCAGATTCGGGCCTTGCATCAACTGGTGGGCAACGCGGTCACCGAAGGCCGTCACATTGTGGTTGGCACAGGCTCCACCCAGCTCTTTCAAGCCACTCTGTACGCTCTGACATTGCAGGACCAACCAGAGCCAACAAACATTGTTTCGGCTGCCCCCTTCTACTCGGTGTGTGCTCTACCCGGATTCTTTTGTTGCTTCTTGCACGTCGTTCTATCTGTACTGCCCTGTTTGTCACTGCGTGAGGCTTTAATGACCCTCCTAACTGAAATTTGGTTTTGCAGTCGTACCCTGCAGTGACGGACTATTTACGATCAGCCCTGTTCAAGTGGGCCGGAGATGCTGCAACGTTCAACCCAGCTGCTGAGACCGCGCCCTATATAGAGATGGTGACGTCTCCCAACAATCCGGATGGGAAGATTCAGCATGCCATTGTGAAGGGGACTGGGCATGTCGTGCACGACCTAGCTTATTACTGGCCACATTACACGCCCATCACTGAGGCAGCCGACCATGATGTCATGCTTTTTACACTCTCGAAGAGCACTGGCCATGCGGGAACACGCATTGGGTAAGACCGTCTAACAATTGTGTGCTCTGGTGATCTTGTGTATGCGTGTTTGAGCTGCTTTTTTTTCCTCGGAGGAAGGTTTCCTCAATTTTGCATGCGGTTGTGCAGGTGGGCCATCTTGAAAGACGAGAAAGTGGCAAAGAAGATGGCGAAATTCTTAGAGCTGAATACGATTGGGGTTTCACATGATTCTCAAGTTCGAGCAACGCAAGTCGTAAAAGCTGTAGTGCAAGGATACACATCAACTGCGAGCCGTGAACGTAGTTCGTTGGACGCCAACAAGCTGTTTCATTTTGGATCTTCCCTCTTGCATTACAGGTGGGCACGGTTGCGGTCAGCTCTCAATGTATCCTCAGAGCTTTCGATTCCAGACTTTGAATCCTCCAATTGCACCTTTTTCCAGAAGGAAATTGATCCTACCCCAGGTATGTATTCTCTATGGTTAGTAACTTCACAAGCATGTAGATCACTTATTGTTTCTTGCAGATGTAACTTAGTATCTGTTCTTGCAAAACCAGCTCTTGTGACATTGATAATGAGTGGTTCTCTTCCGTTGGGTGCAGCGTTTGCGTGGATCAGGTGCGAGAAAGTAGCTGACTGTCAAGCTCTGTTGAAGCAAAACCGGATTATCACTCGCAGTGGTAGGCACTTTGGTGTCGGCTCGGAGTACGTAAGGTTGAGCATGCTGGAGCGGAATCAGAAGTTCGAAATGCTGGTGGATCGGCTAGCAAGGATAGACTCGTCCCGAACGCCTGACTAAACAGTGTTGCATCACTGCTACCACTCTTCTGGTTCCATTGCTTTGGTATTGCATCGGGTGGATTACGTACGCTGGTTGGCTTTCCATGCCTCCAGGTCGCCTAGGCTTCACATACCGATTGAGATAGATTCATTTTTGAAGGGGATTTGACCTCTTATTAAAGCTCCAGGCTTGGTTCCCTCAAATCCTGACACTGGCATGTAGTGGACTTTTATGTCCCGCTATGCCCGCTTGAGGATTGTGTGAACCCGTTTCGCAAAGACAAAGGGGGGCGGGGGGGAGGGGGAAGCACGGAGTTAGTTTTTTGTGAGTGAGTTGCTGTGAACCATTTTGTTGGCCAGGCCTAGTGTGAGCCTCGACCCTCACAAACAGAACCAGTTCCTGCCGTAGAGGCACCGGAGGCAAAATAACCTTTGGATCAAAGCAAGCAAGCGCCGCAAATGTGACTTCATTTTCTTTCACTCGTCCGTGTCCATGTCTTTTTCATGCCGGCGCTTTGTCTTTACAGTATTTTCGTTTCTCTTACATCAGCGAAGCCTGTCCCTGCAAATGCAACAGTTTCGTGGTAGCATTTAACTTCGACGTGGCTGTTGAATCCTCTGGTAAGCACGGGCACCATTTGAGATTGGCGGGGGCGGTATGTTCTGTTTGGTATGTACCGTACGTTATGGTTTCAACATCTTTCCTTCCGTCCACATATGAACCCAACGACCAAACCGAACCTCTGAATATACAGAATGCGATGCATTGAGCCTTCGGGGAGAAGAGCAAAAGTGGATTGAGTACTGAGCGGCAGGTCCATGGGAGAATATTCATTTAACAGAGAGGAGCGAGTTTCAAGCGACCCAAATTGAACAGGATCACTAAGGTTGCAATAGAATTCGATTCATTTGTTTCACCAAAAAAAGAAAAAAAGGATCACTAAGGTACTACAGAGTGAGCAGTGCTGCTGCTGCAGCCAGGGCCCTTGTAACGTAGTAGCAGGGCCGAGGGGTTAATGGGCCTGCGAGTCTGCGACATGAGAGAAAGTTAGTTATGGCTTCGTTGACACCGCACTGACGCCATTGATGAAGGGCGGGAGTGGCCCTCCCCACCCCAGAAAATGATTGCCACTTTATGTGGCCCATGCCAAAGTACACTTCTCATGGCGTTTCAATCATGAGCGCATCATGATGAACAATTGTGCCCTTCCCCTACGACCTCTAATTAGTCCTCTACAGTGGTCCTCTACAGCAGCGCCCCCCCGGCTCTAAATGAGAACTTTTGAAAGTTCCCAGTCTGCCAGTGCGTGTCAGTCAGCTTTCTCATCAGTATCACAGCCTCAGGCTCCCAACTCCCGGTGCCCTTTCTATCGCCGCATTAGTCCCGGTCAAGACTGCCCGGAAAGGCATGTCAAGAATTATGCAAAGTAGATATTAGCACGCACAGTGAGCATCTTCACTATCGAATTTCTTGCAGTGGAGGCAGTGATTGTGTTTGTGGAGAAGGAGACAGCTATTTCATCAAAACTCACGGGATATTTGGGTGATACTGGGAGAATATGAATCAGTCCGAGGTGCTAGCGAGACCAAATCTGAGGTAGAAGCACCTAAATGCGACACTTATTTTAAATCTCTTGATATGGAGGGTGAGTACAAGAAAAAATGATGTTCGTGTGTTAGGAAACGGTTTAAGAAACCAACAAAATTGGTTTTGTATTTTTCTGAGCTTGCATGAATATTATACGAAATTTTGAAAAGTACTTCATAGATGCACCTACTATGGACACTAGACTAACACTAAAGTGGGAATGGAAACACCCAAAAGTAACACTCTCTAAACTTGGATCAAGTGTGGATTATTGGTTGTTTCTTGGAAGAGTGCCTACTTCTTAGAACCCCACATGTCTACTTCAGAACCCCACTTGTCTACTTTGGGTCCACAAGTGCTTGGATTTAGGTCATTTTTTAGGTGTCTATGAACGACTCTTATTACATTTGGGTGCTCCTACCTTACATATTGGTTAACTTTGGAACACCATTGTAGACATTAACCCTTAAAAAGACGTGGCAGTCTTTTTTTAGCCAATGAATGACAAAGAATCTCTCTATGAAGGACAGAAGTGCAACTATTCTTCCTTGAAATTTTGTGTGAAAAAGGGGACGTCTGGTATAGTGATTTGATTTCCAATGAGTGTTTTGGGATTTTTTTAAACCAATGATTCACATGGTTCCAAAGGGGTGATTTTCTCAATCACTAGCCTGTCCTTTAAGGCTTAAGTGTTCATTTGGATGAATCCATTTGAAATTGTAGAATGAGAAAAAAGATTTTTCATCTCATTTTTTATTTTGAAGTTGCTTGAGTACATATTTAGTACATAGTGTTGTAAATTCCCTCATTATTGATTTTTCTCAAGAAGATGTTTAATCCACACATCACCTTTTATAATATATTTTGTCTATTTCTTAAAATTTACTCTTGATGTGAATTTTAGTCATAAAAATGATATTTTCTAAATTTGAGTCCAACTAATGAAATGAAGCTTATCAAGTGTAGTTTCTACTTCAATTGGAGATTTTTATAGCAATATGAACTTTTGGGCCTATAACTACGGGTTTTTTATTTTCAAAATTTAGAGGGACATGGTAACTTTAGTTTATACCATGATGATATACAAATAATATACATTTGCGGTGAAAATTTCAAATTTTTTGAGTATATTTCGTATTTGATTTGAATATTCTTCATTTTTTGGGCAAAAAAATTCACAATAATTTCAATTTGGGGGGGGGGGATTTGAAAATTTTAGGACTTGTAATAGACATATGACTTCATCTTTGAAAAATAAATATAAAACTTTCATTCATATGTAGTTGCAAAATGGCAATAGATAGAGTGGCTTGAAATTAGTGATCCTGGGCCCATCTTTCTAAGGTCAATTCCTAAAATTCTTTTATGTTTGGAGGTTGTGAATTGGTTCAAAATATTTATCCCCTAAGTAAGGATAAAATCTTCATCTAAAAAATAGAAAACAATTGTAGAGCATGATACAAATAATTGTAAAGTGTGTGCAATGAAGGACTAAGAATTCAAGTTCAAAAAAAATACAAGATGAAACTCTTTAAAGTACTAAAACTAGGATTTGATGGAGTTTGGTGCTATGTTTCTTTTGCACTATTCTAAATTAAGCCTTCTGTTGACACCCCTATTACACACTTGGATTCACTTTACAATTAGTTCTAATATTACAATGAATTGTAATTAATCCAAAGTTTGTTGATTTTAACACTAACCTTGCCATATTTTTTTGACTTTTCCCAGATATTAAGTGTGTTACATGCACAAGAAAAAACTAAAATGAATACATCCAAAACCACACCTTGCCTAAAACCACCATCATCACTCTAACTTAGTATGTCCATTTCTAGAATCAACATGTCACTATGCAAAAGAATTGTAATTTTCATAACCTTGACCCCTCCAAAAAACTTTGATCCTTCCTAACTTTTGCAAACAGTATCCAAATGTCACATTCTCTGGTGCGTTGGAACCTCCTTTCACTTCCCAACAACATTATAAAACATTTGAGCCAGTCTAATACTAGCAACTAAGCGCAGTAGCCCAAAGTGTCGGTTTGGGGTTTGTAGGGTACCCACCTTGAATGAGTTCTTCCTGTGCGATGTGCCCTGCAGCGGCCTGGCGGGCAGGCCTCATCTGAAATTGCAGCATCGTTCTTCAGTTAGTGGATAAGTTAGGTCTACTGTAGTATATACTTCTTCCGCTTGAGTTCTTTTTCGGCGTTCATCAGTTCCTTACTTAGCTCGGTCTGTCTGTCTGTCTCGGTCTGTCTGCTTCCATTGGGAGCTATATACAGTAGAATAGATCATTTCAGATCCACCCCCTCTAACCTACTGAGAATTGAATCCAAGTGATCTGGGATGGATTTCAGGTGATACACATTGAGTTCCTAGATCCTCCCAGGACGTTCAGTTACTCCACAGCCCACACACAAACTAAGCCGCACAAATGACAAATCCCTGCAAGGACGTGGGGTGGGGGTGGGGAGAGATTTGGTTGGTGACAAAAAGGCATAGGAGCCTTAACTTACTGCTGGCCTGGAGCGGCTTGAAGCATGTGAAGAAGAAAGCCCAGGCACGCGAACGACGAACGACGAACGACGGACGAAAAGCAAAGCAAAGCGGCACCTAAGCTGGTCACAGCCTTTCTTGGTCCATCTTGGGAGGCTGGATGAGTTCACCAAGAGCCGGACATACTGACTGGCATCATCAGAAATAAGCTACAGTAAGGTAAACCAGCCAGCCTATGACAGGCAGAAGGACTGGTTTGCCGTGCTGACATTTTTGAAAAAGTTAAAAATATTTTTCATATAAAAACAAACTTGAGAAATGAAGAGAGCAAATGATTTTTTTATTTTTTTTGGACGAAGTATGAATTTTTTTTTTATGAATTATTGAAGTGTGTTGCCCAGTTAACCCAAAAAAGTCTTTAGACTACCCCAAAACCATCAAAAAGTGTACCCATAGTGGTCATCAGACCACCTAAAGCAATAAAAATATTTCCTAACATGGGTGCAATATTTTATAACATGGGCATGACATAAAAGAATTAAAAAGTTATTTCTTGTAATGAATTTACACTAGAAAGGTGGAAATTCCTAAAGCAGTCACTAATAACTCCATCACCATCATCCAAAGCATTAGTTTTGGCTATTAACATACCTAATGAAGTCCTAATCTCATTTACTACATAAAGTCTACCATGGATAGATGGAAGACTATAATGGGTGTTTTTGTAGGTGTCTGCAAAGAGTTGGCTTATCATGGGTTGGTTTACTTTAGTGTGCCATGTGGCAACGGCACAATCATAATAAAAAATAAAAGTAATTTTCTGATTTTGTTAAATATAACTTTTACACTATGGATCTAAACACCAAGAAACAAAGCCCTTGCACCCCTCTTTGTGAAGAGCTTTCCCACAGTACCAAGAACGCGACTAAAAGATCTCACCATAACAAACAAAAAAAACAAAAAAAATCATTTAAGGTATAGATATTTGGATTATTTGGGTGATGACAATATTTCAATTTTTGACCATTTACAACAAACCTTTGTAGATATTAGATTTCATCGTAAAGATAGTCCCAGTAGTAGAAAATAGTGTTGATTTCAACAAAATTCAGTTGACACGAATTTTAGTTTTCTGCCAAAAAATTCAAAATTTGCATTGGTTGCCATGCAATTTTTAGAAAACTCCGTGGCAACCAATGCAAATTCTGTGTTTTTTGGCAGAAAACTAAAATTTGCATCAGCTGAATTTTGTTGGAATCAACATTGTTGTCTACTTAGTGTCCCCAATTGTAATTATAGTGGTGTAAGAGGGAGGCTTAACCCCTAAAGGATTGGTTGTCTCCTTGGGGGACAATTTGGGTTTGGATAGGTTCCTATGATCTCAATTTTGACTAAAATTTTTGGAATTTTTGGTGAATGTGCAGTTTTGCAAGAGCTTTGTGGATATATAATTCTTGTTTTAATCAGTGCATAGTAGAAAAAATTATGGAACAATAAGCCAAAAATGGAGGTCAGTGGGCAACACAAAAAAATTTTAAAAATTTTAAAAAACTTGAAAAAAAATTTCCTAAATTTTTTTTCTCTTTGTTTGAAGCATTCATTCATTCTATATGGACTAGTGATGAGAAAGTTAAAGACAATCTTATTTTTTGGGGCAATCTAAACATCTTCTTGAAAAAGCAACTTACAGGATTCATTTTTTAATGCAATTTTTATAATTTTCCAAATTTTTTTATTAGAGAGGATTATGTTTGCTTGCCAAAACAATCTCACCATTGGGATTATTGTATTTCAATTTCATCTTGGAACTATTATTGATTTAGTTTATCTTCAATCTTGAACATACTTCTCTTTTAATGAGTAAAAATCAAGTGTTTTTTCTTGAATTTTTTTCCTAGATTCTCAACTCAAGTATTCAACATAAAAACTTAGAAAATCAAAATTGATATTACAAATAATTTAATTTTAGAAGATCCAAAGCCAAAAAATCTAGTCAAGCAAGTTGCAAAAGAACTTGTTTTCTTTTTACTTTGGATGTAAATATCTTGCAATCTATGTGGTCAAAGTTTCTAAAATTTCTTCCATACATTTCTATAGTAGTTTAGTATAAGATCCTATCATGAGATATAAAAAAAACAATTTTTAAAGTCTTTTTCTCTTCACCATGGAAGTGGCAGTTTTGAGTGTGTTTTTGATGGAGAAAATGCCTCAATCCTTTAGGGATTAATTTAGAATAGTACAAAAGAAACACAATATCAAAAACTCCATCAACCCCAATTTAGGTTCTCCAATGAGTATTGTCTTGTATTTTCCTTGAACTCTAACTCCTAGGCCCGCATTGCATATTACTTTTACTATTAACTCAATTGGGCGAGCAACCATGTTTCTCTCATTAATTTTTTTGTATGCTTGTAGACAGTCCCCATCAAATGACAAGAATTGTCAATACATAATGGAAAAGAAGGATTGGTTTCAAAAAAGGTGTAAAGAAAGGTGTCAGGTGTATTATAGAACAAGGCTAAGTTTGACCCAAAAAAATTGATTTACAAAAGAAAGATTTTCATTGATCACACCGATATTAAAATTATATTTTAAATCTTTGCCAAGATTCCAACTCATTTAAATGAGTGTATTTCATCCCTTGAAGGCCTACAAGGGCAAAATGTCTCCCCTTCAAATATTTGATTGCACATTTGGAGAAATTGGAAAGAATCTTGTTATTTTGAAGTTGAGTTATTAAGAGTGACATGTTGACGTAGTTACTTGTAACATTTTATGATTTTGGAGAATTTGCAAAATAATATGTAATGTTGCAAAATTGAATGAGGAAAAAAAAATCTTATGAAAAATAGTGAAGGACAAGACTTGAAGACAAGTTTTTGTCAAATATGAGTGGATTAGGTGGAAGAACCCACTTTTATCATGATACATGAAGTAATTAGTAAACTACATTTTGATTGGATGAAGGAATGGCTCAATATATTCTTTACTATAGTCTTGAAAGTGATGCACCTTATCTCATAGATCCAAATTATAAACAAACCAGAATGATTCCAAAAATTTGTGAGAGTTACAAAAGTGATATTAATGACATTTCTTGTTGGGATTTTTTTAAATGACATGCATATGTTTTGGAATATTTATATAAAATTTAGTTGGTTCAATTTTTATTTCTCACCATTGTATCTGAAGATGTGCTATACTCTGAAAGTGTTTTTGATTCATTTTTTTAAATCCATGAAGAAATTATAAGTTCTAGATTTTGATCCAAGTATTTGATTTGGAAATAATGGATTCTTTTTATTTTATTTTATTTATTACAAATCTTCTTCCAAAGATGATCCATATCATTCTGTATTGTATGAAAAACTGGAATATATTCAAGCTAAGTGAACTCAAAAATTATAGTCACAAATTGATAATTTCACAATTTTGACACTTTGATACTTTGTTTTGAATTATGGGCTTTATGAAATGTTCATTCTTTTTGGATTTTATATTGGTTTCTTTTTGTATCCAAAATTTTCTCATTTTTTAAAATTAGGGAAACTAACAACAAGAGTCCTTTTATAGCATGTCTCACTTACTAAAATTTATAAATGCAATAAAAATTCATGCTTGATTCATATTTTAGTGCTAAAAATTCACTTATATATACTTGAAGGAAAATCTTATTATTTTTTTAACTCAAAATTGAAAAATTCTATTTCATTTTTTTGTATATAATTAAAATAAGAAAATTTCAAACATTGTTATTTATACTTTGAATCTATATTTAGATTTTACATCCAATTGGATCTAAAAAAGATCTAATAATATATTTTGTTCAAGTGCAAGAAAATTCATCTTATATATGTTTTTCTATTTATTTATTATTTAATTCACATTCAACTTCTAGCTAAAAGCTCTTTTGAAATAGTTTAAAAAGAGTTTTTTGTCCCTAAATCTTTGCAATTTAACTTTCTTTTAGATTTGAAAAATTATAGCTTATGCTCATATGAAGTTTTTATATGTGAATTTATATGTTTTTAAATTCATAAGAATTCATTACAAATCTTGTTTCAAAGTTATCATGTAAGTTATAATTTATGTATGTGCATAATATACACTAAAAATGCAATCCTAGTACCAAAATCATTGGAGTACATGTAGTGTGAAAATACCTATCATTATAATCTACAAATGCAACTGTAAATATTTCTACCATAAATATTAAGTATTACTAGAGAGAATAGTCTTCACTTTTAGATATTTGCAATACAAAAAATTCAAAGTGGATTGGCTTACTTACAATCAGTTCTCTTAAGAAGTATAGGCCATGAGGGGTTCGTAATTTAATGTAGTAAATTGAACATGTGCAAACTCAACTTTTTAATGAAAGCAAACATTGTTTGTGCCCAATAGACATAAGAAATTATGAAATGAGATTTCTTGAAAAAATAAAGTTGTTGAATTATTATATGATTTCTTTTCCCCCCTTCCCAATTTTGTGAAGTATTTTTCTATTTAAATATCAACAATATGGCCTTAGGCAATCTTTGTTAAACTTCCACAACTTTATATGTAGTGCAATATTTCTATAAATAATAGAGTCTTTAGTCATTTTTTTTCAAAAGATTTTTGAATTCCTGACTTTGAAAATTCACAAAAAATATGAATAATCTCCAACAAAAAAATTACATATAAAAAATCATGTAAAAAATTGTATAAATAAATAATTAGAATTGCTATCGGAGTTGGTTAGGTAGATATTTCTCCTAGGCTTCTTTTTCTCTCGGACCACTTTGGTAGTTGTATATTATTGATTTTTCTTCTTTTTAACCCTTAAAGGACATTGCAAGCCCCACGGGCATTTTGAAAGTCAAAACCTGATTTTCACGTAATTCTTAATTTCAAATGCTTTTAAATTTAACTAAGAAAATATATCTCCCATAATATATATTTTTCTTCCATTGGATTTTTTTAAATTGAAAATTTAAATTTTTGTGACACTTCAAAGATTGCATCTTGAAAGCTCAAAATACACCACTTTTGAGCTTTTTCTATTGAATTTCTCTTGGTGCTAGTCCAAAGAGTACATCAATTCACTAGAAGAAAACTCTATTGTAGTGAACAAAAGCTAGGTGATATTTTTGTTCACTACAACACAATTTTCTACTAGTGACTACATCAAGAACTTCAAGGTATGTGAACATGATGCCACAATGGTGCATTGAAATGCAATTAAGTTAACTTGGTGCCAACCTCCATACTAGCCTAGTATGGATAAAATGACACTAAAATGACCTGTATGCTGCCTATGGTATCAAAATGGCACCAAAACAATCTGGCCCAACTTTTCTGATGTACACCATGATGTTTATCACTATTATTTCAATTTACATAAATTTTTTTTTAAAAATTAATCATTCTTACCAAGAAATTTCTTGAAAAATCATATAAAATTCAGTTTGATGTTTTTAATTATGAAAAAATGATGTTAAATTTTAGACATATATTACTACATGTGTAAACTACCAAAATGTGGAAAATTGTGTTTTGATTTATAAATCTAATAAAGTATGATCAAGCCCATACATGTATGTATATATATAAACAATTTATGATTTCCATTTGTCTACTAGAAAAAAATCCATAATTTTTATTTTGACTATATCTATGCATATACAACTAAATAAACAAGTTTAGGTCTTTCGACCTTTACCATCAATGGTTTACAAAGCCCATAAGCGGTTCATGAATGGTCAAACACAAGTTGATGATTTTCATCTATTTGTAGAGGGAGAAGATTCTTTGGATGTGTATTCAACTTTTTATGTGATGGTTAAAGAACTAACAAAATTTCTATAGAAGATGATGCTAAATCCAAGGAAGACAAATGATACATTCTTCTACTTTTATTTTGCAATTTATATCTACTTGCTCTTGATTTTAATTGTAACCATTAAAGTTGTATTTTTGAAATTGACACCAACAAATGAGAAATCAATATACTGGGTACTTATTAAGTTGAGTTTTAATATCAATTGGAGAGTTTTAGAAATTTCCAAAATGAAATATTATACTCTAATTTGAACTTTAGGCTTATAACTATGTTTTGTTTTGTTTTTTCATTTTCTAATTATAAATTACTATAGTAATTTGTTTACTTCATAATTTTCTTCATCATAATATCTATCTATATATCCATGTTGAAAAATTTGGACTTTTTAATGCCTATTTTGTATTTCCTATGAATTTCTTCTATTCTTTCTTAAAATATTTATGTTAATTTTAAAATCTTTCTAATGAATTACAAAATTTTAAAGACCCTTGGAAGACAAGTGATTTCATCTCTAAAAAATAAAAACCAAAAATTCTTCCAAATATAGTTCCAAAATGCACTATGTAGAGTGTATAGTTTTTGAAGTTTGATGACATGGTTATAGGCTCCCTCCACCATTCATTCATTGACTCTAGAAGAGCACCATGGACTTAAAAGTGGTTTTTGGATGGTCAAACAATATTTTTTCACATATTGAAGAATGAGTTATTTTCATTCCAATTTTTGTGTACAACAATACAACTTTATTATTGGCTTATTGCTATGTCCACATTATTGAATAGTATTCATGTCCTATTATTTGTTTTTTGATTTTATAGGGGCTAGTTTATTAAAATAATGGAATATCTACACAAGGCATCTCTATACTTTCATTATATTTTTTTCCTAAAAACTTAATTTTGACATCAAATTGATTCCCTTTGCTTTAGAGCAAAAAAAACCCAAGTGAAGCTTATGAAGTCTTGTTTCTATTTCGCTTGAAAATTTTAAAAATTTCCTTAAAAAATGAGAATTTCAAATATTGAAGTTTGAAATTGAGGATTTATAATCACTTTTCCGAATACAAAGTGGCAAGGAATTTTTTTCTATACAATATAATGTTTATGCTATAATTTACTTCTACTATGAAATTTTCAAATATTCATTCAAACTTGTTTTTGGTATTAATATGAATTCTCATCAATTTTCCTTCAATAATTTATGGTAATTTTCACAAGAAAATCTGGAAATTTATGGCATACTCTAGAAATGAAATTCTTAGAAAAATAAAACCAAAAAAAATCACTCAAAAATAGCGACGAAATAGAGGATTCAAGAGAGCTGGTTGCCATTGGGCATTGGAGCTCTGATTTTGTGACTACCGAGATGTTTCCATTGCATGCTGTTTAGGCCCGTAGCCTTCAGCCATCCCTCTAGCCTCCAATCCATGGTGGACATTAATTCCTCCATTCGAATTGGGCCCATAGGGACAGATTTACCTTGGGGAAAATGTTGGATTTAAAAAAAAATTTCACATTATTCTTTTTTGCAAATTTTGAATTTTGTATTTGCTATTAGAGACCCAAAATTAGCTAGGAGAGGTCTAGAATATAATCTAGACACAACTCAAAATAGTAGGCAATTTTTACTTTAACCCCCAGATAACCCACCAAATTACTATGGGGCCCAGTTTGAAACTTTGAATGGAGGATTTAACATCCTCTCTACTCCATGCTTTATGCAAAAATAGACATGGAGGATAGATTGTAGGCCATTATTTTTAACCCTTAAAGGACCAAGCTGCGTTTTTAGGCAACATAGCGATTTCGGGTAGCTCACTAAAAATGGAATTTTTATTTTTTGTCTTTAAAACTTTCACACAACATGTGCCCAAGGAGTATCTTTAAGGCGCAACAATTTTCATAACTTTTGACTACATGGTTAAAAAGTTATCGCATGATATGTAATTTTCATTCGACGGTGGGCAGCCCAAGCTTCTCAAAAACTTCCTGAAAAATCACTTTTAAAAAAAATAAAAAATCTGCAATTGATTCTCTAGATTTATATATACGCCAGAAGATTTGAATCATTCTATTTTGATTAATGAGATGAAAGTTATGAGGATTTTTAGTTTGTGGGTAGCTATGGAGTCTTTGAAAACTATATCTACTCACAAACTAAAAATCCTCATAACTTTCATCTCATTAATCAAAATAGAATGATTCAAATCTTCTGGCGTATATATAAATCTAGAGAATCAATTGCAGATTTTTATTTTTTTTAAAAGTGATTTTTCAGGAAGTTTTTGAGAAGCTTGGGCTACCCACCGTCGAATGAAAATTACATATCATGCAATAACTTTTTAACCATGTAGTCAAAAGTTATGAAAATTGTTGCACCTTAAAGATACTCTTCAGGCACATGTTGTGTGAAAATTTCAAAGACAAAAAATAAAAATTCTATTTTTAGTGAGTTGCCCAAAATTGCTATGTTGCCTAAAAACACAACTTGGTCCTTTAGGGGTTAAGCAAAAAACCAAAGGAAGAAGCTATAGTTTTGGGTGCTTTGTTGAGCTACGCATGACTTCATTAACCCATAAATGTTGACATGGATGTTTAGTGTCCGATGGATGACAAAAAATCTCTCTATGTAGGACAGAACTACAATTATTCATCCTTGGAATTATGTGTGGAAAAGGGGAGATTATCTATAGTACTTTGACCTCCAATGAGTATTTTTTTGTTTTTTTAAAGTAATTGATGTCATGCAGTTCCAAAAAGGGTTGATATCCACGGTCACCAGCTTGTCCTTTAAGGGTTAACCATGTAAGGATGTGGCCCCCCATGACCAAGGTAGTGTCCAAAATTCTCCGATTATTGGACCTATAGGTGCATTCTTTTTCTCTAAAATCAATAGTGAAGTCATCCATCCATTAGAAGAAAATTGTGTCACGCTTTTGTTGAGCTAGTTGACATTTTTTGAAAATTGCGTTTCTCTCAATGTAGATTTTCAGAAAATATCAGAATTTACAAAAAGTATCAACTAGCTCAACATGACTGTAACGTACTTTTCTTCTAATGATTGGGCTATTTTGGTCCGCAACATCCTTATAGGGATATGGCGAAGTTAATTGCTCATTAGTTGTTTTTGAAGGTTGCATTGCATGTCGCGTGGTTAAAAATTCCCACATGACTTTGAATACAAAATGGGGGTGCTTCTAGGTAGGTCTAGAGGTGACGATTGGAATAGTAAAGGGAAGATGTTTTGGAGTATAGGTCCTAGCTAATGGAAAGCTCTTGTCCAAGCATGAGCTCCAATAGACCTTCTAGCTCCCTTCTAGTTGCTAGGGGTTTAGGGAAGCAATAGGGGTAGTTACAATTTATTCACCATCTCAGATTTCCATAGGGAATTGGGATGTGGTAGTTTGGGGTTGGCTTTCCACATGTGTTTTGGAAGGGAATATTCTTCTTTGGAGAAGTATTCTCCATGACCATTTTCTCCTCCCTTTACAAGAAAATGGGAGAAAAAATGGTTGACAAAAATGACTGCAATGTAGTCGTTTATAAGTTATTTGATTGCTAAATGACTTTAGGGCCCTAGAGTTATAGTTATTTAGTTTTTTAGATCAATGACTACGATTGTAATATCACCATCTGTTCTTGCCTTGGATGGAGAAAGGATGATAGAAGTACATGTGGAGGTTGAGGTAGAGAGGGCGTGTTTTCAGCACATGCCTTAATCAGATGATGTGGCAGTCACTCATTGATTGTGGTAAGCTTTGTGTATAGTCATTCTTTAGTGATGTGGCTACTTTGGTAGTCATAAGGAAGTCATTTTTTCATTATGATAGACCCATTATTGATCTGACGTAGACAACCACATGCAAAATAATTATACAATCATTTAGAAGTTGTGATGGAGTGTGTACGTCATTCAAATGCATTGGCACGTGGCAAATTATTCCATAGTCATTCTAAAGTGACATGGATTTAGGTCACTTCCTTAAGATGTGAGAAGTCCTTTTCTTGTCATTTACAAATTACAACAATGTGTGCAAAAAAGAATGTAATGACAATTGGGCAAGGAGTCATTCTACAATCAAAATTCTTAAGCAATATACCATAATTATGCCATATACATTATGCCATACACCACACTTGGCATGTGTTTTGCATGGCTTTCCAAGCCATTGTGTGCGTTCCCAAGGGGCCATGTGACAAGCATTTTATAAATGTGTGGTGGTAGGAAGCAAGGCAAACCATGTGGGATTTGTAAAACATAGAAATTGTGTTACAACTAATATTTCAGACCTCATTTAGGCATAGAAGATAAACTTTTTTCAAAAAACTTTGAACTTGTAAGAGTTACATTTTTTCACATCCTTTGATTCCTTTCAGAATTTTGTCCATCCTCATTATATGTGTCATTATAAGTGAAAACGTGGTATAGATGTAGGAGAAATGTGATGAATGGCATGTAAGATGCTTAGAAATCATATAATAGGTGTGTAGTAATCGGAGACATTTTGAACTCATTTTGTAGTCTTAGGAAGTCATTCTACAGTGGCAACGAAGAGGCAACGTTGTTGTCTATGTAAAGGGAAATGGGACTTAATGACTGCCTTTGGCACCATTAGAATACCTTTGCGTTAGTATGTTGAGACCTCTAAACGTCAATTTTAAATCACTCTAACTATCAAGAAGTAGTGAATAGACAGTGACGCAAATGGACAGAAATCATTGCTTCCATATTGGTAGGAGTTTAAATGAATCTTGAAGTTGAACCTAACTTAGAAAATAGTATACACCAGCAATTGAAAGTGAAAAGGCCATTCAGCATGCATGATTTCAAAGAAAAGGACAAAACAACTTTTTTTTTATAAAAAGTTCATTTTTTTAAAGATAAATAAAGAGTAGAGAAATGAGAAAGATAAAAAAGCTTCAAAGAAATGAAGAAGACAAGAGAAAAGGAAAAAAATAAAAATAAATTACAATAAGTAATAGAAAAAAAAGCTTAAAAAATATAAAATACCCCAAAAGAAAAAATTATCATTATTTTTAAAAATAAGTTGAAGAAAATTACAATTAATGAAATAGATAAGTGAAGAAGTAAAAGAAGTAAGATGACACAAAAGAAGAAAAGGGAGAAGAAGAGAAAAAAGATTAAAATACATATTTTAAAATTAAGAAGAAATATGAAAAAAGATAGTAGAAAATGACAAATAAAGAAGAAGCATTTTTGTATGCATCATATTCCTAAGCTTTGATGAATGACTTCAAATCATTTGATCCTGGTGACATGGAAATCACTATGTAGTTGCCTTAGAGTGAAGCACAATTGTAATCTATGACAATAGTTTATTCTATTTTGATTGGGGCTTCCACAGAGGAATCAACTGACTCCGCGTCGAAAGTTTGACGAAGTTGTAAGCGAAAACCAACAGATGAAGCTTCGACATTGTGAACTCTTCATCCTCAAGTTACTAAATGATAACTCAGATGATGTGGAGCAAGCCATGTTAGTACAATTAGGGAGCCCAAGTCATTTTTTAGTCATTTCAGACAAGTAGTCATTTTTCTATAGTTGCATATGTGCCCATTTTCTTATAGTGAGAAGAGAGCTTATTGGTGCGGGAGTCATACTAGGTGCATATTAGTGTTGGTCCCTAGACATGTACCTTTTATATTGTCAAATAGGTCTTTGCTTTAGATGCCAATTTCTTGCCACATTCAATACACTAGGTGAATGGGTGGCGCACACTGAACAACATTTCAAAGTGTGCCCAAAATGTTGTCAGCTAGGTAGTACATTGAAGTCGACTAGGCTCAATTGATTGCAACGTATTGATTTGCTATGCATGACCACAATATTGTCACTACTTAGTAGTTCACACTATAGTCACAAAGATTTCCTAACAACACCATTGCTTATAGTAGTTGTACATTGATTATCCTAGTGGATTTTAATGCACTTCTGTAGTCGAGTTTCAACCTTGTCCCTCATTGTCATTTTGTAGTCGTATTCCAGTAAGGACAAGATGATAGGTGTCCATGTCAAACTTCAATCTATGTGCCACCATTGTGCTAAAGTTCTTGAACATCATAGGCAAGTCATCTTGAAGTCATTTTGAAGTTGCTTTACAATGAAGTTCAATTATAATATACGATAGTGGATCACTCATTTTCAACTAGGACTCCGAGCTTGAATTCCATCTTGGCACATCAAAGTGTTGACAATATCCACGAGTCACCAAAATGACTCTGAAATGACTCAGACATTGTGGAGAAAGCAAGCTTGATGCAATTAGGAAGATGTAGTCATTTTTTAGTCATTGTGGACAAGAAGTCATTCTTTTGTAGTCGCATATTTGCCCATTTTCTTGTATATTCCGGAAGTGAAGAATGGTCGCGGAGAAAATTTCTTCAAAGAAGAATATTCTATTTTGGACTACACTATTGCTCCCCATTGGCTCCCCATTGATTCTCCATATCTCATCTTCTAAAGGAATAAGGGATGTCAGACTTTCTTCACTTGCTAATACTTCCCACTGATTCCTATTACTTCTCATTCTCCACCAAATTTTTTGATGGTGAATAAATTGTGACTACCCCTAATGGCAATTGGCTCTCATCATAGTGGAGAGTTTGAGGTTTGACACTAATAACTTACATGGTCGTGGTCTCCGTCTCTTAAGGGGTAATATGGAGGTTGTAGAACTTGCAAGCTGTGCAACTACTATAAGGTAGTCTGCTCTTAAAGCGCCCGTTTAAGGGCTGGTCGACCTTTTCGATGGTTCTTCAATGCACGAAATTATTTTTCCTTATTTTTCACTTGAAGAAAAATTTATGTGGAATCTAACCCAAGTGGTTTCATATTTTTTGGAGCATTTTCGAATTACTTACAAATTTCTAAAGAATTCTACTATAGGTATCTATTTCTTGATCATAGGCCTAACAAAACCCACACATGCGTAGTCTAAAAAAACATATGGCTTCACCAAAAATAAGCACTGCAATATGTAGAAAGTAATAGACAAGGTTCCAAAATACGACCTTTACTAAACTAAACTCCTAAAGGGCCAATTAGATGAAATTTGGGGGCTTAAAGAAACCACGAGTTATTGTAAGTTCCCAAGTTGTGGGAACTCGCCACATCAACAATATTATATGGCACAATCATTTCCACATTAGAAAATAATATTATTTTAAATATTTTTAAAATTCAATTTTAAGTTTATTAGTAATTTTTAGAAATTTGTGGGGAATTTTTTTTTCCCAGAAATTCGGAAATTTGACCCATTATGGGCTAGTTACTAATTTTCGGTAGAGTAGGGAACAATGCAGGGAACAACCCTAAAATGGGCTCTTGTAGCCCTCAATCATCCTCTAATGAAGGCCTATTTTCTGAAAAAAATTACTCGAAATTGTCATTTTTGCTATGTTCTTTCCAGAGAGAAAGAAAATTCAAATTAAAAAATCCAACTGAATGATCTTGTACTATACTTGTATGAGATCACGTGGTAAAATTTTTATCAAGTTTGATTGTATAGATTGAAAAATATTAGCATTCAAAGTTGTAGGGGAAAAGTTTTTTTGAATACAGGTAAGCATTTCAGAAATGGACCCACCTTGGCTCTTATTTTGTCCACTAGCAAAGTATAAAGGAATATTTGACAAATGTTAAGTCGCTCTGACATCCTTGACAAAATATTCAATGCTTTACACATAAGGTAGAAACATCCTCAAGCGTCCCTAATCCCATCCCTGCACCCTAGACATCACTAAATGTGTCCCTAGACTTTAGTTAATGTGTCCTCCATATGTTTAATTTTGATTGGCTAACACATGTGAAGGACACATACTTAACTATGATTCGTTGATAGTTGATTTTCGCAAAGTTCAGATTTGGATCCACCTATAGGACACATTCAGTGGTCTAGGGAGTTAGCACTTTGAAAAATCATAGAAATTACATACGACATCCAAAAA
The DNA here is from genome assembly GCA_963920665.1 of Straminergon stramineum. NCBI lineage: Eukaryota > Viridiplantae > Streptophyta > Bryopsida > Hypnales > Calliergonaceae > Straminergon > Straminergon stramineum. The sequence continues at coordinate 7,272,719 of OY987264.1, forward strand.
ATCTATTTTTTTTAATATTCATGATTTTCACTTGCTAGTACTACAAAAATAAAAATTTAAAGAAAAGATGCCTCCAAATATGCTAAATTGCTTAAACTGACGCTTTTGGGTGCTCCCATCTTATCCATTTTACAACTTGTTAATGTCCATTTCAGATCCTGGCTAGGGACAGTCTTAAGAAGAGGGACTGAATTAGAGCAGACTATCATATCTGAATCCCTGGAATGTCGAAGCCCAGCTGTGGAGGTGAAGTGGCATTTGCCGTTGCCCAGCTGAGCCATGCCGGGTGTGCACGCTGTCTTGAGTGGACAAGCCGCTAAATCCCTCGCTACAGTCCCTTACTATAGCGCTTAGCAAGAAGTCGGTTCTGTTTACTTGACTCAGTTGTAGTCCTTAAGTTACTATTAGTGGAACAGAGCACGTTGCGTTTTGCAAAGCAAACGCATGATTGTAAAGAGGCCATTGATAGCTGTAAGGTTGGTCAGCCTATTACCACCCAGATTTGCTATGTAGGTACCTTGGACAAGCTATTTGTCAACTAACATATTTTTCCAAAGATTGAAAAGTTTGAGAGAAATCATTTGCAAGTAGAATCAAGATTCTCTGACAAGAAATGAAATTTCTGTGATTTTTCAAAGTTTGCTGGGGACTAAATTGGTAAAGGGTATGGATTCAGGGCAAGCTTCCATGTGGAGTTGGGGTAGGTGAAGTCTACTGATCATCAGTGGAATGGGAGTTCTAGAAAAACGAGGCTCCCATTTCCACCATTGATTGGTAGACTTCACTAGCCCCAACTCCACATGGAAGCCCGCCCTTAGGGTCCAGTAGATGTTAGAATTGGGTGACTCATGGCATTGGGTTGTTCTACCTTCAGTTTAATAACAAGAGCATGCTCTCAGCTTGGATGATCTATTGTTGTCCCTTTGGTTGTTGAACATATTTAAACTTATCCGATTATCAAATATTATTTTTTTACAATAGAATTGCAAATTAGAGGATTTTTCACATGTATTTTGGTCAACTCATCAAGGTTGGTTAACATAAAAAATATATGGCTTCCAATTGTTGTCCATAGGAGAGACTATTCTCAACCCAACCAATGAGAACCAAAAACATCCCTCAAGACTGTGGAATAATGAAAGAACTTTTTCCCATGGGTAGAAATTGTGTGATTGTGTTCATTGAATTCATTAAGTCCTAACTTTAGAGTGGAGATCCAACCCTTTCAACCCCAATTCCGCACTGAATATCCTAATGCAAATAGTTGTACAGTACAGTTTTCACTACTATCAATAGGATGCATCAGTTGTGGATTTTTTTTAATGTCAGACCCAAGGTTAGACAAAGGTCCCCATCTGTGCACCCTAGCTGAGCTTAGCATCGACATCTTCGAATAGCAACTTGAAGCATTACAGCACTTGATTGTGTAATCACAATACGGGACCTCACATTTTTTATACGGTATCGACGGAATTGCACAAATTTGGCGCCTGTGGTGGAGGTTACAACCACCACCCCTGGTTCAGAGAGCCAAAGTTGTGACACTGAACTGCACAAATAATTTTGTCAAGACCTGTATAGATTTATATTTGAGGATGTCCGCCTTCAAACGTGCCAATGTTGCAAATTTTCGCCAATTTAAAGAAATTGGGGACACATGTAGAATCAGAAACCTCCGCTGCAGAATGTCTCTTGTAGAAACAGCCTCCGTGAAGGAACCTCAAAGGAACTGGAACAATTAACGTTTGAGGTGCATGTCGACTTCATGATATATTGGTGTGACTCGGAACGGAGAGCCAAAATTGAGACATATATTCAACAGCACAAATCTGTACAAACTAGGATTGGAATATAGATTTAAATTTCCAGATGCCCGTCTGGAAAACTCGTGAATGTCAATATCGTGAGTTTCCTCCGATATCACGAAGTAAACTTTTGAGCAACTGGAATTGGAGCAGTTTTGAGTTTCCCGACAACTCGAATCTCGAATCGGCCAGGTGAACGTCAGATCTAGTATAGAATGGACATGGAGTGATGGAGTTATGGAGTTTGGAGTTTAGAGTTTTGGGCTCGTCACATTTTTGATCGTCACAATTCTATCATTGGAACAAATATGACCATCCTGACTTGGATTTTGGACACCAACCCAAAAACATTTGGCACTCAGAAATGCGCCAATGTAGCAAATACGAGGCTCAACACAGTAATACGCATGAACGAATTTTCGGCTTCCGGTAAATACGGACATACACATGATCGATACTCAAATGACGGCAGGAAGATAGGAATTGGGTCGTGAATTGGTGTGCCTAGTTAGAGTTCACGTGATCTTGCTTTACGTTTGTTGACAATGACATAATTTGAAAGACAATCTTGTACTCATCTCATGGCCGGTCTCATGCCAACAACAGTCAATGTCAAAAGGAGAAAAACTCTGGTCCTTAGACCACTGTGATACCACGTTTGTTGGGAGTCGTTAAACTAAGGTAGACTGAACTCACTGAAGCACCTAATTGCAACACCTCCCCTTCTCCAACACTGAAAACCGGAAAAAGTGACCATGAATGAACACTTCTACGAATCAAAACCACATCTTTTCAAAATCAACCAATCACTGATGAGAGGAGAGGAGTTTTTTTAAGCAATCAATTGAAGTTGAGACAATTTGTGCTTCAAGTTCATTCAAGATGAATATTGTGTTATATATAGGCTATCCTATCTTCTCAATGTTGAAAATTTATAAAATATTACGAGAGCGTTGGAAAATTATGAAACTATTTGGCTTGCATTTCTCTTGAGTTTGCTAATAGTCAAATCAAATTTTTTTGTCATTCAACTTTGGAGGTAATGGGACTATAAAAGTGTCATTTTTAGGTGTTTCTACCTTATCCTTGAAATGGCAGATCCATCATTGTGATCAACAACTACAAAATTAGACTTGCAAATTGAATAGGGTTAAATAACTTGAAATTGAACCCAACCCATTTGCAAACTCTACCTTCTCATCCAAATTTGACCCCTTTGCAATCTAATGATTCTAATGTAGTAGATGTTGTACTCAAGTTCACATTATAACAATATGGAATTGAAGCTAAAAATATTGGAGTTTGGTTGAATAGTAATGATTTTATGAATTCAATTGATCCAACTATGGGATTTGTACATATGCCAAAAGTTGGTTCATTATTTTTTCATCAATCTTGGAGAACATTTTTGGATTATCATTGCAACCATATTGGAAATTGAGAGAACTACAAATGTTGTTTAGCATGCAATAGACTAGCATAGTCCCCCCCTAATACAAGCACATTGTCCAAAGGATCCAAATTGGGTCATCCTAACTAACCTACATTTTTCATTTCTATAGAATTTTAAAAAGTCATTCAACAAAAACTATAAGTCCTCTATAGTGTAACAAGTACCATGATTTTCCTATATAATTCGATGTAAATGATGAGAATACATTTATGTTTTGAATTTGAGTTACAAAAGACATGTCACAATGGATATTTTGTCATTAAGGACATGTTCCATTAAACAATATTTTTGCTAGATATCCTCACAGGGAGAAACTTCATGACTAAAACTCTTAATAGGGTGATTGCCAAAAAGGCTGATTGTTTTTGGTAGCATTTTGCAAAATTAGTTTTGTCTTCTAATATAACTTTTGAATTTCAAACCCATTGTCAAAAAACAAAAAATTTGTTTCTAGATGTTTTGATTGTAATTGTATCTTTTATTTTTCAAAAAATTAAAAAATTCATTTTATATTTAAAAGTCGATTTCTATAATTTGTTGTACTTTGGGAGGGAGGGGGGGGGGGAGTTAATACTAGGGAGTGCCCAAATTTAATGACTTAGAGCTTAAATTTTGGTGGTCTATTCCCACACAGCCACACTAGTTGGGTATGTTCCCTATGAGGGGCATCAAGAAATGCATTATATTATGTTCATGTTTGTGCAAATAGGCCAAAAAAAGGGCTCCATGGCACACACAATTCTGAACATTGAAGAGGGTTTGAAGTTCATTCTTTTGGTGAAATCTCATCACCATCAAATCTTCACTATTTGTCAATTTTTAGTTTTTTTATTTACTATGGTTAATTTTTTGAAAATGAAAATGTTGAAATAACCCTATTCTACCTACAATTATATATGTTCCAAAAATTGAGAAAAGGGCTATTTTCATATTTTTATTTAAAAAAAATTAACCATAGTAAATAAAAAAACTAAAAATTGACAAATAGTGAAGACTTGATGATGATGAGATTTCACCAAAAGAATGAACTTCAAACCCTCTTCAATGTTCAAAACCACTAGTAGAAAAATGTGTCCATCACAACCAATTGAAATGTGACTAAGTGTTCTATACAACTATCTTGCGACTATAGGCTTCTCTATTTGCACCAAATTCTTACATCATTATTTGACATCATTGTTATACATCATAACATCAATAGTACAATGTTTTAGTTGCAAAGTAGTTGTAGAATGAAGTGAATACATTGTATTAGTTATATAGCAGTCATAGAATGAAGTATAAGACTATGAGCACTAAAAAAAATTTGTATTTGCCTCAACACAATCTATACGATGTGTTTGTTGAGGCAAACACAAAATTTGCACTAGAAAACATAGAAAAACGGAGATTTTGCATTTGCATCAACAAACACATCATGTAGATTTTGTTGAGGCAAACGAAGATTTCTTCTAGCGCGAGAGTTGTAACAAAGTTCAAATTTAGAATGAATGTGAATTATTCTCCATCTAATATTCATCATAGTTGTTAATGTAGATAAGTTTATGCTCTGTGGAATCTACCAGGTCAATATGCAGTAGTAGAAAACGACTAGGAAATGACTAGAAAGCAACTGCAATTGTAAAATGAGGCTAGTTATTTCCTTGTTGTACCAGAGTGATTTTGTAGTTGTTTTTAGTCGTTTTCTAGTCATTATTTAGTTGTTTTTGAAGTCATTTCTTGATTGTCTTATATCAATTGTACCATATCAATTGTGAAGAGTACCATTAGGTTGGACATATAAGACATGAAAGTTGTTACATTCTAATGTAATGCATTTTGTCAATAGAAGTCAAAGATTTTTATATTTTATAGATTTCTACATTTTGTAGATTTTTATAGTGTGTAGATTTCTACATTTTATAGAAATCTAAAAATATTTAAAATCCAAAAAAATTTAAAACCTACGAAATTGTAAAAACCAGTGATATCTATTAAATACCAATATTATGATTTTGGAAATTTAAAAAAGAACCTAGATCTGAAATCTACAAATCTATGAATCCTTGAGATTAAAATTCCAAAATCTACAAATCTACAATTCCTAGACAAGTTGCAAATAAGTCGCATTGAAGTTGCACTAGGTTGCAATGAAGTTATAGATAAGTTGCAATGAAGTCACATATGAGTTGTAATGAAGTCATAGACAAGTCAAAATGAAGTCATACATTAGTCGCAAATGAGTTGCCAATAAGTTGCACAACTCTTCAATTGAGTGACTGACCTCATGTGGCGGCAAATACCATATAAGAAACCACGTTAGAAAAGTTCATCAATGAGATTTCAAATAGGCTATTGCAACTTGCGACTACTATCCTATATCACTACATGCAACTTGTTCATTGCAACTGGAGGCTCCAAATTAGCACTAGTTGCAAAATATCTTATGCAACTCAAAACCAATTGTTTTTTTGCAGTTGCAAAAACCCTCATTTTCTTCTAGTGAACTATGCATACCATGGAGTGCCTTTTTTGGCCTATGTGCATGAACATGAACATAAAATAACATATTTTTTGATGCCCCTCATAGGAAACATGCCCAACTAGTGTGGGAATAGACTACCAAAATTTTAGTTTTAGGTCATTAAATTTCGGCACTCCCTAGTACTAAAAACAAAAAATCTCAAAAGTGTGACAAATTAGAGAAATTGATTTTTAAATATAAAATGATTTTTTAAACTTTTTGAAAATTAAGGGATTCAATTACAATCAAAACATCTAGAAACAAATTTTTTTATTTTTGATAATGGGTTTGAAATTTGAAAGTTATAGCGGAAGACAAAACCAATTTTGCAAAAGGCTACCAAAAACAGTCAATTTTTCTTGCAATCACCCAATATCCATTCTCACATCATATACAAGGTCATATGCAAGGTACTTTGGGACAAAATAATTTATAAGAGGACCATCTATGTGAACCATGCATGTTTAAGAAGTGATGAATAGACTCAATCACTCAATGGAGTTTCTCTTATTGTTGGATGTCCCCTACCCTCCTAATTTTTGTCATACTTCATATAGAGTTATGAACTCTACATATTGTTATGTTTGAAAGTGTCACTTCATAATTTATTTGCACATCTCAAATGCCAAACTAGATTTTGTAAGTCTTGAGTCTTTGAATACTATAAATTTAAATGTCACAAAATTTGATGCTCTTCAATTACACCATTTTAACAAATACAACATTATATATATATATATATATATATATAAAGTCCTTAACCATGACCCTAACTTAGGTATGAAGCTTCATCACACCTACCATGATGATTGTGACACATTTACAACACTTCTTTTGGATGCTTGATTGATCAATATATCAAGTGGATTATTCTAGAGTAATTTGGTTTTACCCCTGAAATGTTGAGGGCCTTTTTTGAGCTTCTTGAAATTTTCTTTAAACTGAACAAAAATCCAACATTTTGATAAGTTTTATCAAAAATCTTTGAATTGTAATCATACAAATTCAAAGTAGACATATTAGTGATGACATGGGAAAAGAAAACACAACAATATTACTTATGGATTGAAAGATTATAATGTTTGATCATGAGGGTGTTAAAATTGTCAAAGTGATGTGGAAGTCTTTTTGATCTTCTTTTCACATGTCAAACCTAAAAAATTGGTCACCAAAAAAGTATGAGCTTAAGGGACATAACATGCATAATCCTAATCAATTTATGGCTTGTCAATATCTACAATTCAGTTTTCTAAAATGAAATTCTAATGTGATTTTTTCTCTAAGATCTAGTGTATTTGAGGCTCATTTCCAAGAGTCCTGAATTCTAGAAAATCAAGATTTGCAATGGACATCCATGCACAAAATTTTGTATAGAAAATCATAATCATTCATTTTTTAAATTAGATTTTTGATGCTAAAAGCCTAAAACTACTAAACTAGACTTCAAAAATAATTTTTCAAAAATATAAATTACAAAAAGGGTGATTGCAAGAAACATTTGTCCTATTTTTTGTCCCCTTGCCTTTGGATAGGTGTTTTTTTGCTCATAACTTTAGCATCATTGTTTTGGTTTGGCGTGAAATTTGAATGAATGTACATGTGATAGTTATAAATATTGTGAAATTTTTGAAATCTTTTGAAAATTACTTTATTATTTTTAACTTGCCCCTGATTGGATGTTTACCTTGGCCATTTCTTGTGTTTGGGGGGGGGGGGATTTCGTCCTATTTTTGACCCAAAAATGTGAATTTGAAGTCACAAATTGGACATGCTAGAGGTCTATTAACATTACAAGGACTAACAATGAATTTTAATGAAAATAGTAATATGTTAGTTCCCCATATGGGGCCAAGGTGACTGTCCCTTGTGTGAAGTCTATGAAGAGGGAAAATTTTTTGTAAATAAATTTTTCAATGCAATGTATGTGCAATCTTTTCTAGAAAAATAGCTTTTTTTATGGATTAAATTTTTTTTTTTAAAATTATTAAAAATAAAAAAAATCCATAGATCCATTTTTTGCTATTTTCTACTCTCATTGGCTTTTGTAGTATTCCATAGTAGTCTTTAATACTTCATAGTACTAAATCGATGATTTAGATCTACATGCGTCTTCAACCAACAAATGAGATTTGTAGGTGCATGCTACCACACATAATTGATAATAGTTTGTAGTATTGCCAACCCTATAGCTAGAAATCATGTTTTTTGCAATAATAACTTGGTATCTTAGTGAGGTTCTAAATAACTTCAAAGTATGGGCTACAACAAAATTTCGTGCCTCGGGCATTTAGGGGTTGAAGAACCAATAGTTACTCACTTTGGGTTCACACAATCTCGTCTATATAACAGTTTCTAGGTTTTACACTGGAACTTGGTATTCATGATGAACCCTTGACCCCCCCCTAGGAGAGAACATTCTCAGGTGGAATCCACGAATTATCGAGCTTCAATGCTCAAAAAAATTGTATCGACTGATCTTGCAATGGAATAACTAAAATTCCCATCAGTGTTCAAAAAACAAAAGCTAGCTCCCCCAAGTCTTGCACCTATTTCCTTGTGGCGCGGATAGGCTGACTCCCCTGGCAAAATTGATCAATTCAATAACACCCGCAACCGGTTGTGGCTATATTAGTGTGACGAGGTGTTTGCGGGGTCAGGTCTGGGACTCGGGCAGCCTAGACTAATCCTCCGCATGAGCCGCAACTTCCAATCCTGCGAGACTGTCTCGCTGCTGTGGCACAACCCGCTTGACTTCCCAGCGGTTCAGATCATTCTTTTTCGGGCGACCTCCTCGTCGTCTTTAGTAGTCGTTGTTCCATAGGACTGCTGCGCAAGCGAAGTGAGAATGATTGAAACACTGCAAGAATCACCAGAAGTTGCTCATGCTTGGCCTTGATGGCGCAGGTATGTTCAAAATCCAAACGGCTTTTCATTTGCGAGTAAAATTTCAGAGATTTGTTTTGATGGTTTTCATGTGTTCCCAGTTGAATGATCGATCCGTTGTTGCTGGTCATTACAATCTATTTAATAAGAATTAATTCATGAAACTTTATTTCTAATTTGTAATATCTTATTGCACTTGTATTCCCTTATGGCTTCAAGTGGTAATATTTTGACGTCCGACTGCAACCCGTTGAAGGTCATCTCTGTTAAATGGGCCCTCAAAAGGAATTTGGAGCTTGCTCTGCACCCTTGTGACTGTCTTTTCTTTTGTAGGGGTGACTTCCTCTCTCTAGCTGCAACGCATTTGTGTTAGAGGTCACTGCTTATCCCGTTTTCATCAAAATTTTGGTCGGGGCCCAGCAGCTGAGGTATTGCACATGCATCAAAGGATTTAGTCGATGCTCCATCTAAATCAAGATCCACTAAGTCCAACTGTAGAGCCTCGGAAGAAGTTTCAGTAGGAAATGACGATTTGGACAGCTCCATATTAAAAACTCCTTTCATATGGGCGTAGCATGTAGAGGCCCCGCACACAAGAAATCACTCTAACGAGATGTTAATGAGAATAAGGATTGAGGTGCTGCGTAAACAAAGATTAACAAGTCAGTCACAAATGTCAATATAAAAAATACCGGTAAAATTGTTGTTTGAATGACCATGTGCTGAACCACAAGAAGTACACCACAAGTACAACCATTTTGAAACCTTTGGTCTCTAACTCATCTTCCACCCAGACATAACCATCTCAAGAAGCACACCACACGTACAACCATTTTGAAACCTTTGGTCTCTAACTCATCTTCCACCCAGACATAACCATCTCAGTTGCCAAATTTCGTATATACCCATGTAACCATCTTACGGGAGGCTCTATTCAAAAGCTTCTTGAATATGAAGGTCCTCTCCAAAACTCACGAATATGTCCAACCACAAAAGAAATCATCAATGACGTCAAGCAAGTCACTTGTTAAGTCACTGATTCATCCTTGAAAAATAATTTTTTCACAGTTGATGTGATCATCAAGGCACAACAAGGAGATGAGAAGAGAGAGAGGTCTAGTCAGTAGCCCTAAGTATGCAACTTCCATATTATATGGTCCTGATTATAATCACTTATAATACATTTTAAACTTTTAATCCAATCTGAAGGGATATAATTTGTTTTAATGTAGAATAATCTTGTAGCCCTTTTAACAAGGGATCCAAAAACATACTTATGTATATGAAATAAATATTTTTGAAGATAATAATAGCATGAAAAAACTAATTGTATGAGTTTTTTTAATACATATATCATAGGCCGAACTAGACAACTTTTGGCAATTTGGGGGTTTTCTAATAAAATTTTAATTTTAACTAGACCCAACTTCTTTATATGCATTTTTAGAAACTATGCATAGGTGTTCCAATTCTTCATATATATTGTGAATTTTTTTCTAAAATGTATGTAATTCAACATTTCCTACATTTAATTTTCTTTTAATTTGGTCTTCACCTAACTTTTTAATCTTTTTAATTTGATATAATTTTAACAAATGCCACCCTCTAAGCTGTTTTAATGCCGATGACCCCTGTATATAATACAAGAGTTGCGTACCCGGGTCAGTAGCATACCTTTCAAAAAGCTGCAACAACGTCTCCACGACCTTCACTTTACGACGCAAAGTAGTCTTGCCTGCAACCCCGAAAAAGGTCGCTCAGTCACATTGAAACGCAAGCTCGATCACAATGTACAATATCCCTCAATCTTAACAATCTTCACACATTATAGAAATTCCACAAAGGTCAGTACATACAAACAACAATAAATAAAGCTCAAAAGGGCTGCGGGGCTTTGTGGTTTCAGTCTTCATTGGGAATTCGAGCAGGCCAGACTGAAAGCAAGATCGACATTACTGCACCATCAAGGGTGAGCATGAGCAGTTTCTAGTGATTCTTGCAGTGTTTCAATCATTCTCACTTCGCTTGCGCACCAACAATCCAGTGGATCGACGATTACTAGGGAGGGCACCAAGCTGGCGAGCACGACAACGAGGAGGTCGTCCGAGAAAGTAGGAGAAAGTAGGATCTGAACCGCTGGGGCGCGTCAGGCGGGCTGTGCCGCAAAAGCGCGTCAGTCTCGCGGGAGGGGAAGTTGCGGCACATGCGGAGGATTCAACCAGGCTGCCCGAGTCCCAGACCGGACCCCGCAAACGGCTCGTCACACTACTGTAGTCACAACCGGAAGCACTTCGCGAGATACCTTTTATTCCATATTCTTAGAAGCGGAGAGAGTCATGAGGTCCATGAAATATCATAGGTAGCGACACTCGGCAGATACTGTGTAGCCCCGCAATATACGCTACGTCGTTACGTCCGAACATAGACCACACAGCATTATCTGGGCCTAGGCTGGTTTCTATTTTCATTTACAGTATTTTAACATTCCAAAGAAAACCATTCTCTGTGCGGGATTTGAATTGCCCAACTTCGCGCAGCGTCCCGCTTACGAATGTCGATTCCATTCAAACAAGGAATCAATCGATCACATTCCCGGGAACGCCAATCACGGGTCTCGACAGAATCCATTGGATGAGGAGCTGAAGCAACAGAGTCAAACACCGGCAGTACACAAACTGAGGTTGGCCAAATCTAGTAAACGAGAGCTTAAATATGGAAAACTCTGTTGATGAACTGGTGACGAGAAAGTGAAGGGGCTACAATTGGGACTTGAAATACGGTGAAGAGCGCTCCTCGCCTGGAGCCAAGCCTTGTAAATGGCAACACAGATCTAGGAATGCGGAGAGGCAAATGCTCACCAATCCCGGTTCTGTAGCCTCCGGGAACCCCACTATTGTCGTCAGTTGGCTGTTTCTGGCTCATCCGGAGACGGGGCCTCGGCCACTTGAATCGCCGGGTTCAAAGCTGCCAGTGCAAGCTAGGAGCGTTGCCATTTAATAACGCAACTGTCTACACCCACCTTACTTGATTCAATCTCAAGTCCCTTCATCCGCATCGGAGGCCGAAGGCCTGGGCAACTAAGTTACTGATGCCTGACTCCAGACTTTGAGGTTGACGAAGAGGGTTACTGAATTGCATTACCAGTCGGCAATGTAGGGTTGAAGTTTCATCAGGATTCGTCAGAAAATGATTCAGGCATTCAAGCGTTTGCATGTTGCAATGACATTGTCGGAATCCTGCAAGTCGAGGATGCCAGGAAGAAGAGGTAGTGCATTAGCTAGAATGAGGACGCCGGTGTATGTAGTTGCTGTACTAACATTGTTTTTAGGTTTGATTCAAGTGGAAGGGCTTCCATTCCCTGCGCCGAAGGTGAACAACTGCGTGAGCATGTTCTCAAACTGCTGCCCACCACGAAGCAACGTCCCGCCCATTCCATTCACCTTCCCTGGTCGTAGTTTGCCAATGCGTACGAGACGAGCCGCGCATCTGGCGGACTGGACCTACATTGCGAAGTACCGCCAGGCTTACCAGTTGATGAGAGCGTTGCCTTCGTCTGACCCTCGGTCGCTCTCGGCGCAAGCGAAGCTGCATTGCGCGTATTGCGGCTCGGCGTTTACGTTCCCAGGGAAGAGCCAGTATGGACTTGAAATTCACGATGGCTGGTTCTTCTTCGCGTGGCACCGGATGTTCCTGTATTTTCACGAGAGGATTCTCGGGAGCCTGATCGGGGATAATAGCTTCGCGCTCCCGTTCTGGAACTGGGACAACCAGGGCACCACCGCGCCGCTGGCGAACACCATGCCAAGTTACTACGTCCCCTCCACTTACGGATCGAAGAAGACGCCCAATCCGCTCTACGACAGGAACCGGAACGCCTGCGCGTTGCCGCCCAATCTCATCGATCTGAACTCCGGAGGCGGATGCTCCAACCAGTCGCCGACGAAGTTGCGGACGGAGAACAACCGGCTGATGCACACGCAGATGTCCACGGCCACCACGCCGACGCTGTTCTTCGGTTCCACGTATCGATTCGGATGGCCCGGGGGGATGGGCGGGGGCAACCTTGAAGGCGCGCCGCATGGCACTGTCCATACGTTCATCGGCAATCCATTTGCCAGGTCCAACCCCTACGACGACATGGGCAACCTGGACCAGGCCGCCAATGATCCGCTCTTCTACTCGCATCACGCCAACCTGGATCGATTGTGGGAAGTCTGGAAAGCGGGAGGTGGGAAGCGTGTGGATATCAATGATAATGATTACTTGAATTCGCAGTTCGTTTTCTTCGATGAGAAGAAGCGATTGGTTTCTATCAAAGTCAGCCAAGTTCTCAGCACCTCCAATTTGAGGTACTACTTTACCCTCAACCCCTGTCCAAGTTTTGCCACAATTTGGGGTTCTTGGGCGTCGATTATCCTGCACCATTTTGCAAGTTCAGCACTTGTCATGATGCCGAAGGATATCATGAAGGTTTCTAGGGCGTCCGTTGTCATGTATCATTTTACAAACTTAATTTCATGATCCTACAATTATGTATAGGATTATTATAATTGAGATGCCCAACATTCTCATGCACAATATACAGATCAGAAGTTTGAGTCATGCGACTGTATCAATGCCAATTTCATTGAATTCCACCATGTTATCGGATATGAGGTTAATTCTCACTGGTCACTGATCACTCATATTCTAATTAAATGTTTGGTTTTTTTATATGGATAAAGGTACACATACCAGCAGGTGCCAAACCCTTGGGCGACTCCGACTTCTACGTCGTCAGTACAGGAGACCACGGATCCCACCCCCGGGGCGTCGGTGGAGCCCACTCATTGTGCACCGCTTAACCAAAACATAAATGCCTTGATTGAAAAGACGCCGTATTTGAAGCCGACGGGCACCGTGTTCAGCACGAAGCCCCTAACCTTCCGCGTTCGTCGAGCCAACCCGAGCGGGAAATCCGAGGAGGTTTTAGTGTTCAAGGAGCTCTCGATCGATTGGACCAAAACGGCTGTCATCCACGCCTTCCTCTTCTACCCGGGCGCCGAGGGACCGTCCATTGATTGTCTTGAGTTTTTCGGCACCTTCTCTCACATCCCCTCCGCCAACCACAAGCACAAGCAGGGGTACAACCGGTCGTGGGTGCTGGGCCTGAATGCGAAGCTGGCCGAACTAGGGTTAACCAAAGTTTCGGATGTTGTGGTCACTCTTGTGCAGGTAAACACTGCTCAAACAATCAAATTCAGTACTGCGAGTGTTGTAGTGGAGAAATAATCGATTTGTTGGTAGAAACATTTGAAACATTTGATTCTTTGAGTTGGATTTCGTAGCGTAGCTACAGTAGCTAGCTCTGTATCAGCAGTAGCGATTCTGGCTGGCCTCATGTGCCTGGAATAAGCTAGGGGTAATTGTTTCCCCTCCTCATTATGTTGATTATTTTCATTCTTTCCGATAGATTCGGACGCTTGATGAATGTTGCGTCGCATGTCAGCCTATCCATGCATGCATGCTTGGAGAAAGAGCTGAGATACATGCGAACGCATGATTCTTTCGTAGTGAACCTCATTATGATCGTGGCTGTGCTGATTTTGGTATGAACAGTTGCACATTAATGAATTAGCAATTTCATGTGAGTTTTGCTGTTCATTTTCTTGGTTATGAGATTGGTGCGGCGTAGTGACAAGCTAGCATCCCTTTCACGTTGTTAATCGTTTTGTTATTTTGGGAAGGGTAATTCGTATTTGGTGGCACTATTCACTGAGGGAGCCGCATATAGTGGGTACTAATCTTGGAAGGAGTCAGGAGGGGGAGAACTGATCTGATCGGAGGGGGAGAACTGAAACGCTGTAATCATATTGTCCACCAGTTTAGCAAAGGGCAGTTCAACTGAAGTTAATTTGGGGCTAAGCGATTCATTAACACCAACAGAGGATCTGCTTGGCTACGGAGTACGGCTAATTATGCTTACTAGAGCACAAAATGGATGAAATTTATCTAAGTATGTTTTGAAAGCAATTTTGTCACTCAATGTTTCAAGTTTTTTGTGAGTTTTTGAATTAGCTTTATTTAAGAGTGGTAAAAGGAAAACTTGCAAAAATGAAGAGCTTATATCTTAAATCTTCTTAAGCAATAATTTGTTTTCTCTAAAAAGCTCTTAATTACAATCTTCCTCCATTGAGGTGCTCTTAATAAATAATACTTCACATACATTCTTACAATTGTATACATCTTTGTATTTTTCATTAGACAAACTTGTACAAGCATTACATCTATTTATAAAAAGTGGATGAAAATCTTGTATTCATTTACAAATTCCATTCTAATGACAATTATGTATGTATGTGAGTAAAATCCCTCACATTAAACAGTGGTGGTGGTGGAGATTTTTTAATAATTTATTTGGAAATTTGTAGCCATATTAGTACTAGTTTCTGTCTTATGTTATGTGTCTAGTAGCAGGGTTGTTCTATCGAACACATTTTGAGGTTTGGGTGTCGAGTTGTTCGTCTGACGTCGCATGTCGTATAAGATGAGTGTCACATACACTAGACAATTTTGTCGCATAAGGCCTTATTCTAGCAACAGAGACAATTTGAAATCTCTTTTTATTTGTGATCCATAATTTTGAATATAATAAGTGATTATTAAATTGAGACACTTCAATAAAATGAAACTCAAATATGTCAAGATTAGAAATAGAAAGTGCTTTATTTGAAAGTCAAATTTAAAGTTGAATTTATTAGACGGACAAGGGGGTCTACTAGACGAGTTGGATTGGACATCGTGTTCGTTGTGTTGTCGAGTTGTTCGGCCGAACAACTATGTCTGGTAGGTTATCAAGCATAACCTTTGGAGTACTAATGGATGATTGCAAGATTGCAAGAAGCACCTTTCCAACTATCCTATTTTGCATCATATTCTATGTGCTATTTTCTTTTTTGGTCTATAACTTTCATGTTCTAACTCCAAATGACTCAAGATGTGTAAATACAGTAATTATATACCTTGATTATTTTTTTCACAATTTTCAAAATAAAAGTTATGTCCAAAAACAAACCCTCATTCTATGTCACACTTGCCAATTTGGAGTTTTTAGTACTATTTAGTACCCCAAAAAATGAATTTGGAGGGGATGGTCTTCTAGTATATTTGTAGCTATATGGTGAATTTCATTAAAATGGTTGTATTATTGAGCCATTTTTGATATATTCCATGCCAAATGAATGAAATGACATTTGCCATTTTAATGGAATGTCATGCAATTTCAAACATATTCCTTGTCATTTTAATGGAATATTGTGCCATTCTACCGGAATATTGCCAATTTAATGAAATTCACCATTTCTTCAAAGGAATTCTAAAAATAGTTAATTGTGTATAGGTAAGAAGTCTACAAAGTGAGCTTCTTTTAGCTTGCTTTTGAAACATATAAAATATTATTTTGGTGGTTCATTTGGTGAATGACCATCTATAATCTCCATAGAGTTGTTACAATTGACCTATTTCTATTTTATTTTTTTCCTATTTTTAACTAATTAAAACATCAAAGTGTCTATTTTCTTAAGATTTGACACTTTTCTTAATCTCCTACAAAGATTTTTTGTATGCTTTTCCTTTGGTGGTTACTTTCATTTTAAGGGTTTATACAATATCTATATTTTGAAAAAACTTTAAGTACTCCAAGAAAATCATGAGTACTATTGAAAATGCAAAAAATAGCAATTTTTTCTTGCAATCACACTCTAATTCTATTTTGTATCACACATACTTTGAAGGATGATATGCTTTTTGGTCATAACTTTTGCATTATAACTCTAAAAGATATACCAAGTTCTTATTTGTGCCTTTGTGGTACATAGAACTATTATACACATTGGGTAATTTTTCATATTTATTGAAAATGATTTACTATTTTGAAAGTACTTCTAAGTGGATGTCAACCTCACCATTTTTTTGGAAGGTGTGTGTGTGGGTAGTACTTATTTGGGTCCAAAAAAACAAATTTAAAGTTGAAAATTGGTAATTTGGTATGTGAGGTCAGTTGTTAGAATTACACAAATTGATAGAATCATTTTCTAAAAATAGTATTTTTCCATCATACACATGTGTTCAAACTTCAAAGTGTGTTGTTTTGTATCAAAATAGGGATTGTTGAATTCTTTTTCATCAAAATGGAACTAATTGATTAAAAGCCCCCTTAAATTGAAAAAAAAATTATCTTTTTTCTGAAAGTTTTTAATATTTAAAAAACATGAAAATATGTATAAATAAATCTTGAAATTTTCAATTCCTCTTATTTTTAAATAACTTGTAAAGAAGAATTTTCTTAGGGCTGAATTTTGGGAATATATTATTTTCAATGTTCTAACAATATTTCGTGTTTGTTTGTTTCAATTTTTTTTTCCAAATTTTTTCCCTAGTACAAAAATGAAAACACAATAATAGTAAATTTTTTCTTGCAATCACCCTAATCAATTGGGCTTGAAATTTGCATTTGATATGGACTTAGCAAGTACATTCCTACAATATTTTTCAAAAATGATAATGTTTGGAACATGGAATTTTGTATTCACACATGCAAATTAAGAGTTCTATAGTATTTTTTAGTATTGGATGATTGCAAAAAACATTTGTATTATTTTCTATCACATTTTGAGAGCTTATTTGTTTTTTTGTCATAAGTTTTTCTTTTAGGCTCCAAATGACTCAAGATTTATTCATGACTATTATACACATCACCTAATTTTTTTTCATTTTTCAAAATCCGAAAATATCCCTTGATTTTTGTCACACTTGCCAATTTGGGATTTTTTAGTACTATTTACTACTTCCTACATTCCAAAATGATCTTCCTATTGGCCTTAATTTTTTGTCCTTTTGTCATGACATAAATTGATTAGATTCAAGTTTCAATTACTATTTGGGACCATCAAACACCTCCAAGCAATAGTTCCCCCTCCATCCATGCAATCATCAATGGAAAGACAAATGAAATGATTGAAGGGGTCAATCAACACTATTCTTTTTAATTTTTTGCATCTCTTTTAGTGTTGCCTGATTGAAAGAGATGGAGCTTTAGGAGGCAGAATAGAGGTCCACACATGGTCTTGGGTCCATACAAATTGCATACAAAATGAAAACCTCGCATCCAACAATTGAGTGTCTAGTAATGCTCTTTGAAAATGCCCCCCAAAATTCACATTTCAAGACTCCAAAATTGCACTTTGGAAAGGGCTCCAAAACTCGAAGTTTCTAGGACACTAGGAGTGCACCAAACTCTACTTACAATGCAAAATGGGTCATTTTCAACCTTAATTGAGAACGTTTTGTCCAACACAAAGATCATTTAGGGCCAGAGGGAATATTTAGTATCCAAAAATAAAAATTGGAAGCTAAAATTTGGAAGGGATGGTCTTCTAGTAGACTTGTATCTATTGTTCAAAAGAATTCTAAAATTAGTTAATTGTATATGTATAAAAGTCTACAAAGTAGGCTTCTCATTGCTTGTATTTCAAAAAAGATAAAATACTATTTGGTAGTTCTTTTAGTAAATGACCATCTCCATAGAGTTGTTAGAGATGGCCATTAAATTTATTTTTCTATTTTTAACAATTAAAACATCAAACTATCTATTTATTTTTGAGATTTTGTACTTTTTTAGTTTTTCTATTGAGAGAATTTTTCTATGTTTATTTTTCTAGAGTACAATCTTCTTAAAAGTGTATACAGTGGTCATAATTTATATATTCATTTTTTTTTCTAATTTTCAAGTACTCTAGAAAACTAAGCATGAATATTGTGAAAAGACATCAAAATCAACAAGTGTTTCTTACAATCACCCTACCTTCTTTAGTGAATTAGAAGTTAATACATAGAATGCCTAATCCTCTTTCCTCTAAATTTTTTTTAAAGGATTTTCAAAGATAGTGTTATAATTGTCTTCTATATTTAAGTCAAAAGTTTCAAATTGTAATAATTTTTTGAATAATGGAGGAGTGCAAATGTCATTTTTTTGGTTGCCCAATCTTTTCCACAAAATTCTTAACTATGGGATTTCTTTTTCCTATTTTAAAATTTATCCCCCTAATTTTAAAATTGGGAATAAGGGGGATGTGATTCCTATAATAAAAAACACTCCTTGTTTTGCAATAGTACTCAAACGTAGTAGTAGTAGTAGTAGTAGTAGTAGTAGTAGTAGTAGTAGTAGTAGTACTCATTTTGTCATTGAAATTTGGGTAGATTGATCTTGCTACTACAAAGGAGCAATGTCAATTTGGACATTTCCAATCAATTTGGAGGGGTTAATTTGGACAATATTTTGTCAAGTTTCTATCATTTCAAATATTTTTTTGTCAATTCAGACACTGTTAGTCAATTTGGAGGGGTTGATTTAGACAATATTTTCTTATAGTGTGCAATCAGTGAGGTTTGTAAGTGCTAATTCCAAATTTTTAGAAAGATATTTTTAATCAATTTAACTAAAATATCCTCTGATTGAATTGATGAAAACAAATTAAAGGAAAAGATTGTAACCTTGTTTTGGACAATAGTATTTTGAAGCAATTTGGGGCATCAAAATACTTCAAAATTTTAGGAATTAACCTTCTAATTTAATATAGTTAATGAATTTTGAATTTCTAAATCTATCCAATTTTACTATTTCTAATTAGATAAATAATTAAATTTTTATTTTCAAGATCTATAGGACTTGTAGATTTTTGTATAGATAATCCATTTAATTAAAATATTTTTAAAGTTTAAATCTATTCAATTTTTACAAATTTGAAAAGTCAGGTATTTGAGCTTTCAATATAGAATCTCAAAATGCAACATAAGCAAGTAGTATTTATTGCAATTGCCCTACAAGCTTTAACATCGCACAACCTAAACTTGGACTAATGAGTTCCTATTACTAAGAAAGCTTGCCAAAATTTATCAAATTCTTGGATGAATAGGTGCATTCTTCAGTTGTTTCTATAGTTGTTCTAAAAGTTATTCATCAAACATTTGTAGTCCTTGGCATCCTTCCAAGCTAAACCCTGAAATTTGCTATGTTCAAAAAATAGGTGAAACTACTCTCAAAACTCCCAAGAAACTACACCTTTGGATAAAATGGTTGTAACTAAATTTTCATGCATTTTGAAGAACTTCTAACTATGAAATCCCATTCTTGATTTGTGTTGCTTCAATATATAAAAAATTTAGGGCTTCAAGGCAATGCATAATTGATATCTATGCATGCAAGTAAACATATTTTGCTACTTTGCTTAAGGTGTCCCAAACAATCCAAAATTTGAATATGTATAATAAAGTATATCTTTGAAGAATATTTTGGTGATGAGCTTTGTATAAAAATTATAAAATTAGGATCCACTCATCATGTCCATTTAATTGGATCCAATACTATACTAAAAAATATATTTATCAATAAAATACAAAACTAGAAATTCAAAATTCCTTTGAAATTGTTTGTAAATTGCATATTTTATGCCTAAGATTACTATGAAATAATAGAAAACACAAAGATCAATATTTAATTGAATATGATATTTTGGAATAAAAAGAGTTGAAGGTCCTTCTACAATGACAATGGACATGGATTGGGAATAATTTATATTAAATGGCCTATAATTGATGGCCAAGGGTGCATTGAAAATTTCTACATTAAAGGAAGGCTTTGTAGTTCAAGAATGTTATAAACCTAATTAAATTTTCTTTACTCCTTTTAACATAACATTTCTTGCTTTAAATTCTGTATACTAACATATGACTAGGAACAAAGTCAAAATCTTAATGCTTTTTTAATTCCAAGGATTCCTATCTATAACATGTGAGTTGCATATTTCTTCAACGAGCCAGTTGAAGGAAAAATGGTTGTGAGATAGGGAAACAACATTAATAAGACAAAATTCATGATAAAGATAGATTAGGTAAGTAATTTTAAAATCACCCACATAAGCATACAAACATGGTTCTTGTTTTCAAATTGTTTGAACTTTTGTTGGGTCATTTTGGGAGTCAAAAGGGGATTCTAAGAATTTTGAAGCAAGATTTTTTTGGACACTACATCAGTATATAAACAAACTATCAATTTTCAAAGTACTAATACTAGGTGCATCCAAAATTAGAAGACATATTATAATAATTATCCAACTCTCCTTGCATTACACAGTTGCAAATACATAAGGAGGGGATAAGCTGTATTCTTGAATTTCCCTAGATTCATTTGTGCAAATTTGTGCACAAGCAATTGCCTTGGTGTAACTTGCAATATTGATGTCACTCATGAAATATGGATGAAACACCAATTATTCAACCACTTTAATATACACGCATCCAAAAGTGGCAATGTCATCCTACTTTAATTTTTCGTGGAGAATGGAGAAATGGAGAATAATTTCACAAAGATATTTCCAATGGTTTTAATAGGTGAGGTAACAACAATTTTGATGTTAACAAAGTCTGCTTTGAGACAGGGATGCATAATGTGATGTCCGAGGCAACATCAATTCATGCTACACTAGAGAAAGCAATTGATTGAATTGAGAAGTTGTCTGAAATTCAAAACTTGTCAAAATTACAAAAAAATTCAAGCTCTATGAAAGAAGAGAATGGCCCCCTCTAGTTGAGTTGGAACACTCCATTATGTAACAGACTGGATTCCCACCAACAAACCCCAAATTCTAGAATCCACAATTTGGTCGCTCCTCTTCATCAAAGCTCGACTATAGCCTATTCCTGTTTCTAATTCTCTAATCTTACATTATTCACAGCCGTCATTCTGGGTTCATACGCACTGAGCATCTGGATGGAAGTGAGGCATGATAGCATCTTGCAAAGAGAGAGCCTCTCGGAATTCCTCATAGCTGATGTTGCCATCACCATTGGTATCCATACAATCGAAAAGCTCGTCCATTTTCATTTGGCTGATATCAACTGGTAGGTAATCCTCCGGCAAGGCCTGCTCAGTCAGCAAATGTGACAGCATCAATATCCAAACAGCAGTATTCCTTCAGCGTGACATATGCAATCGAAGTCCCCACGATTCCCCACTGGCTCGGTCGGTGATAGCTCGCCACTAGTTTTTGACAACCGTGGCCTTATTTTTCATGGTTTTGAAGCCAATGTGGCAAGGTCCCAAGAGGTGAGAGGATTCGAGCTATTCATTCTAAATTACAATTACAAGCGTCAAAGTGCAGTGCAGAATTTCGAAGCGTAAAACTTTCATGGTTATGATATTTTAACATAGAATCAAATGGCTGGAAATTCGAGGGTTAGAACATATATAAACTAATTACCACGATCTTATAATTGGATTTAGCACCAAAAATGAATTTTAGAAGACTCAAGTTTTAGTAGTAATCGTTTTAAATGCCACTTGAAATGCCACTTGAAATGGCACTATGTTAGAATCGATGAAATTCATGAAAGAATGTTAGTCTAGCAAGCTAAGAGTGTTAGTCACATACCCCAAGAACTGAAGCCAGCTCTTCGTGTGAAATGAAGCCTGAATTGTCGCTGTCATATACCTGTATTCACAGGCAAAATTCTACATTACAGATCCTTTCAAAATCAAACAGTCCACTGAAAGCAGCAAGCCTGTCGAGAAACCAAGTGCTTGAAACTAGAGCAGTACATCAAAGCTAAAGGAGGATCATTTATAGAAATCGACAGTGATTCCCACGCAGAAGCGTTGCAGATTTTCACCTTGAAGCATAATTGTAAGGCATCTTCTTCACGTGAGGTTCGCAAAAGAGAGAAGCCGCATACGACTTCACGCAGATCAATCCAGCCATCGTGGTTATAGTCAAACAACTCAAAAATGCGAGGCGCAAGTGGCACCAAGCCATCCAAGTTGATCGCTTGCAAAACCCTCTGAAATTCTTCTAGAGTAGCCGTCCGTCCATTCGATGAGCTGTAGGCATTAAATGATCAGTAACAGGTAAATCATCAACCCTCGATTTAACGTACACGGTATGAATGGCATAGATTAACATAAACAACATCAAAAGCATAATCCAAGAGATGTTCGGGAACGGTAAATTAGAGACCGAAACCCTAACAAAAAGGGGCCATCTACTCCAAACCAGATTAGCTTCATGAGAGAGAAGGAAGTCTGAATGTAAATTTGAATACAAAAAAAATACATACATACGCATGAAATTAACTCGCAGAGCTTCCAACTCAGAAGTGCTCAGAATACGATCTCCGAGAAGCTCCTTCAAATACTTGGTACGCAGCGTGAACTTCGTCCTCACAATGCTGGCATACGCCGTGGCACGAAACTTGCGTCGAGCATTGAAAGATTGAAAACGCATGAACACGTCATCATGAATCAGCTCCCTCCTAGCTACAGCTCCTGTCACCCATGGGTGTGACAGTAACTAGGCATCCGTCATTGGCGCCCTGTCAGAAACTCGTCCCTCTCTCTTTCATAATATTCTTTAAATCGTTCTTAGAGTGCACCCAAATTACTCCTCATCTGAGAATATATAAAGGAACAGGATGACTTGTGGATTAAATCATTGCTTGAGAGTGGTATGCTACTTCTACTTGCTACCAAGTGTCGGCTCCCGAGTGTCAACCTGGGAGCTACAGTCAAGGAACTATAAAGGTGATTGATGTCTAACTTAGGGGTCTCTTTAAAACAATTTGAATTGAACACGTAAGAGGATACGATTTTTAAGAAAGAGGATTTCAGAAAATTGGAGCAATGGAGACCCTCATTCTTCCTTGCATGAGGTGGTTTACGGTTGGGCAAAGGTGTTAGTAGCTCCTTTCAAAATGTTGTGTCGGAAACAAACCAATCCGTGACAGGAGAAGAGAGACAATGTTAGGGTTAGGGCTTTGGGGTTTGCATACGACATACCTCTCCGGCAGAAGGCCGCGCGATCGGATTTACCGACAGTAATCTCTGAATGAGCTCCTTGGCTTCCGACGATATGCCGCCCCAACTCTGTTCGTCCATACTGTACGATCCCGTCATAATTCGTATCTGCTTGTCTCGCGAAGTCTTGGCCCGAAATGGCGGATACCTGCACATGAAAGAATGCATAATTCGATCGAAATCTACGCTGGCTTGACGCATGACTAAGTGACTCGAAATTAGGGTTTGAGGACTTCGTTTCCGTACCCGCAGAGGAGAATGTAGAGGATGACCCCGAGAGACCACATGTCGTTGGCCGGGACCACTGCGGAGAGTCGGAGCTGCTCGGGGGCCATATAATCGATCGAGCCAAAGATCCCAACGACGTTATTCGTCTCGTTGTGAAGGTAACTAAGCCCGAAGTCCATGATCTTGAGCGACGACTCCGGCAGGGAGTCCACATACAAGCAATTCTCCGGCTTCAAATCCCGGTGCACAATGTGCGCCTGGTGCAGCGAGTGCAGCCCAGTCGCAATCTCCCGCACCACCGTGGCGGCGTCGCGCTCCGAGTACCGCTCCTTTATCACAATGCGGTCGAAAAGCTCCCCGCCCTTGCAATACTCCAGCACGAAGTGCACGGCGGCCGCGTCCTCGTACACGTCGATTAGGTGGATGACATTGGGGTGCGGCGACACCACTTCCACGATGCGCATCATGACGAGAATCTCGTTCTTCACCAGCGCCTCCGCCTGCGACATGGGGATACCGCCATGACTGGGCACCTGGGGGGCCTTGCTGCCATAGCCGAACTTCTTCAGCGTCTTGATGGCCACTTGCAGACCGTCATGCTTGCGCAAGCCCAAGCGCACGATGGAAAATCCGCCCGTGCCGAGCACTCGCCCCACGTGAAAATCATCGACCAGCAACCGCCGACTCATCTCGATCTCGATCCAATCCAACTCGAACTTGCTCCCTCGCTCCCCCAAACTCCCGACGCCAACTAGCGACCTCTCAAACCGCCATCTTCACGCCGGCGGTTGCTTCCTGCCAATGAGTGTTGCAAAATGTTGGCCCCCAGATGTTGGCGCCAACAATTGCAGAAACCAGTTGCAGGCTTGCAGCAGCAAAACTACAACTTTCCAGAAATAGCTTCAGCAAATTCTCGATTCCAAGGATGCAGAACTGAACTTCAGGTGATTCAAGCTATACTCTAGACACAATCAACGATCCGTAGGTAACCTCTGTCGCGGGATTCTCTGCTAGTTCGCGCCTCGATGATGAGCACTCCGTCAGCCTCGGATAGGGGGATTCGAACTGCAGTTGGTTTATCTGATTCGAAGTCTAACTTAGAAGCTGCGCCTGCTGGTTCGGTGATATTTCGGTCGGTGGGGGTGGTCCAAGGGCTTGACTACTTCTGCGGCGATGATCGAATCCGGGTGTGCACTAACTTATGTTCGTCACGGCACTGGTTGCTGCTTTGTAATGTACATCCTGCAGTTGCTTTGATATTTTGTTTGCGCAACAGTTTGCCTTTGGGGGCTCCTCCATCACTACCAAAGAAAAGGGTGTTGTTTTTAACACCCCCACACGAAAGTGTCAGAAACCATGTACTACTAAAGTGTCAATATGAGGGTCCAAAATTAAATCAACACCTTTTTTCTTTGGCAGATTCCCCATTCTCTTGTAGCCAATTGATTGTTCGACAATACTCTTCACCATACCTGTAGGCTATAGCTTTACAAAAGCTTCTTCAAAAGCTTCTAGATGATTTCATAACATTCTATATCAGACCTTAGTACATTGTGTAATAGTAACTTCCCCATTGAACCATCCAGAACCGAACAAAGTTGGCTAGACATTTTTATTTTGTTTCACAACAAAAAGTAGTGGTTGTACATGCTTGTCCTATAGAACAAGAAAAGCATAAGACAATATTGTGAATTCAATCAAGGGACCTCATGTGTGTAAACACCATCCATTGTGCATGACCTCCCATGCCTTCCTTCTAACTAATGTTCTAACCAACTTTGACTTGTATTTCTTGTCCTGTACAGAGTGACACTATAAAAGAGTGATTCATCCAAGTTATATGGTTACTTTCTTATAGTTAATTCTTGGAAGAGCTTGGTGGGAGAAGTTTAATGTGATATGACCTTAGCATCCTTCATTAATTTTGTCTCTTAAAAAATGAAGATTTGATTATTGTATAATTTATCAATGTTGGTAATAGAATATTGTTCACATTAGACAACTCAACAAATTGACCATATAAGGCACACTAGAAAATTGACTAGAGCCTATAGTTAAGCTTTGTTATTGTCTACATTGGCATGCTCCAATGCTATCAATGGCAACGATGACTACAAAATAGAAGTAATCAATTGATAGCAAAACTAGCTAGATCCTCCTACATTCCAATATTCAATGTAAAAATAAACAAAATAAACTTCTTCAAATGCACATAGTATCTCCAATATGATGCCTTATATACATGTATATGGCTTCATGCTTGTCAACTAGAATATAATAAATAATTGCCTTTAGATGCAATCTTTCCCATCCACAAACCAAACCAAAAAAATCACAACCCACGATTCTTGGTCAACTACTACAAAACTTGATAGCAAGCACATTTTGCTTTCAAATTCTTCTAACCCTTGATCCCAAAAGTCCCATTGTATCCTCGAGGGACAAAATGGTTTTCAAGCAGGCTCTTACAGTCTCAATATTCATCATCATGATTTTTTGAAACTTTGTGTGAAGATAGAAAAACACGTTAGCTTTTTGAGAGTATAATTTTTATTTCAATCAATGCCTAGGATCAAAAGTTCTGGCACAAAAAGTGTGTTTTTTGCCCCCTCACATAAAAAAAATTTTAGTTAAATTTTTTTCTCATAGATTGTAATTTTGTCTACATGGAAAGCTTTGATTCATTTCAGTAAGATTTATAATGTGAAAGTTCAGGACAATCTTATTTTGGAAGCAATCTGAGCATCTTCTTGAAAATATAACTTTTAAGATTCATTCCTAAAATAAATTTTTCAAATTTTTCAAAAAAGAATTTTTTTGAAAAGGTTCACTTTTAAGAGTTTCAATCCCATCTTAGAGCTATTAAAAATTTAGTTTTTCTTTTAATCTTAGACCTACTTCTATTTAAAAAGAATTTAAGTATGAAAATCAAGTTTGTATTTTTTGAATTTTTTTCCTAGATTTTCAACTCATTTCTTCAATGCAAAAAGATTTAAATATAATTAAAGTCTTTAGCACAAATTCTTTTTACAAATGGCAATCAAAGCAATCTAAATTTGTAGGTCAACATTCAAAGAGAACTTCTTTTTAAACTTTGAATGCTAATATCTTCAAATATGTTCGTTCAAAGTTCATGAAATTTTTACCACATGATTTGAGAGGAGTGAAGTACAAGATCACATGGTTAGATTCTAAAAATATATCTTTAATGTTTTTTGGGGTGAACACAAAAGAACTAACATTTTTTAGTAGTTTTTGATAGAAAAATGGTCTTGAGATTGTAGG
The DNA here is from genome assembly GCA_963920665.1 of Straminergon stramineum. Lineage (NCBI taxonomy): Eukaryota > Viridiplantae > Streptophyta > Bryopsida > Hypnales > Calliergonaceae > Straminergon > Straminergon stramineum. The sequence continues at coordinate 7,299,760 of OY987264.1, forward strand.
GTTTAATCAATCACAACACCTTGATAAAAACATGCATCTTAGTTCTCCTTCAATTATTTATTACATAAATTCAAATAGAAGAAATCAATTGAGATAAATACACTACAATTCAACTTTAAAATTTGAAATCAAAATCAACTAGTGCACATATATGATGAATTAATATATTCCTAATTATCATACCTTTTAATAAATTGGAATAATTGTGGCCTCAATACAAAAATTATTCCCTATTCTACACCTGATTTGACCCTCTCATTCAACCACCTTATATTTTTACCTCCAATCACATATTAAATGCATCTTTGTAAAATCTACTCCCCTCCCCCAAGAGATACTATTTTTGTACTCTACCAATATAGCATGTACATATCTTTGAAAACATATATACTCTTAGGGAAATCACTATTGATATTTTAGAAAACTATGTGAGTTATATAAAAGGTAGGATTCATTTAATTCAAAGGGAAATTTTTTGTATAATATGTAGTGCTCATATAGGATTCATGAAATGATACATACTCTAATATATACGAATTAGTCTATGTAAAAACATCATGTAGTAGGAATTTTTAGTAATAAGTTAGCCTTGATAGATAGGGCCATGTTGTGTAAATTTTTCACAGTAAGATGAATATAGATGTGGATAGATAGTATAGATGATAAAAAACAAACTAGCAAAGAACATTTACAATGAAGGGTAGTTGATTCAAATTGTGCCACCATACTAGTAGTGCATATACTAAAAAATATTAAGTGTAAATGTAAGACATTGACCACAAGGGGCAAAAAAAATTACATTTTATGAATAAGGAGGTTTACCTTAGTCCTTTCAACAAACCAAAAATTATACCAACACGACAGTAGAGATTATAGTCAATTTAACTTCAATCTTTAATTTAAATCTTTATGAATTAAACACACTCATATTGAATGAGATGTTCACATGATAGTTTGAGTAGGGATTTTGAAGCAAAAATACTAGCGCTTGAGCGTATACATGTGAGCCTACGAGCCTTGAACCTAGTTGTAGGTATGTACCTACAACAATTTGAAAGTGTTTATAACATAAGTACATGTAACAAAGACACCTATAACCATAGAAAGTGTCTATAATATATATTTCTAAGCTCATGGATTCCATGCTTACATATTGGCACTTCCTATTCTGAATTCAAAGTATTCAATTGTAAACTTGTAAATTTTAAAAATTGGCACTTGAATTGAATTGACTATTGGTTATATGGTGTATATACTATTTGTGTATGTAGTAGAAGGAAGGGGGAAATTGGTGAGGAAGGACAAGGGTGGGAAAAATTGTACACTTAACTTTTATATGTATGATAACCCCATTTAACAAACCACATGAATGAATTTACAAAAACCACACAGTAGGATATTGGAAATATGTCCCTTGTAGCTTTTTATATAAATATACGATAATCTTAAATACAATAATTAAGGTAAATAGCTCGACATCAAATACCCTCTTAACTTAGGAGTATATCTTAAATTACAAGGAATGATCTCCCGAGGATCAATTACAAATCCAACAACAAATGTTAAGCTCAATAGCAAGGATCTAACATCAAGTTACTACCAAAATTGTGAAGGGACCCCAAGGAAGATTGGCTCCAATGTATTTAGATCAAGAAGAGACATTATTGCTACAACATGCAGGATTTCATCTACAATTCTACAAGAATGACTTGCAATGTTGCTAAGTCATTTCTTCATGGCATTGATAATATTTGAAGTTGTTTAGTATGATCAACCAATACCACTGAATCTAGATGTGTACTCAATTGTAAAGAATAATAAAACTATCCATTGAATTACAAATACACCAACAATAGAACAACAAAACAAGTAGGAGAGTGTGGAAAATATCAAAGGGGCAATTTTGGCATACCTTGCTTAACTTTGCGAGCTTGGACACTATAGTGTCTCACAAAACCAAGTTGGAATCAAATAAGAACCTCTATTGAATTATAGTGGACATATTCCCGCCTTGCACGTATCCTCACTTTGTAAATATGGTCATTTTTGTGATTGGAGGTTGTCAATAGTCCATGAATTGAAAGCGCTTGTACTACCTCTTTAGATAGTTCTACAAAATGAATAGCCATGAAACCAAGTTCATTTTTGCGCCCAATTATAGCTTCAATGAATTGAAGCTCTTTCTAGTATGAGCTGAGATCATCAATATCTTGAAGGCCATCATCAAGTCATCTAGGTAGTTCACTGAAGTTTTCATGATTAGTAGATTTTAAATGAGGAATGCCCTAAATTATATAGAGTAAATTGGTTCTATTCATTCATTACATATTGAGTTTTGTATTTGTGGCCAACGAAATTGAAGTCACCAACATATTAATGGAGCCTTTTGCCTAAGAATTTAGATTTTTGTGATGCACACTAAATGTTTAGAGATACAAAAGTTTCATGAGTATAATCCACTAACATCAATAATTTCAAAAGACTCACAAAGTTGTAGGATTAGACCCCCATAGTTATAGGATTAGATCTAAATCAATGCACAAGAAACTCATATTGAGTTCTTGATGTTATATTTCCCGGGGAGTCTCACTTTTCCCAATGTGTAAAACAATGGGAACAGTGAGAAAAGTGAGACTCACTAGGAATTTTAATACCACGAACCTAATATGAATTTTATGTAGTGGTCATAGATTCTAGAGTTTACTATAAATAGAAAAAATTACTATATATAAATTGAATTCAAAATTTTTTAAAGCATTAGAAATTTTGGTCAAAGTTTCATGTTATGGGCTATAGGTTTGTAGGCTCAAAGCTTTCTGCAATCTAGGTTTAAGTGCTAGAATCATTAAGTCTTGTAGAAGCAATTTGCTATTCACTTCCTTAACAATCATTAGATGTAAAATAATAATATTATTATTCACTTTATTGGCCCCCTTTTTATTCTCCAATGGATATAATCAATACTATAAATTGTTGAAATTAAAACAACATTCTTCCATCTAGACATATGTTAGTATATTTACCCTTTGCAAAAGACAATATTAAAAAGTCACAAACTACATTGAAAATTAGGGATATTTTCAAATCATATAATTCTATTTTTTTTAAATCCATATTTTACAAAATAAAAAATGAATTTTCAATCCAAATTTAATTTTTAGTAAAATAAATGCATGTAAAAAAATTGTGTCTTGTACAAAATATTAGACGAAAATTATTCTCCGAGTGCTAAATATTGATCTCATCCATTTTGATAGAATTACATGCATTAATCCCTAAATGCCTAAACTTATGTTAAGCTTCTTAGAATTACTATAAACTAAACAAAAAGTCAACTTGTAGCACATATATATATGTCACTAGAAGAAATCCACATTCTAGGTGACATCCAATATAACAATCCATATTTTTGTGTTAGCAATGACATCCAGAGTACCATCTTGATGTTATGCTCGATGTTATTGTTGAGGGTGATTGCAAGAAACACTTGTCTTGTTTTTTGTCCCCTTGCCCTTGAACAAGTGGTTTTTTGCTCATAACTTTTGCATTATTTGTTCATTTGGCGTGAAATTTGGAATGAAGGTACATGTGGTAGTTTCAGACATTGTGTAATTTTTTCAAATGTTTTTACTATTTTTAACCTGCTCCCAATTGGATATCTACCTTGGCCATTTAGGGGGGTTTTAGTCCTATTTTTGACCCAAAAATGCAAATTTGAAGCCACAAATTGGAGATGTTGGAGGTCTACTAACATTACAAGGACTAACGATAAGTTTTTATGAAAATAATAACATGTCGGATGCCCACATGGGACCACAATGACCTTCCTTTGCTCAAAGTCTACGAAGAGGGAAAAAATTTCCTAGATGATTTTTTTGGTGCAATGTGAGCGCAATCTTTTCTAGCAAAATATCTTTTTTAATGAAATTTTTTTGAATTTTTTAAAAATTACTAAAAATGAAAAGGTCCATAGACCCCCTTTCCACTATTTTTTACTCCTAGTGGTTTTTGTAGTACTCCATAGTAGTCTTTAGTATTACATAGTATTGAATCAACGTTTTAGATCTATAAGCGTCCAGAATTGATGATTCAAATTCATAAGCGCATGCGAATGTACATAATCAATAGTTGTCCTTAAAATTGCCAGTCCTACAGCCAGAAACAACGCTTTTGAGCCAAAAACGTGAAGGGTTTCTCGCAATCATCCTTGACATAAAAACACAGGTTATTACATTAGATGTCACTTAAAACATGGATTTCTTCTAGTGATATATGTGAGCCCCCAATTCATCACCTAGAGCTCACTCTTTTTTCTTTTTTTTTTTTTTGTATTTTGTCATTTTAAATGCACTTTTATATACAAAAAGCCCTAAAAAGATTGTAGAACCAAAACAAGAATGTCACATTCCAATATAGTATTTGGTTTAGTTTTAGAATGCTATAGCTAGAATGGCCCAACCATGAGTTGTAAATAGGATAAAATCCAACTAATCATGGCAAATTAGTCAATTATGAGTAATGGGTGTATCAGGCTCAAAAACCCACATGGAGAACACATCTCTAGGCTAGAATAGGTTGAGGGAACCCTGGTGAGGCCTATAGGACAATTCCCGGAGATAGGTTCCAGTTTCCCCATTTCATTGACGAAATAGTAGAACCCCAATTGTTGGCTTGTAGATGTGAAAAATACCAAGACGGGACTATGGAGGAATCTTAGGTCCAAGGAGGGTGATTTGGGGTTAAAGCCATGACCAGGAATGAACGGCGCAGTCGGTTCACTAAGATTCCCTTCGGTGTGGAAGATTCCCTAGCCACTGATAATTAAATGAGGGGCGGGATTTTGTCCCCCTTAGGTGGATGTGTAGAGTAAAACTATGAGCCTACACATGTGTTGTGGGATCCCATGGGAGGTTCCACGAAAAGTTTTGGAATTTTCTAATAGTCAGAAGATGTCTTCCTAGATGGTCAATTACCCAAACCTGCGATGGGAAATTTATAGAAATTCTCCAAGTGGCGGTAAATTCCCACTAAAATTTTTTATAGATTTTTTTTATGTTAATAAGATGCCCCGACAAGTTTCACAACATTCCAATAGTCAAAAGTACCCGAACTTGTCAAATTCCTTGACAATTAACGAAATTTAAAGTCCACGACGGATTTGACTGGCGGAGCAACACCATATGGAAGCAGAATGGAGTGCAAGATAGGTCTTTTTTCACTCCCCTGTACCTACTTAGGAGCCTAGGCTAGTTACTTTTTCTAGAAAAGTCAACCCCCCAAAGTTGGGATTTTTTCTAGTTTTGGCGTTAAGTTGGCGATGGGTTTTGTTGTGAATTTGAAGATAGAAAAAGGGAAGGGGATTTCACACAACTAAAAATGGCCTTCTGAAGCCAATGGTGCTATCCATTTGTGATTTGGAGTTAATCTCCAAAAGTCAGCTTAGTGGGCCAGCATAGGATGAAAGCCTTGAGTTTTGGATGAAAATCCAAGAAGATAAGGTTAACTTAGATGAACATGGAGAGGTGGGTGCCTGGGAAAGAGTATAAAAGGGCACCCCTTCTCCTCTCTCACCACCCCCTTTTTGTGTAATTGGGTCCGTTGGCTCCAATTTATGTTGGAAATTGTAGCACATTAGCCACAAGCCTTGCAACAATGTTTTTGGGGTACTTTTGGCCATTGTTGTTGTTTTTGGAGCTTGTAAGGTCTTTTTTGGTCCCTTGCCTTTTCTTTTGCTTGAGCGTGGTACTAACTCCTTCAAGCTTGAGCTCGGAAGCTCTTACTAACTTACTATATTGCTAGAGGTTGAGGGTGCTAACCTTTGAGAGACATTTTGGCCACTCTCCTTGTTTTGTCATGTACTAACCCTAGAGCAACCCCCCATATGACTGGCGATGCCGCTTTGGAGGCCCTTTAGTTCAAGTCATTGAGGTTACTAACCTGTGTAGCTAGCCTTTAGTGCCCAGGGCCCTTTCCTTGTCTTTTGTCCTTGTCCCGAATAATGACGTGTTATTCCTTATTGAGAGACACAAATGGGTGAGAATAGTGGGTCCCGTCCATACAACGAAGCTTTGAACCTCATAGGGTAAAGGGTCCTCATGGTGTGTGAGATAGTAGAAAGACAACGAAGCTTTGGCCCCCTTTGGATTGGAAAGTCTTAATAGTGTTTTAAAAAGGGGAACGACTACGAAGCTTTGAACCCCTTTAGGGTAAAAAGTATTAGCAATGCGTTAAAACCACCTCACAGGAGAACCTTGAGACCACGTGGCTCCTCTCCCTACAAGATTTAGTTCCCAAAACATGTTGGGAACAAACCAAGGTTTAGGTTCCAAAAGATAGGAATGAGAGGTTAGTAAGAAAATGAGGAGTGGTTAACATGAGAAAAGAAAGGGCTTTCGCCTCCATGGGCCTAACCCACCACCCACTAGCATAGACATGACCACCTAAGCCCCCCTTAGAAAATAACACCAAAAATTGCCAAAGGAAAATCGCCAACCAATACCCAGCCCAATACCCTGCCAACCAATACTCTGCTAATCCGATACCTGGGAGTGAGCTGGACCGGGTACCAATGGCAGGAGGGGTGGAGAGTCCAGTATCGGAAGGGAGTCGGGGTCATAGTATTGGGCTAGAGAGGGTCGAGATTCATAGTGTTGGACCAGGAAGAGTTGGAGTCATAGTGTTGGGCCAGAGAGGGTTGGGTTTCACAATATTGGACTAGAGAGAGTCGAGGTCACAGTGTTGGGCTAGGGAGGTCAGATTCACAGTATTGAACCAGGAAGAGTCATAGTGTTCGGCTGGGGAGTCGAGCTCATAGTGTTAGGTTGGGGGTCAAGATATGCAATATTAGGCTTGGGGGGCAGAGGTTACCTAAGCAACTAAACGGAGAAAAGAAAAGAACCTTGGAAGTTTAGGGATGATGGAGTGAAGGGAGGTGGGGAAAGAAGAGTTTAGCCCTTGCACTAATGCCATAACTAGAGTGGGGAATCCAATGCCCCGTCTCCTACATACAAAATAAGGACAAGGAAGACAAACCACATAAAGGTGGTGGAAGGCTGGAAGAATGAGGAGGAGTGACAAGGAGGAAGACAATTTGAAGGTTAGGAGTGGAAGGGGATAAGAGAGGAGGTGAAATCCTCGAGGCCCACTCAAGCCATTAGATTAGAGTTAGGTAATCACCACGGATTAAGTGTGAAACGTTTATATAGGACATAAGAAGTAGGACATAAGAAGTAGCTCAACTTTAGAGGAAGATATGACATGTACTTAAGGTTAGCTTAGTAGGTAAGAGCAAGGGTTAGTTGGGCCACCTTAGAGTGTGGGAAGAAAGAAAAGAAGGGAGGAGAAAAGAAATAGGAGAAAAATCAACAATTAAATCCTTGTACCAATTCATTTTATGATTAGAATGATGGTTCATTGTCTCATGACACGGGAGTTTATGGCGGAGGAGGTAGAACTTCTAGTGGGCATGATCGATGACTCAAGTTCCGAGGTATGAGTTAAACCTTCCCAACCTTCCCCTAGATCCCTAATTAGAAGCTAGTGCTTTGGGCCGAGGCCTACCCCTAGGTCAGACCCTTAGGACTGTAGGTCAAGTCATTTCCATGGATATAAGCTTAGAGAAGGAGGCCGTGGATTTCCAAAACCCTAAGGCACGTCCAAATCGGTTGAAAATTGAGAAAGTTATTGTCAGATGAAGTTTAGGGTCAATTTGGATAAAGAGTGGCTAAACTCCGAATTTGACAGAGAATTAAATAGAATAGGAGGAGGATCTCAATTAGGGTCCAGTTCAGAAGAGAAAAGTCACTTCCGAGTTATACGTTAGGAGAAATTAACGGATGAAGTTTGGGTAAGGCTTGGATGAAAATTCAGTAGAAATCCCCGATCAGGGTCCAACTCTAGAAGTGGGTAGGAGAAATTCTTGTGAACCATCCCTCCAAATTTTGGATCTTTTTGAATTGCGGAACTAGGTGTAATCGATGGATGAAGTCTAAGAAACCGAATAGCGGTCAAACTTCATCCACCTATAACTTTGGCTAGGAAGGTCGGATAGGGTCAAGTCTTATGTTTCTAGAAATTGAACAAGATGAACTAGAGGGTTCCTATGATAGTTCTGCCCTGGTGTAGATTCCATCCAAATCATCCAACAGGCCCTCCATCCGATCGGCCCAAACCATTGGAAGTAGTTTAAGCGAATCTTGCAATTTGGGGTCACTTAGGCACTTAGTAAAAAGATCTATTGCTTGGAAGGTACAGTGGACCACACTTAGACACCCAAAGGTAGGAGTTACTTAGCCAAAATCCCTGGTTGTGTTCACAAATTACCAAGGGTGGGTAATTTGGCACTCACAACATATAATACAATGATTGACTATGTTGAATGTAAAGAAAAGAATGTTGATGTGAACAGAGATAGGACATGAGTCTTGCAATACTTTCACTTCTATGTGCAAGCTACAACAACGTAGATATCTTTATTTGCCCTCAAATCTTACTCTCCCATGCCAAAGAATGACAAGTCCACAAGGTAGGAAGCATAGCAAATAAAGAACTTTTATTACATATCAAAATCGATCATGTTGAGAATTCTATATATTTTTTCTACACCATATTCATTGATCATAAGTTCTCCCAAAGCACCAAACAACGTCACTTCTTTTTAAAATAGAAGAAAATGTCAAACTCATTAAAAAAACAAGTTCTACCATATGTGATGCATGTAGACTTTTATACTATATACATACAAGGAAAATTGCATTATGATTACATTCTTATGAATGAAACATTTTCTTTAATACAAATTTATTTGCTAATTGTACAAGTACTAATCTACATACACACTATAAAGGTTGTTGGTGTATGGTGCCACGTAATTCTTTCTTTTACTATGCACACATTTACTTCATTTACATAATCAATCATTCTCTAGCAACAACAATCATCCATTCCATGAGGGATTCATTGTACATAACTAAGAATATGGGGTGACTTCAAACTATGACAATCATCTGGACTAATGCTGCTAGTAGTGTCCATCATCTCCCCCTAAACCTTTGTCTTACCAAATTGTACTATGTCCACAAGTGTACTACTCCATGCCCCTCATATTCACAACATTCATACATTTCTTATTGGCCAATTCCTTGCATATTGTTTTGAGTTTTAGTGGTTTTGAGTACTATTGGGAGTATCCAAATTTAATGATCTAAAGCTGAAATTTCTTTGGTCTATTTCCATAATAGGAAGGCAAGTTTCTCTCAAAGGGCATCTAAAAACATATTACTTTTTGTCCTCTATGTTTGTGCAAATAGAGCTCCGTTACACACTCACTTTTGAATGTTGAAGATGGTTTCAAGATCAATCTTTTAGAGAAATCTCTTCACCATGAAGTCCTCCCAAATGACCAATTTTTATTTTCTTTGTAAATCATGTTTCCTATTTTTCACATATAAAAACGTCTAAGTATCTATTTTCTTGCAAATTTTACACTTTTTGAGTTCTCCTACTTAGATAATTTGTTTATGCTTTTCCTTTCTAAAGTACCTTCTTCATATAGGTGAATATTTCAATATTTTTAAAAATATTTTTCTAATTTTATAGTACTCCACTAGTCCCGAAAAAAAAGAAAACAAAATTGTCAATCCTTCTTGCAATCATCCAAGATATGTATGTAAGTTTGTGAGAATGCCATTGATCCACCTTGGCACCGTCAACCACATCGCATGAGGAATAGGAATGGGTCCGTAGTACATAGAGAGTGATAGGACAACCTTCTAGTCAACAAAGGCAACACAAGCAATGTCTAGACTAATGTGCATCCTCCACAAGAACATCCCTTGTGGTTCCTTCAAAAACACTTTTGTGTCCATCAATGGCTTTGGCAAACTATTGTAGTTGCTACAAATTGTGTCTACTCTAAAGGTCCCAAACAATTGCAAGTCCACTATTAACTTCACAAAAGTGAAGAAATTATTTGTACAAATGACATGCTACTAGTCATGCTAACCATGCATTAATTGCATTACTACTTTGTATTTTGATGTAGAAGCCATTGGCCTATTTCCTACCACAATATTTTGAAAAGTGATCTAGTTAAGATTTGAAAATCAAAGATGTATTTCTAAAGGACATTTGCCAAGTGCCAAGCACTAGACTTTGACACCCCATTAGCCTACTTGGTAGGATTCATGGACAAGTATTGCATCATTGGATAGTATTTACCTTTGTACAATATAATAGTCTCGTCATCTGTCAATCCATCACCTTATACAACAAATTCTAGTTCGACTTGAATCAACACTAAATTTCATTAGTAACTAGCTACTTCATCTTCTGAAGTTTGTTGAACGTACTTGACATCTTTCTTGAGGATAGTTGGCACATTGTCATCAACAACGTTTAGGCAACACATCATGCATGTTTGGCTATTGTTAATAAGTCATGATGCTTGAAATGCTTCGATAATGCAAGAACTCGTTGCCGTGATTTCAATAGGTGGTTGGAGATTCTCTTGATCCCCATGAGTAAGTTCACAATCATAAAAGCTTTCAACTTGATCTTATCTAGGTGCCACCACTTTGCATAGTCAAGTATACTAGAAGAAACTCCCATTTTTTTTGACAAGTTAAAAAATGTGGAAATGCATTTTTTCTAACTTCATGCATGCCCCTGTGGATGTCCAACAAAATCTGTCTAGATTGAGGCGGCAAATACATGCAAAAATCTAAGAAAGCACGCCACATTTTTTTGGTGACATCTACTCAAACATGGTCATAGAAGGTGCTAAAATTGTACCATGTGGCACCCACATCATTGCCACACAAGCGGAAAGTGCTATATCAACAACTTTTTCATTTGGGTCTTTGTTGACATGGAACATGATGTGGCAGATGAAAATTCATGACATGGCTGGTGCATTGTGCCCTAAGTTTTGTCTGTTTGGATGTTTGCTATGACACGCACATGTTTTTTTGGATGTCAATTATAACATGAGGTTAATTCTTTTGTACATCATGTAGCATCCTCTATGTGTTATGACACGTTTGTGGAGACATGTGAACATTAGAAGAATTCTAAACCCTATAGAAGGCCGTGAGTTTGCATGGCAACGGTGCAATTACAACGGAAAAAAATAAATAAGTAAATAAATTAGGAATATGATAGGGTGCTACTAGTGCCTCGTCAGATTGATGATTTGAAATTTAATTTTTTAATTTTTTTTTAATTTGTTATATATTTGTGGAGCAGGGGTGTCAAAAATGAAAATAAAACGGCCTTCTACAAGGTTCAAAATTCTTCTAATGATGACACAAACAATGTCTTCTAAGATGTGCTTGATGTGCATGTTTCACTTTTTTGAGACATGGCAACTTTGACATTGTAACATCAACTTAGACATATACTATACATAGTACACCATATATAATAAACCATATATATTATACAATACATTATATATAATACACCATACATTGTATGTCATATATTATACATTGTATACATATATAGTATATCGTATTTGACAACTATATAGTATTGTGAGTATATGGACATGAGAAATGAGAATATAAGCTATTAATACAAGTGGGATGGTAAGGAGGGTTACAAACCATATGGGATATATCAAACGATATGACATATACAAGTTGTTTAAGTTGACATTCCAAAAAGCATTTGGACATCTTAGTTGACATCTTAGTTCATGGCACAAAAAACATTTTGAAGTCTCAATTGATGTCTAAGAAAACAATGTTAAAAATCTCAAACCGCATCAAAGTGTGTTGATGTGACACACCATGTCATCCTTGTAAAGTGCCACATAAGGGGGGATTTGGTGTTTTTTTCCAAAGTGTGCCATGCGCTGCCCTTCTCTTATTTTTTTACAAATGGTCAACATTTTACTTCAACCCCCAATAAATTCTAGAAACTTACCTGTAATGAAATTGAAACCCCTTGCCTACATGGAAGGTCCATGTTTTTTTGGATGTTGTACAAAATGCACCTATGTTTTTTCCAGTGTCTTTGAGAACCTTCTTGTAGCACAGGACATGAACTTATTTTGCTTGTGATACACACACATATTTTTGAACATCCAATATAATTTTGCCCTCTACAGCCGCAATCTCATCTTTGTACTCTTAAGGCCATATTCATAAAATTGAGACTTTTTGCAGATTTTGAGACATAATGCTAGTTATTGGAAGATTCATTTAAAAAAATAGTAATTGAAACCAAAAATAAATAATGCTCAAATAGTGATCCTAGAATGAAATTCTAAAAGTTGGTGTTGTTACCTATTTATAAAAAAATATTAGTAAAGAAATAAAGCGGTTAATCTTCGAGTCGAGGATAAAAATGAGATTGCGAAAAGTCTCAATAAAACGAATATGGCCTTTCTTGTTTTGAAAAAACATACTTGTTCGATGCTAACGTCAAGAAAAGGCAGGTTTCTTATAGTGGTGGTAATTGTGTGATTGGATGTAGCTCACTAGCATAGTGGTTAGTAGCGATACAAATCCATTGTTAGTAATGTTTGCTCACTTTAGAAGCAAGCAAATAGAGCAATTTTCATTGGCATTCTCGGAATAGAAAAGGTAGGGTCACTAGTTGTTCTAGTGAATGTAAGAGGTGGGACAACATACAAAGAGTCTTGCATTGTCCATGTCTCCTAATATACTACTAGGAATGCCAACTATACCATTGTGGTAGATAGTTACCTACCATGCCTACTTTCAAACGCACCTACATTGGCTATAGCATTGTCCATTGTAACAGAGACACTGGATACTACATGCTCACATGTCCATGCCTTTGTGGTCGAAGAAGGTGGGATGTGTCATTCAATAGCTTTGTTGGACCTCCATTGTCAAGTAAAAAAGGCTTTGCTTGGGCCTTAAGAAAAACTTTGGGTTATTGGATGCAACGAGAATCAACCTAGGATATGAGGGAACACAATAGTATAAGTGGCAAGATGTTCCACTTCAAATAGACTAATTGCATCATTTGTTGTGTAAAATGTCATATAGTATAAAGTATATACAATTTTATACAACTCCAAACTAAGAATGTCTTAGCTTTTTAGAAAGATAACAAAATATTGTACAATCTCTCCAAAATTTAGAGCCAAAGAAGTTACTATCCACATTTTGTAACATGTTGAAGTAGATACTCCCAATTTTGACAACAAATGTACATCCCTCCACTTAAGAGCATATTATGGTCTCATTAAAGTTCCAAATACATTGTGCCATATCTTCCAAGAAAGTTGATTGCATCATTTACATCCTCTCCAAATCTTAGCCTTAGAAATTAAAAATTCATTCTCTAATCCTAGATTAAGTAGCAACTCAATACCCTTTTATTTCCAAACCCATAAGTTTTCAGTCTCAATTTCAAACTATGAATTTTATAACTTTATGCAAATATGATAACTTTAAATAGAATTCTTTCAAATCTTAAAAACCAAAAACATTTTAAACCAAATTCTACAAGTCCTCAAAGTTTTTGCTTTCAAATTTGTTGGTAGCTAATCCTTTTTCACTCCATCAAGCATAACTTTCACACCTCAACTCCAAATGAAATGAATCTTACATCTTTGAAATTATAATAGGAAAAAAATGATTACAAAATTTCATTACAATTCAAAACATACAAAAGTCATCCTCATTCTTCAAACACACAACTCTCAAACTTACTATGAAGGTAAGGAAGAAGAAGAGGCTCTTTCCTACCTCAAGGGGGACTCATCAGCCTTCATCTTGGCTACATAGGCAATTCAAAACCTATTGACTATCTTCTTTACCCCCCATAATCTAACCATAGAAAAATAACAAGAAAGGTAAAACAAACTTAGCCTTTCCTTCTAAGAACTCAACCAATTCAAATAAATATGAAAACTACTCAAAAAAAGAAGTTTCTAAAAAACAAAACTCAATATTCATCAAATGGAGGTTATAAATCCACTATGGAAGCAAAAACAATACCAAGTCATCGATTTGGTTGGTTGGATAAGTCCCTTCTATCTTGATTGGTCTAAATTCAAATTCCACTAGACCCATTGAGGAACATAGGTGGCTTGTGGCTTGGCATTGTTGGCAAGAGTTTTTAGAAAAGTTATATAGTCAACCTACTACCTACTCCCTTGAGTTGTGACAAGGTGTGGTACACATGAGATAGAGTAAGAAGTCTATCAAAATTGTGGTTCTCACCACAACTCCTTTCCATTTTTTCTATCCATTACCTCTAAGTGTATTATTCTTAATCAAACTAAATAAACAAAATAGAATTATCTACATAATGGACCAATTTTCATTGCAACACTACGAGCAATAACAATGTTTTGTAGGTGTATCACTTGCAGAGCTAGATTGTAGCACAATACACACAAACATCATGAAAGACCCACTGGAAGACATTGTCATCAGTGGTACTATAGGCAGCTACAACTTTTACATTTGTACCCCCACATGATACTATATGTAGGTTCAACTTGTTGTAACTATGTCATAGACAATCCCATGAGCACTCTATGTTTCTACAATCTAACATGGCAATACAAGTGCAACATAAGCATCCCATGCCAATGAAGTCCATGTGGGGTACCTTGCCACCAATAAGAAAAAGTGAAGAAAAAATAATATACTATTGTAGCATCATTTGCTTGTCCTCTAGGTCAAGTTATAAAAACATTGTTGAAAATGGCATGTACTATGGTAGGATTGTCCTACACATCAAAATATTCATTTAAATAGCCCATCTTGATTGCTTGGAGTACTTTGTCGTCAACATTGACCTTGCTAATTAATACAACAATGGGGCATATGGTTGTTGCTACATTGGATTGGCATGAATGTACGTAGTGCCAACTTGGAATATATTGCACATCCTCTTTTGTTTTCAATTGATCCTCAATACTAATAGCAACCCTAACAATGACAATAAAAATGATTTAGCATGCATTTAAAATACCAAGAAATTGATTTCAAGGCCAAAAATACCAAACATCTGAAGACCCCAATTTTGCTCAAATGGTTTGCAATGTCCTCTCAAGGAACACTTGACAACTCAGGCAGTTTCTTGTGACGTCAATTTTTGGCATGATTTTTTTAAAGTATTATGTAAGATAGAAAAACAAAAAAGATTTTTGGAAATATAATTTTTATTCCAATCAATGCATGGGAGCAAAAGTTATGCTACACAAAGCTCAAAATAGTTGAGAGTAGGCACCAAAAAAACTTGAAATGAAACTTTTTATTTTTATTTTTTAATAAATTGTATTTATGTCCCTGTAGAAATATTTGTTTCATTCTATTAAGATAAGTGCCAAGATAGTTATTGAGCATCTTGTTTTGTGGGCAATCAATGCATCTTCTTAAAAAATTAATATATAGGACTTGTTTATAAGTTCAATTTTTAATTTTTCCAAAGTTCGTATGATTACCCCCTAAAGGACCAAACGGTGTTTTTTGGCAACATAGCGATTTTGGACAGCTCACTATGAATGGAATTTTTCTTTTTTTTTCTTTGAACTTTTGAATACATGGTTAAAGATTTATTGTATGATATATTGTTTTCATTGCTCGGTAGGCAGCCTAGACAACAAAAAAAACTTCTTTAAAAATCACTTTTTTTTAAAATAAAAATTTGAAATTTATTTTCCTGATTTATATATACATGGAAAGCTTTGAGTCATTCCATTTTGATTTATGAAATGAAAGTTATGAAGAGTTTTAGTTGTGGGTAGTTTGTGGGTAGTAATGGAATCTCTACTCTAAAATAAACTTTGAAGACCTTTATTTCACTCAATTTTTAATATTTTGGAAAAAATAAGAACTTGAGGTGGAGATTGTTTATTAAAAGAATTTAACCATTGGGATTGGCATTTTTCAATTCCATAAATAAATTATTAACAATTTAGTATTTTGAATCATTCTCTACTTCTTTCTACTTAATATTTTTTTCCTATATGTCATACAATTCCAAATGATCTAAGATTTTTCAAGCATGTAGACAACATGACTTGGAGAATGAATCCAAAGAGTTACAACAATTTTGGACATTTTTTCATAATGATCTGACCTTGTGAAGTGCATCTGCCAGGATTTTTGCAGGGCCAAAAAATGGCTTTTTGTCACTTCAAATGCTAATATCTTGCAATCCAAATGGTGGAAATTTCTGAAATTTTTTCTGCATCTTTCCAAACCAGTGTACTACAAGATCCTATGGTTACATTTGTCCAAAAATGTATTTTTTTCTAAAATTTGGTACTTGTACTAGAGATGACAGTTTTAGAGCGTTTTTGGTGAAAACATAGTCAAATACTTCTACAGGTTAACTTTGATTGTTGAGAGAATCTCACAATTTGGATCAATGTGTTTTAATCCCATCTTAGAGTTGTCAACGATTAATTTTTTTCCTCTAGCTACAGCTTATCAACTTCTATTAGACAATTTCTTGAAGAATGAGAATCAAATTATTACCTTTTGAACATTTTTTCCCAAGCCTTCAACTCAATTCTTTATAACAATTTTTTTTCAATTCAAATGCAAAATATAAAATGCAAAAATTTGAAGTTAAAAAAGATTCAAAGTCTTAAAAATTAGTTTGCCTTAGTGCCCCCCAAAACATGTTTTCTTCACTTTGAATGTAATTATCTTACAATCTATGTTGTCAAAGTTTTGAAATTTCTTTCATGTACTCTCATATTAGTTTACTACAAGATTACATATATAAATTTTCTTTGTACTAAATCTAATTGCATTCACTAATTTTTGAAAAAAAAATGACTTTGGAACTTTGGGGATTAAGTGCTCAAACTAAGGGTAAGGCAACCAACCCATTTTGACCATTTAAGTAGATATACATACCTACAAGGAAGGTTTCAACAGTGGGAAAAATTTTCCATGACCAGAAATAGAGTTCATAAGGTTTCCATAATTTTTCAGATTTTTCTTTCTCAAGAAATAATCACTACAAATTTTTCAAGTGAAGATTCCGTTCGACCCGTATTGGTTATATAGACCTTCCTATTTTCGACCAAGGGCTGGTTGTAAAATCCAACAAGGGTTGATTCCAGTTTTGAGAGTCTTATAGCCAATCACCTCCTAATCGGAATTACTCCATCCTACATTGCCAAACTCGGTCTGTGATTAGTAATGGGTCAGCTCTCTTAGTATTAAAAAGATTTTAAACAATCTAAAGTAATTGTAATTCATCCAAATATCTATACAATTGTTTCTTGAAGAGCATTCTTCTTTCCATTGACATTTTGCAAGATTTTCCTCGGAGCTTCCTCAATACATAAGAAGGTAAACCTGCCTATGACAAGTAGAATGAGTGGTTTGTATTGTTGCCATTAGCAAAATGATTCAGATTTTTTTTTCCATACATAGACATATGTGAGAATTGAAGTAAGCAATTGAAATTTTATTTTTTGGACAAAGTAAGAATCTTATATGAATTTTTGAAGTGTACAACCCAATTGGCCCAAGACTACTCCAAATCAGTAGAATGGGTTTCCATAATGGTCATCTTACCACCTAAAGCAATCATAACATTTTCTAACATGGCTACAACATTTCCTACCATGGCCTTGACATGAAGGAATAAAAAAATAACTTCGTATGACCAATTTCCACTTAAATTGTGTAAGTGCCCCAAGACAGTCACTAATAACTCCATGACCATCTCCCAAGACAAGATTATGGCCACAAATCAACCTAATGTAGTCCTAATCTCATTTATGAGAAAAAAATCTGCCATGGGTTGATGTAAGACTCTAATGGGTGGTTTTTTAGATGACTGCATTAGGTAGTTTGCATGTCATGGGTTGGTTTACCTTAGTGTGTCTTGTGCCATTACCCATACCAAAATAAAAGTAAAAGTAATTTTATAATTTTGTACTTTTGAAATTCATAAAAACTTTGAAATTCAATAACTTTTACACTATAGGTCCCAATGCCACGAAATAAGCCCATGCACCCCCTCTTAAGAGAGAAACTTTTTGATGGTACTAAAAATGCGACTAGGAGACACATGGTTTGGAGATATCACCATAAAAATCAAAACAAACAAAACAACCTAATTTGATGTATGGATTATCACATCTACAATATCTAACACAAACAAAAGACAATGTTTTGCAAACACAATGCTTTCCATAAAAGCAAAAAGAAGAATAGCTTAACCCCTAAATGCCCAAGGCACCCAATTCTAGTGTTTCAAAAACTTTGAAGTTAAGTAAAACCTAACCAAATTGCTATTATTATTAGTTTATATTTTTGGAGAATTATTTTTGAAGTCTAATTTTAGGATCAAAAAGTTGATCTGAAAAATAAAGGATTGTGATTTTTTCTATTGAAGATTTAGTGCAAGGATGCCCATTGCAATCTTGACTTCCCGTAGTGTTGAGGGCTCTTGAAAATGAGCCTCAAATACACTAGATCTTGTAGGCAAAATCACATTAGAAATTCATTTAAAAAAATTGTAGAATAGATTTTGAAAAACTGTAAATTGATTGGGGTTGTGCATGCTAGGCCCTATAACCTCATATTTTTTTAGTGACCAACTTTTTAGAGTTGACATGCAAAAAGTGAATTGAAAAATTTTCACAATTTTTACACCCTCATGATCAAACATTATAATCTTCTAATCTATAAGTGATATTGTTATGTTTTCTTTTCCTATGTGATCTCTAACATGTCTAGTTTGAATTTGTATGGTTACAATTCAAAAGAAATTGGTACAACTTATGAAAATGTGGACTTTTTGTTCAATTTAGAGCAAATTTCTAGGAGCTCCAAACAGGCCTTGGGCATTTAGGGGTTAACATGCTGTTGCTATTAGCATCTCCTTTTCCTAAACAATTCAGTAACTTAGAACAGGAAATGTGTCGCAAACACATTTCCTTACTTTCCACGTGAATTCGAGCAAAAGGAAAGGTAAGCTAACATGCTGTTGCTGTTGGAATCTCATTTGTTTCCGACAGTTCGGTATCATTTACACATTTACACTATTTCGACACATCATTCAGCAGCAGCAGCATTCAATGCATCAGACAGGTGCACATAAGCTGACATAGACACTATTCAGCAGCAACAGCGTTATCCACTGCTAGTCAGCTACTGGCTACAGAAGTGGACATTGGAAAAAATATACTGTCGAAAACTGGTCAAAACAGAAGGCTGTCAAGGATTACACTTCCAATCATAGAAGCTGTGGAGGAGAAAAGAGAAGCTGCGGAGATAAAAAGTGTATCTGCAGAAAATTACTTTTTGAGTATGGAAAAGCGAGAACTAAAACTTTTTTCTGTACAAGTTGATAGTTATTGTAACGAATTAGACTTGACGATTTTGGAGAGCCTTGAGTGTTTCGTCGTAATCAATGCCACATTTGCCCCAACCTATTCTTGCACATAACCAAGAGGCAAAGCCAATCAACAGACTTTACAGTTGATTTAATGAAGTAGACTCGTTAATAAACTGACTATGTTATAAAGGTAAAGGAACATTCTTTGGTCTCCATTGAGTTCGCCCTCGAACTATTTCTGCTCCATCATTTTCCATCCGCAACAAGTGCACAAATTGCAAGAAGCCTTCTTGACTGGCAATTTTGTGCTTCATCTCAGCACCTGCTGATGGAGCTGCTGCGGCAGCTGCATGTGAGAGGCCATGACTTTTGCAAGCCCCATTTGATTCCAGAGAGCCTGCACTCTCCGTTGACTCCGAGGTCGATGGCTCCAGGCTAGTCATGGATTGCACCACGTCTGACTGTCCACACTCTCGCCTGTACTCCAAGCTCATACTGGCCAACTCATACCCGTCTAGAATTGCTGGTGGAACACTCTGTAAATGCAGAAAATGAATGTTTGAATATATAGGCATGATGAATGTCGATGAACATGCAGAATGAATGCTCGGTGCTATCCTTCACACGACGGCATCTTGTGAGAGAATCAATCATATCAGCACCTGCTGATGAAGCTGACAATTTCCATATCTATGAGAGGTAACATAAATTGTTTAGAGAGCTTCACGAAAGGTGATAATAACACAATAAGAGAAGACAATGCACAGGAACTCACCTCCATCATCCAACCAATATACTTAACGTTGTTCACATGCTGGTTCATGTCCAAGTCACTGCGTCTTGGCTGTACGAAGATTGAGACACACGTCTAGTCAAAACCGGTTATAGCCTCAAAATGATATTATCATCATCTTATTACAACACAAGCAGAGGACGCCAATAAATGCAACGGATGTAAATGAGAACTGACCGTTAACCCCGAGCGGACAAACTCTGCATTGCCATTGAGCCTGATGATTTTCTGGGTCAATAAACTCTCGTCTTTGATGGCGGATCTCGATAGAAAATAGGGAGAAATCTCGGCTCTGACTTCCTCAGGCATCTTAGAGAGTTTCCTCGTTTTTCTGTTCATCATCACCCATGTACTGCACAACACAACAAAAGACTGCGTATAATCACCACGACGCACCCTCGGCAATAGAAACTTGTAACGATAACTTCACGATATCATATGTATGATTTAAGGAATTTTCGAAGTTGAAAATCATAAAGGATGCTTTAGAATGTACCGTATCAAGCTTTCAAAATTCCAATTAAAAATTCCATACTAGACTTAGCATATTCCACAATCGGTTTTTTAACGACACAATACCAAATAAAGTCGACGTGGCTTGTGATCTGCAATTCATGACGGCTTGGGGTAAGGTGATAGATTTCAATGACTTGAAAATATAATCACCTGGTAGCTCGAGCTAGAATCTGTCCTGTTTTGTAATCTCGTACAAGCCAATCCCGACACATCCCGTTCTTCCCGGACGCTGCCACCCATGTGTCCATCTCAATAACATCACCCCTGTTCACAACAAAAATATACGTCACAAAATATTTCGTGCATTCCACCTAATCAGTGCGCGATTCAGAAGCAACGGTTCAAACGCAACGGTTGTTCTCTATCCACTTAGTTTGCAGCTCGAGAAAACCACTGGTTAAACTCCGATCCTGTAAATGGGTTACAACGGTTGCACAATTTGGACAAGTAGTGCCGGACAATGGTCCAGAAGTAGTGGGAAGTACGTCCATCATAGAACCATAAATGGTAGTGATTGACCCCTAAAGAACCAAGAGGACAAAACTAAGCCTCGTCTCTTTTTTAGCATTTAATTGTCCAATTTCATTTTTTTTACTAGATCATGCAATCTTCTTCACTGATTTAGGTGATATAAAAATTGGCGAACCCTTACTTATATTATTCACAAGATGATGAATTGAATAGGTGATCTAAAAACCATGAATCCCTAGTCCTATGGGGATTAAAAAAGAAGAAAGTACAGAGATGATTTGCTTATATTTCAAAAAAAAGATGGTAAGGACCCCAGGGCTCCAATCCTACAAGGAAATGCTCTGGCGATTACAGAAAGACACACAGAGAAAAAACACCCAAAAGACACCTGGTATAAAATAAAATTCAGTACACTAAGGATTGAATCAGTCACTTACCACGCAGGATATTGCTCAACGTGAACTTGCATTCGGGTGACAACCCAGATGAGATTCCTGCAAGACATAGCACGAGTAGCTCCAAAGCCATCTCCAGCAAGCCCCGACATCCACACATGATTCAATGCAGTCTCCTGCACCCCAATGAAATAGTTGCACACAACAAACGACTTCATGAATTGTTGCAAAAAAAATACTGGCGTAAACTTACGTCCAACAGCTGGATGAATTTCCAATTCCCCAACGTGCGAACAGGTGCACCAGGTGGACTAGTTGACCCTACATGAAGCTGGCAACCACGAGATTTGAAACGACCAAAAAAAAAAGAAAAAAGAAAAAGAGAAGAAGAAGACGAAGTAAGGTAGAGGGGGTGGGTCGGGGGTGGGTGGGGGCAATTACCTGGAAATGGTTCATCATGGTTTCGATTGAAGCCGTTCGATCGGCGCCAATCTCATAGGAACGAATGACGAAGGTCTGTCGATACACGAGCCGGCTTTCCACCAGGCGCCCCTGCCGCAGCGCATCTACAGGCACTTCAGTTTTGCCAGAAAAAGTTTCCTGGCGTCTCTGGGCCAAAGCCACGCTGGCTATGGCCGCCAGGATCGCCCTAAACGCCGCGCTATTTGAGTGCGGCAACATCGTCGAGAGCGCCTCGTTGATGTCTTCGCCAGCCCTGTTTCCTCCAGTAAAAGCTCCATTTCCTGTGGCCGCCGCCGCATTAATGGGTCGCGCGACGCCGTGCGCAGGGGAAGAAGCTTTCAGCGGAAATTGGCTATCCCCTATCGACAACAAATTGGAGAACAGGTCGTATCCAGAGAACAATGAGAAGGAGGATTTCGAGCTCTTCAATGCGCAACACCCGCCTCTCCCACAATCTATTCCTGAAGAATAATAGTTCGCTCTACCTAAACCTGCGCCTGCGCCTGCGATCATCTCCATCGACGCACGTTTACATGCAGGACGGAGTGACGATCTGTTGCGCGAAAACTCCACAAGGGCAACAATGTGATCTTTTCCGACTAATCTGCGCTGCGAAACCCAAAGATCCGCTCGCGGCTCAGATCAGCTCACGGCCCACCAGATCTACACAACCCCTCCCGATATCTAACTGCATTGGGTGGTCTCGCAATGCATGATCGCCCCACCCCTCATTCCCAACAATGCGATACGATCTCAAAGAACGTACGCCCTCGCCGATTCACTCACTCCCGGAGCTTCTCGACATTCGCACGCCCCTCTCACCGCTCCCTGCACCATGTGCAATCATCATCAGTACCATCGATATTGCGCGCGCCATCGCGCAACCAACAAAGACATACATAAATAAATGCTTTAATGCTCGCCCATCCAAATAATTTGAAACGACGAACATATCCTCTTCTTCGCTACAGCAGCAGCAGCAATGTTAACTACTATTACTCTTCGTCCTCCTCCACGTACCCAAGACAACACAACCCGCAGCGTGTAAGAAAGTGTGACGGGGTGGGAGGTACTTACATGGTGTGCAGGCGATGGTACTGCCTTGCGAATGACGCATGCGGCAGCCGTCCACCACAACCACCACCACTCTTGTTGGGCCCCGCTTCTCCAGGGCGTCACCGCAGCAGCTGGCGATAACAGCAGCAACAAGAGCAGCAGCCGGAGATTGGCGATGCAACAAGCGGGGCCTCGAAAACATAGCCGACTCTTGAGAGAGTGACAGAGGAGCAGAGCCAGCACACATTCTGCGACGGGAACAAGGGTAGTGCAAGTAAAGCAATAGCCGGCCCCACGTTGCCGGGACCAGGTCCCCGCGGCACTTCACGGCTGTCCGCGTCTCTGCCAGCTTTGCAAGTTTTGCATGCATCGGGCGTCTCCCTGTCAGTCACGTCTGGCTCATGTCCCTCGCCGCTGACGCGAGTCACGTTACGGCACGTTACGGCACGGCATTTGTCCAGGAACTCGCCACTCACCACTCACCCACTCACCACCTCTGCGTTGTCGCCCTTTAACTTCCTCTTTTCTAGGAGGCAGTTTCTGGCTCAGGATACTCCTCGCTCATGCAACTGGTTCGTGGTGGACCTGGAGAGTGAAGCTCCCGGTTTTCACCTCTCTCGAATGGATCATTTATCTCTAGAACTCCCAATTTACAATTTTCCAAATCAAAAATGAATTTGGAGATCCAAATCTCATCTGGGTGGTCTGCGCAAGACAAAATAAACAATCTGTTAAAACAGGATAGGTTTTTAATTAATCATCCAGGGTGAAAAAAATGCAGTGGAAGTTTCACACAACTGTTTCACAATCTCAGTCTCCACGGTAAATTACCTGACCCGGTTCAGCTTTGGTTAGGTGCTTTTTAGGTTGTATATTGATGTCCCAATTGCGGTAGCAAATTGTGTGGTTCATTGCACTTGTGTAGCCCAACATCCTGGGGTAGGTCTGGAGTTCTTTTTGAAAAGAATTTAGAACACGTCATTCTTGCAAGAAATGGGCCGGGAAATGAGAATGATTTCATGGCAATAGATAAGGTCAACATCGACTGCATGTAACTTTTTTACAAACAATATTACAAAGGTGGGTACTACCTTAAATCTCCAACCTTACCTTACCTAATGCAGGGGTTTTTTTTAGGCAATTAAATGCCCAATTTCCTCAAAAAAAAATGGACAGCTTCAAGCCTATAGAAAAAAAAAGGGGGTAAATGTGTTAAAAAATGCCAGACTATAATCATCGCCCTGCACATTGTTGTCACAATGTTTCCAAAACCTCATTTTATCCATCATGCAGAGCCAATACATACAAATATTGTATACAAAAATTAGATATTCAAAATTGTATACTCATAATTGGCCTCATTCAATTCAAATCCCCATAATGAAGGAGCCAGGGAATGCAGAACCTTCTTGAAAAGAGGCCACATAACCATTTGTCTGAAAACCGAAAAAAAAACACTGACCTAATGGGTGTGTAGTAAGCTTACCTTACCTTACTCCTTGACTTTCCATTTGGCGCAGCTATTCTCTGATTTTGCGTTATCTTAGTGTAAGCAGAACCTAAATTACGCATCCCTTTCACAGGTAAGTTAGAAAGGATCAAAGGAGTTCCAGCTGGTGGGCTGGTGTCAGAGGCGATTGCAAGTCCTGCCAGACTGCTACTTTGTGTGTAAATATGATAATTCAGTGGTCACACCCACCCACATTGATATCCAGAGATGTGATTGCCTTGGACTCGTACCTTACCAGTGTAACTTAGTACTAACTTACTGGAGTGAAAACATGTTGAAAATTTGAAATTCTGTTTCATTTTGTGGAAGAAAAAACAGGTTGAAAAATCAACAGGATAATGCAGCCACTGACTTGTATATCTTTCATATTGGGCCTAAGGCGTGAACCCCAGCTGAAGACAGAGTTTACAAGTAAGGCACACGGTCCTGATACAGCAATGATCTCAACTACAACTACTACCTGTTCCATACGCCTCTCAGAAAAAGGGGGTTCACACAAACAGAAAGGGGGGAAGGGGAGCTGCTGTCTGTACTGTACTTTGGAATTTATTCCTGTTCAACATTGTTGGTGAGTTGGAACTTGAAACATGCAAACGCACATATTCCATGATGTCTAGAGTCAAATGCTAAGGTATGTATACACTGAAATTTGTAATGCTCTTCGTAATGGAATAACTTTAAATCTGTAATCTGTTTCCATACTTCTTGTCTTGAACAGTGGGAACAGCGAGTGGGAATAGTCTCTCTGAGAACTAATAAGTTAAGTCCAATCACAATCGTTACCTCCAATACAGTACTGTGCAGTGCCTGTACTGTGGCAGGCCACTTCTATTATAAAATGCCATAATGCATAATAACAAATATAATGGATGTAGAAAAGATTTTGTGCTGATAACAGTAAATGATTGGCATCATGGAATCCAGCTTGGGTTCTCATATGATTTACCGATTTACCGATATCCTTAACCCCTAAACTGACGTCCAGGACTCCAGGGTCTTCTCCAGAATTGACAATTTGAGAAAAAATCATTATAAAGTGCTATTTGGAAGAATAGTTTGGAATTCGTGTACAAATAAAAGTTGAAGACTGTGAGTTTTAGATTTCATCCGTATGGTTAGATTCACCAATGCTATCACCAATATTTTTTTTTTTTAAATTTTGAAAAGAAAAATTCAAAACATTCCTTCTGAATTCAATTACAAGCAAAGTATTATCACTTTTTGAGTAAATTTTGTTGGCATGGATTTGAAATGAGGTTCTCTTGACATGGTGATTTTTTGAAATTTTTGTGTTCTTAAAATCTATGACCTTGTTTTGACAAATCCAATTTTGAATTGGAGTCAATGCAATTTTGGCTTGGTCAACCACTTGACATATTGGCACATTTGTAATTTTAGGAAAAACATGTACTTTAGTAACACCAAATCCAACCCTTAGATAGGACAACAACTTGATAAAGTATTTCCACAAATCATTTTCACTTTCATCCAAGTAGTAAGGAGGATGAAACTTAAGTTTCAATGTGTTCATCATTTAGAAAGTGGACATTGGAGCACTTTAGGGGTAAAGGTTTGGGAATCCCAATTTTGGACATAACATGGTATTTTCCTATGTTTGACATAGAAGTGCATGAATTGTAGTACATAGAGGTGAAAAGATATGTATTTGCATTGAGCCTAATCAAATGGCATATGTCAATACCAATTCAAATCATTGTTGAATATTGAGAAAAGGTCATGTTCATTAAAATGAGACAATTTGTTGTCTCAAATTATCCTTAACCGTGCATTTAGATGATAATATGTATTCAATATTGAGAGAATTTGGTGTATTGAGACTTTTAAGTATTACTACACTTATAAACTTTTTACTCATTAAAGGTTGATTTGATCATAAATCTTTTGATTCAATAGAATGGAAGTCTCTTATGGTGGAGCTAGAGTTTCAAAATGTGCATTTTGTCTTAATTTTACAAATATGGGCATAGAATAGTGTCCCTTAATTCACTTCTATACTAAAAATGGATTAAAAAAATGTGTTCAATATCATTCAAAGCATTTCACATTTGCCCAAATTTTAGTTTTTGTCCTTCTTGGCATTGTAGGGTTCAAGGTTGAAAGTATTGACTTGAAGATATTCTATTTATAATGCCACCAAAGAAAGAACACCTCAAACTTTATGTTCAATAATGTTGTGACTTGTATGATGTGAAGGGATATTTTTCTAGTTAGTAATTGAATACCTTAAATACCTATGATCTTGGGTTCTTGTATCACTGTGTTTGACAACAGACAACTTTGACTTCATGTTCAAGAATGTTGTGACTTATATAATGTGAAGGAATATTTTCAAGTTGATAATTGACTACCTCAAATATCTATGATCTTAGATACTTGTATCACTATATTTGATGTATACATAACTAGTCACTCAAAGATTTGATTTGGTACGTTAAAGAGTTGTCTTCTCCAACTGTACATGCATTGTGTGGGATTCTCTAGTTCTACAAAGGTTGTAGTTGGCCTTGAGATTTCTTGGGCCTATTCAAAATCCAAATAGGGGACTTCTTTTGCACTACATATAAGCAACTGTATTTTTCAAATTTCTAAAACTCTAGTATAGAAGTAGGCCATTAAGTTTGTTACATCAAAAATAAAATAATGAAATTTTCTTATGTTATGTAAGCTTCTTTACAAGCTATAGTCAATGTCATGATGAAATACATCATACAACTTTAAAAACAATTCTTTCTTTGATGAGCTTGACACTATTCAATGGTGGTCACATCTAAACTTTGAAATCATAATTTATTTCAAGCAAAATGATTTTGAATTGTGATTGATATATCACACTAATATAATGGAACTAATACAATTTTGATTTTTAAAATATTGATTTATAATCTTTGATGCTAGATGTTGTTTTTTGAATCCCTTCATATAATTTTATTTATTTAAGATGACTTTATTTGT
The DNA here is from genome assembly GCA_963920665.1 of Straminergon stramineum. Lineage (NCBI taxonomy): Eukaryota > Viridiplantae > Streptophyta > Bryopsida > Hypnales > Calliergonaceae > Straminergon > Straminergon stramineum. The sequence continues at coordinate 7,327,238 of OY987264.1, forward strand.
TGGCATTTTGACTTCTAAAGTTCCATCACAATATTTCATCATGAAACACTCCTAAACTACTATTTCTATTGCAAAAAAAACATAAATTTTAAAATTTTGAGTATTAGCTTACTCAATCACAAGATCTTAATTAGACTAGCACAAGAATGTGTAGAAGAAATATTGAAAACTTTGTCTAGATAGATTGCAAAATATGAGTGTTTTATGCGAAAAAAATTAAAAAAAATTTCCTTTCAAAACTACATTATAGAATTTTGAATTGTCTTAACTTGATGTTTGGTAATGAAGATGGAAAGAAAACTTCAATTGCTAATAATTCTTCAATGGAATTAAAACATGTCAATCCTAATGGTGAAATTGCTCTAGATAGCAATTTGAGCTCTTTAAATCTTTGTTTTCTTCGTATTTTATGAAAATTGAGTTGAAATACAAATCCTATTAATTGTTTTTGGAAGATGATGCTCAAATTTCTAAAGAAAACAAGAGTCTATATACTTTTACATCAATAATCCAAATGGAATGTATAAAAGATTTTTATGTAGATAAAAATATATTCTACGAGAAAACATATTTTAAAACATATTTTCATTCTATTTTGTGATTTATTCATGACGCCTCATCTTGGCTATTTTTACTTTAGGTGCCATAAATTTTACTCCAATGCACTAATTTTAATTTTTAAAAAAAGAAGTATATTCCTACAAAGTTAATCTTTTAATATTCAGTAAATTTTTTAAAGCACATCAAAAATTGAGAGTGTAAGTACATCCCCTACTTGCCATTGTTCACCAAAGGGACTCACTATGGTCCTTTAGGGGATAAATTTATATGTAACAAATTATATTTAAATATAGTATTAAATGATTTTATTAACCTCTAAAGTCCCGAAGCCTTTTTTTCATCAAAAATTGCTCAAAATTGCTCAAAATTATCATTTCTAGTACAAAGAGCATAATGGTTGAAAATGATATTTTTTTATGCATATCTAACCATAGGATCTTGTATGGAAATGTGTGGAAAAATTTAGAAACTTTGACAACATAATTTGCAAGATATTTGAATTCAAAGGGAAGGAAATAAGTTTTTTGCACCTTATGCGATTAGATTATAAGACTTTGAATGTTCTTGACTTTCAATTTTTTTACTATAGATTTTGAATTAAATAATATTACCCCCCAAAATTGTGTCAAAGTTGAAGAAAAGAAAAGAAAAATAGAATAATGTGATTTTCATTCTTCATATATTTTAAAGTAGAAGTAGGTACAAGATAGAGGAAAAAAACCTAATTTGTTAATAGCTTAGATGGAATTAAAATATCCTAATCCCAATACTAAGATTGTTTTAACAATCAAAGTTAACCCTTTGAAACTTTTTGTTTTGATAAAATGTAAAAGTTGAATACAAAAATGAATCCAATGTGTTATTTTTTCAAGATGATGCCTTGATTGCCCATAAAACAAGATGCTCCATAATTTTCACATCACATACCCATGTACAATGTATGTAATGAATAATATATTATTTTTATACCTTAGATCTACCTTCAAATTTCTATATATAACCTCAAAAGTAGACTTCGACAAACAATTCATGAAGCATCTAAAGATGCATTTTTCCTAAAAAAGATTCAATTAGCATCTACATACAAGCTCTTCAGATTCAACATATTGCTTATACATCTAAAAAAATAAGTTTCATAGTAGTTCTCATTGAAATAACTACATACAAAGTATTTGGATAACCATCTTAGCATAATTCCTATGATTAGACTATCTTATTATTTGTTGAGTCTTGTTGGCAATTGAAAAAATGACTTCAAGTGTCCTAGAAGTATTTTTTGGACACTTACAAACTAGTGATGAGTTTTCAATTGCTAATTATGTCATGGCTCTTTCATCAAAATGTGCACACTACTACACAAGAATCTAAACAAGTTTCTTTGCAACTATGCCATAATTAAGAGTATTCACCATACACTTAACAACATTCAACTAAGCATTTGGACATGTCTCTCATCATTAGAACGCCTTAAATTTGGTTAAACTATTTGGACGTTGGGAGAAAATTTCCACGCAAGCTGTAATTTAATTTTTTGATGTCATATGTAAAAAATATGAATTTTTCAAATTGCAACTTACAGGCATAGTCAAATTTTGACCCTGAGCTCAGATTGAGAATTTTACAAGGTTACTATCAAGTGTATCGTTAAAAGAAATTGTGTAATCATTGGATCCTTGAGACCCGCACTTCCTTGTATTCACTGGAGCACAATTCTTTGAAAAACGTCAGTTATGCGAAATCAAGGATGTCCATAAGTTAAAAAAGAAATACTTTGCATCTTGTAAGCGTCTCTCTTCAACACATGGGAATTGAATGAGACTCAGGAGCCAAATCTGAAAGCTTTCTCCTAATGCTTGCCTTCCCTGATACAATACCAGCTAACCAGTCCACAGCACGAGGTAGCCACACGTCGTAGTACAGAGTACTTCTGAAAGAATCTCCAATTTGATAATTCTAAACGAAATTAAGTCAAGTCATCTTTCTGGACTTACATTAAAATGCAATTTAGTGATTACAAACATAAAATTAACAAATTTAGAAGAGTTTGGAAGAATTTGTATTTTCTGCTCAGGCGCACATGTTAGAAGCAGCTATACTACAAGAGGCTCTGTTACCAAAAGCGTGGAACGAGGAAACCGGAACGATGATGAAGGAATAGTGTCTCTTTCTTCATTTTCTGAATCTTTTTCATAGCTCAATTTCAAGTAAGGTAGCTACTCAGCCTCACAGTAGCTTCTGTCGATACAAAGCCTCCTCACCTGTGGTCCAGAGCCAATAAATTCTTTCCATTGGGGAATCCAAACAGTGAGAAACAGATCCAAGTGTATGCACAAAACCTTCTTTTCAATTTCCAGTTGCTTTCAAAATCGACTGTAGTTGGGCAATAAACATACCTCTCGGGACTCCCAGCTGCAAGAAGACTCTCATAGACTTCTCGAACAATAAGGTCACTCACCGGGTTTCCCATAGTCACAGAGAACCCATTGTATATTAGGTCTCCTTTATCCACAATTACAACTGCTAAATGCCCTAAATACGAACATAAACCGCAGTGTAACATCCTAAAATCTTGCACGAAGAGTATATATTGATTTCGAGAATGTACCTTGACATTAGACCTTGTTTCAATTTACATGGAGTGCGCTAACTTACCGGAGTGCATATGGAACGTATCTGAGCAGCTAATTGGCAGTTTAAATCCACGCCGGAGACAGCCTGATGAGGTCCTTCGGAACATAAAACTTGCAAAGAACATTAGTTGAAAGTAAGGTCAGCCAACTTCCCCATGTACTCGGGTAACTCATTGTTGCTTCACCACGTGCTGCTGGTGCACCCACGGTTACGCGTGCATCATCCGCATCCACACCTGTGTTGACACTCGTTATGGTGTATTCCTAAGTCATAGACTCTTCATTCAAGGATTCAATGCATCCAAGGATGCGTTGCGCTGAGATAATTCAGGCTCCTCGGAACACGATTGGAATAACATACTCGAAAGGAGCTGGAAACACCTGGCTCAACTGCTTAAGTCAAGGAAGAATCAGGGTATACAAGATAATCAGATTCTCGGATAATTTTCTTTGGCACAAATCCTCACACCTTGAGTTTGAGCATAAAGGCGTTGATACTCAGTCACCTATCATAGGGAAGTGGAATTACAGCAAACCACAGTGAAAAAGGCGGGCGATCAACACAGCTCTAGAATTTAATGCGTACGCATGCTGAAATCAAGAAAACATACGTGCTATTGCGAATGTTGGGCACGGTCGTCAACTTCAATAGCCACCTGGACCGCCCCTGTCTACTTGTGATATACAGGGCGGTACTGGTCCCTCCTGCAAGCATTCCCGTTTTCACATCAACAAGACACACGAGAACAAGAATGTCGAACCCTAACTTAGCTATTTGAAATGACGCACAAACGACCCCCACATAGAAACAATCATCGACCACCCTTTGGAACACGCACAGGTCACCTGAGGATTGGCTTCTGCAGCAACAGAGCTGAGAGCACCATCTACCACCTACAGGAAGGAGACGCATCCAAATCTTTCTCGCAGCGATAACAAACAAATCAACCACAGTCACCACACTTCATGCGATACTGCTTCACCACGTTCCCTTCCTCTCGGCACGCAACGGAGGCTCGAATCATGGAACAAGATACTTGCAAAACAACATGCTTGCAGCAATTTCATGGAAATCTTCACACGAAACATTCTAAAGAACCCTTGTGGAGCACCCTCTGAATTGGTATGGAAAAGGTATCCCTGATAACATGTTTTGCAAAATTGAGCTCCATTTGAACAAGGAAGAGCTCCTTAAGCCAAGGGACCACGGTCTTCACATGTGAGAGTATGTTACAGCCTAAATTACGCTTCATTAGCTTTGATTTGGCATGACTGTGTTCTACATAACACTTAGCTCGCACTCTCAAAAGGTGCCACGCCACTACTACTCAAGCATGTATGAGAGGATGGCCCACAATGCAAGCCTAGCATCAAGGCAACGGCAATGACCCAGGTGGAATCTAATCTAATACTTAAGGAGCACAAGAGCACTCAATGGATGGAGAGCAAGCTTGGGTACCGCTTGAGCAGATGTTCGTCAGCTACAATCGCATCCAGGCGAGCCAGGTGCTTGATTTGATCTGGTTACATATGATACATCAGTTTCCCTTTGGGCATTTCCTGCAACTGCTTATCTGTAAAACGAAAGTTACTTATGCATCAAATCATCATATCAGGAAATCCAACCCTAGAACGAGAAACCCACACAAGCACACAAGCAAAACTCAACGGTCAGACATCCGAAAACCTGCTGAAATCTCTAATAAAACGATCGCGTCACTTCCGGCAACGAGATGTCCACTGCGAAGTCACTGTCAAGAACTATGTGACCTAAATATGATTGCAGAAGTTGATGAAAACGAACGAGGAGTAAAACGCGCGGGCTAGGCTCCGAGCCATGAGCTGGGCTTCTGTCGCGACCTGTGATCAAGCAAGGCGCACCACAATGTTTGCAGTAGTACACCAAAAGCTCAGACTCTAGCGTATCCTGTACCACATCCTCACTGGAATACGTGTGAGTAGTAAACTTAGCACTTCGTCCTTCCCAAGCTCTCACCACCCAGAGGTTTTCGTATCTTTCAGCGCCCACAATTGGGACACATTTACCAACGGGGACATCCATATTCCACATTCCACAATCACCCTCTCAACGCAGTCCATGTGATGTCGGCAACAGCCCCTTGCGGCTTCTTTGCAAGTACACATCAGGAACACATGCTTTCTTTCTTCACTTGTCTCAGAGTGCGAGCAGCTTTCCTGGAATTTGCATCATTTTATTCCGAGGACAGCCCCGTTTGGCCAAGTGTATCAGCCCGAAGAGGCGGTATTTAGGGGAACACTCATGGTTGGGAACGACAGTGATATTTCACTTAGGTTAGGGTTTGCGCTGGCGTCACTTACAGCGGTGGGGGCCTCTGTAGCCGATGTGCCGGAGAGTCAAGTTGTTTACTACGGTGCTGGTGATTCATAGAGATTAAGTGTTGAAAATGCATTCGTGGAGAGAGCGTGGCTGCTGGTTCGATGTTCCTTTCATCGTGGAAGCCAAGATTTAGGTTACAGTCGCCACCATACCCTCGCGCACGTACCGAGGTGTCTGAAAAGTGATTTAGTACCCGTAGTCGGATGTCGCGTCGGATGTTGCGTTGTGACCTTCATAGGTGAAATTGCCCCCGGAAATGAATTGAAAGAGCGGGCCATGCAGCGTATTCTGGATTATCCAATTAAGAATCATCCGCTTCTTGTCTGCAGATGATCTTACGGGAAAGTCGGTCTTAAGTGCGCTAGAGCGTAAGAGAGTTGCTCATAGTTGCTGGCGTTACGATGCTCGAGTACTTCGGAGCCGCCGCTCCTCAGTAAGAGCAGACCCGCTCATCTTTCATCTTGCCGAGATTGGCCCCAAGCTTTAGGGTATGGTTTTTTTGCCCCGAGCCAATTAATTTTTGTTTTTACCCATATTCTGTTTGAGGAGTCGAAGGTGACAACGAACTTTACGTTGCCATAGTAGCACTCCGGTGAAGGGTTGGGTGGCTATTGCCTTGGAGCTACTGTTTCACCAACTGCTGCGCCTTTGTGATCTGTGTTCGAAATCTATTTCACTCCTCTTTCACCTTTGTTCCATTTTCCTGCGGCAGAGATTGGGGCAGTTTCCAATCAACGAAGTCTTTCTTTTTGGTTGATCAGGGGTTTCACTTAAAAGTGAGCTCTTGAATTGCTTGGTGATGCTCTATTGCGATTTGCAGAACAAGGAACAGAGAGGGGTCATGGGAGAGAAGCAAAGGAAGAAGCAGAAGAAGAAGCAGAGAAATATTAGGAATACTCAACAAGGAAGCGCATCGAAGCCCAGTCCGATTCCTTCGCCAGGTACTATGACTCCGGTGCCGATTTCATTTCCCGGGGATGCCACTACACTTTCACCGAAAATGGACGGACCCACGGGCTGCCCACATGTTGAGCGAGGAGTGAAATTAGAGAAGGTGCGCACTCGGGTTTTGACAAAGCCTCAGCCGCAATGCCAATCCTGCACACGTAGCCGCCCGTCCAGAGCCAAAGAGGGAACGAAGAAAGATTTGTGGATTTGTCTTGCTTGTGGGTATATAGGATGCGGCTGGCACACACCTGACGCCAAGGATGGCACGCCTTCGAATCAGAGATTTGGGCATGCCAAGACTCACCGGGATCAGTCGCCACATCCCATTGTCATGCAATGGGGCGATTCCTTAGACTGCTGGTGCCTCGACTGCGACATTCAGCTGATGTATCCCGCCGACGAGACGACCTCAACGAGACCGACATTGCTGCGGAAAGCAGCAGCTCTATTGCAAGACAGCATATCTGGGTATTCGAGTGATATATTAAAGGTTGAATCAGGACAAACCGAATCAGATCAGGCCGAATCAGGCCAGCTTGACTCTGGCCTCGTCTCAGAGCAGCCATCCAAGTCTGCAGTCAGACCATTTGTGAGTAGGCGGGTGATCAAGGGTCTGATGAATTTGGGCAACACGTGCTTCTTCAACTCGGTGATGCAGAACCTGGTTGGGGTGAGTATGCTTCGGGAGCATTTCAGCCAAGAGTCTTCCGTGCAGGAGGGTATTTTGAAGAAAGCTCTGAGGAACTTCTTTCAGGACATGGATCCGACAGCAGACGGAGCTGATGGTGGGTCAGGCAGGACAATCCACACTCGGTCCTTTGGAGGCAGTGTGGGGAATGCCGTGTCTCCTCGAATTCTTTTTTCTGCTATTTGCACTAAAGCACCGAGGTTCAAGGGGTTCCAGCAACAAGACAGTCACGAGCTCTTACGCTGTTTACTGGATGGATTGCATATGGAGGAAGAAAGCATGCGGAAGTCTGATGAATCAAATGGTCCGGAGGATGGCCCTACAGAAGTTCCGGAAACGTTTGTAGAGCACGTGTTTGGTATGCAGCTTTCCAGCACCGTGTCTTGCTGTGAATGTGGCCACTCGTCAGTTGTTTACGAGCCTTATCTGGATTTGTCTTTGCCCATCCCGTCGAAACAGGAGCGGTCGAAGGTTGAATCGATTCGCGTGCAGTTGCCGAAGTTGATTGCACCGCGAAGTCAAGGAGGGAATGCATCCGGCAATGGAGTTTTAAGCGTCCAGCCAGCTCCATTCGATTCCGGACTCTTCGACAGTATCAAAACTGGTGCCGTGGAGGATCCTAAGCAAGCGAGGAAAGCCCCCGTCCTTGGTTGTAGCTTGGGGCCGTTGAGTGTTTTGGATGGGGTTGCTGTGAAGTCGGAAGCACTCCATGATTCGGAGGAAAAACAAATGGCGTCTACGGCTGGTGATGACAAGGGCTTCATGGGTCAGGGATCTGCTGATTCGCCCTCTACCACTTCCCCCTGTGAAATTATATCAGAAGCTGCTGCTGCATGTTCCAGCGGAAGCGGCAAAAGCGAGGGATGGTTAGAATTTGTGGACGACACTTCGCAAGGGATGTCTGGAGAGAGCGCTGCAATGAGCTTTCTGGACCAACGTATCGATTCTACTGCGAGCGTTGCACCGGATTCTAACCAATCTCAAGAAGTCGAGATTGGCGGGTTTTCAACTACCCGAGGAGAGGAAATTGTGGATCATTCACCTGGGGATATGTTATCCATGCAGGGAGGTGGTCGTGAGCCACTGGATGACGGGAATCAGATGGAAGAGGAGACAATTGAGTACGGTCCCCAGTTGCCGGGAGCCGAGTACTGTGTTGAGAACAAACCTGAGTGTCTTGAATTAGTTCTTTTCGGGCCAGATGTTAGCACTCTGCCTTCAGAGGTGAAAGACCAGGCTACCCCAAGCTGCCTCGATGAAACCTCGGCTGGGGATCGAGAAATTACGTCGACAAGCGATACCAAGTTGGAAGCCACTGTTCCTGCAGAGGACGATGTTGACTGTAGTGGAGTTGCCAGTCTTTTCGATGATGAGCATTCGTTTTCTAGGGACGATACAGCCTCTCAATACAAATCTGGGACTGATGCCAACAGCTTTAGTACTTTTGACTCGATTGTTACCATACCGTCTTTCCCTTCCGACTTGGGCCAGATTTTTGGTGGTAGGGCAGTATCGGTTGGGGGTGTCCGTGAAGTCGAAACTTATCCCATTATGTCTCTCGAAGGCTGTTTGCAGGCCTTCACAAAGACTGAAGTTCTGTCTGGAGAGAATGCTTGGGGTTGTGAAAATTGCACTCGGCTTGCGCATGGTCTACGGGATCCTGATCAATCCGAGGAGACAATGACCGCGAATGGCTCGAGGCATTTTCCCGAAACGGATGGCGAAATTGAACCTCCTTCGGTTGGTACCAGTGCCCTTAATGCAACCCATGATGCACTGGATGCTGAGGGAGATGGCATGCAAGGAGAGTGGGAGTCTCTCGTTTTCGAAGATCGCGTGATGGAGGATTTGAGCACATCAACGAATTCCTTGAGCATTGTGGTTGTTCCAGAGGCCAGGGATGTCTCTGCAGAAACCTCGAATAACGGATATAGCATGCTTGAATCCTCTACGAACGAGATGGCGGATGACGAGCAGATTGCTGTGGAAGGGTCGGATGGTAGGGCTGGGTCAAGTTCAGCGGAGCTCGGTCCTGTTGAAGGCCCTTCGTTAAGCAAGTCGCACAACACGCTGAAACGGTCCCAAAGCCTAGACTGTTTTGCTGATTCCGCGTCTGTGAAAGCCGCAGAATTTCAACCATCAAGTTCTTCGAAAGAGAAAGAGAATGCAGAGGAGCCGTATGTTCTGGTCGAAGCGTCATCTGTGAGTGCAGATGCAGTCGAGGACGATACCGCATCACGTAACGGTAGGAGGCGCCGGAATAATGGTGGCGGTTCAACTAAAGAAGCCAAAGGCCGGACTGGGAAAGTCTCTGCTCGAGGTCTTCAAGACGGTGCGAAGAAGCCTGAACAAGCGGCTCCGAAGATGGTCACGGTGAAGCGAGATGCAACTAAGAGATTTCTTATTAGTAAAGCCCCGCTCGTTCTCACTGTGCACTTGAAGAGGTTTGCTCAAGATCTGCACGGGCGATTGAGTAAACTAAGCGGCCATATCACCTTTCACGAGCAGCTTGATTTGGGCCCGTTCATAGACCCAAGGTGGGTCTTCTATTTCCTTCCCTTGTTTGTGTACTACACGGTGGTAGCTGGCATCCCTTCTCTTCGTTATGGTGAGCATTGCAGGCGAGAGTGAGATGACTGGTCCCTGGTGTATGTATGGTCGAGGACACTATTTGCGTCACTTTTAAGCATTCGAATACATGTAGGAGCGTGAGTTGGGGAGATGTATAGAGCTGGGGAGAGATTTTTGGGTACAAAGGCCAAATTTGTGGAGATCCACCATTTTGTCAGTTTCTATGAGTTTCTTACTCCATTTCGAAGTGGGAGGTTGTAGTCCACTATTTGTGACAGTAGAAAACTTCCTTTCCGTTCAAAGATCAGTGGCCATGGACATGCAGCCAAGTCATGCTTACACCACTTGCTATTAAGTCGTACCAAGTGTATGAATAGACGAGTTGCTGTTGGTCAGTGTAGGAGACGGGATCAGGTTCGTCACGGTTTTAGTATCCCGCACCTGATGCTTCACCACCCTTAATCACCAATAATAGCTACTGAGCATAGTTCTATTATTAAACATAAATGATTATTTTGGGATCTTGTTGGCCAGCGAACGAGGATTTCAAGGCACTTATTGTTCTAACCTGCAATGTGATGCCTATGAATACCATTTCTGTTTTGTGGGCGAGTTCTCCAATTCTCCAATTTTGAGGTATCTGAATTTCTGAATAGTATATTGATGTACTTTTTTCCAATGGTTGCAGGGACGGTGTAAAACGAGATGTTGTTTACCAATTAATTGGTACCGTGGAGCACTCGGGGACGATGCGAGGAGGTCACTACGTCGCTTATGTGAAGGGTCTTGACAGTACTGTAGAAACTGATGCTGAAAATTCGAATGACGGGGGATCGACATGGTATTATATCAGTGACTCGCATGTTCGGAAGACCAGTTTGGAGTCTGTGTTGCAGAGCGAAGCCTATTTGCTGTTTTATGAAAGGCAAACTTTTGAATAGAGAGTTTTTTTATTGCCCATGCCGTCATGCACTGCAGAAGGGGAGCATCTTCACCTTTTCTTGAGGTCGTTCTGACGTTTCTGCTTCTCCATCTCAGTTCTCTTGTCTAGGAAGGGTTTCTTAGTGCGAATGGCAGGTGGAAGGTTTCTTTCTAATTTTTTTCTAGTTTCATTGGAAGGATAGTGTTATTCTATTCGCTGTGTTCTATACCACAGAGTGTAGCTCTGTCATTTTTTTCCCTTACTCCTTCGATTCTTGGCATTTGCAATCCCTGTCAAGGTAGGAAGTCCAAGGGTGTGTTCAATATCCCTTCTATTGTGAGGTATGATCTTGTAGTACTGCAGGGTTGCCAGTGAAAACAGCAAGTCGCTCCTCAATAGAATATGGCCGGTTTCAAAACAGCTAAGAAATTTAGTAGGCAGCAATGTTCACCGATGAGAGGTTAGGAAACCGCAAACTGTCTTTTGCTCCAATTTCTACACAACACTCTTATCTTCTGCTTGTATGGTGTATTGTGCGACTCTGGAAATGTTAAATAGATCCAGAACCGTTTCTGGATTTTGCTTGAAAATTCTTTATTACCACTTGGTGGTTCCCATTGGTCATCCTACAATTTTTGCACGTTTGTAAGAAATTTTGCTTGAGCAGGTTTTTGGCTGCTCGTTGCATGTTTCAAGCCCTGCGCATCAAAACTTGAACCCTTGAAGGACAAAGAAGCCCATATTTGTCCTTCATGTATTTTTTAGCAGTTTTGAAGAGTCTCTATGGGGATTTAAATTTCTAATATAGATGATTTTAACCCCTAAAGTCTTAAGGCCTTTGGGGATCAAGAACCACTCAAAACTGCCATTTCTATTGCATTGAGGCAAGAGAACAAGAAAAGTGAAAATTTTGGGTGTTGGACCTTAGGGTTTGACACTAAACTTGTAACTTGTATAAGAACATGTGGTAAAATATTTCATGAAGTTTGACCACATATATTGGATGATATGAGCATTTGAAGTGAAGAAAATCCTTTGGAGGGGCGTTGTTACATTGGATTATAAGACTTTGAATCCTCTTAACTTTGGAAGGATGCCAAGGGCAACAAATGTTTGATGGATGATTTTCTTTGTTACTATAGAAATACATAATGCACCTATTGGTTCAAAAATTGAATCATTTTTTATTGAGTACCTATCACCAAGGTGGTGTCCTTCCATGGATAACTTCAATTTTTTGTACTATAGATTTTGATTTCAAAATATTTTACGTCAAAGAATTGAGTTGAGAGTCTTGGAAAAATAATTTAACAAAAATGTACTTGAATTTCATTGTTTAAAAGTTTGTTGAATAGAAGTTGGTTACACTGAATGGAAAGAAAAGCTATTTAGGACTTTGGACTATTAGTGATGACCAATTGAAGGTTTTAAGGCTCCATGTTTGGATTTGAAGACTTTGGCCATTAGAAGAGAATGAGCTCTTGTGGAAGACCGCGAGTTCCCACAAGTTCTTGGACTGTGGGAACTTGGCCATAGTAGCTCATTGACGTGGTCAGGCAATAGCCACATCCGATAATAATAATAAAAATTATTATTTTAATTTTTTAAAAATTTAAATAGTTTTAAAATAGTTTTAAATTCTGGCCAAACTTAGCTAGTTCCCAGCCTGGGGAACTGGCCTGAAACGACCCTCCAAGGCAGCTGAATCCCATCTAATGAATGAAGTAAAGGGAGGAATTATGGTTGTGGGAGTTGATGAGGCACAACCACATTTGCATATTCTTTGCCTACGTCATAGAAGTTCCAAATATCTACCCACTAGTAAAAAACTGTGTTCTAGTCAACAAAAAACGGTTGACATTTTTTCAAAACTGCATTGTAGTTAGTGCAGATTTCTGAAAACTGTGTTGCGGTTAGTGCAAATTTTCTGTTTTTTGGCAAACGTCAACTGATTTTTGTTGATAGAAACATTGTTTTCTACTAGTGACCTAAGCAAAATGAGAGTTTCATTGTTCAATTTAGGAGCTTGGTGATGGAGCAATGAAAGTTTTGGTAGTGTGAAAACTCTTTTTTGTTGACCTAAAACTGAATTTTGATGTGAAAGTTGTAAGTCTAGTAGATTAGAATGGAAAGGAGGTGAAAAGTAGATAGCAAAAGTGTAGTAGACTTGGAAATGGATCTAGAAAAACATAACCATTGGCCAAGTAGGGAATAAGTGGAAGAGGGAAGAATGAACTCTCACTACACTATAAGGAGTGCTAGTCTAGTGTTTTTGTTGTGTATTTACTTTAGAAACATAGATCTTTGATATGCTTCAATTTGCTTGATTGTTTCTTGTGTATTTGTTGGTATTTTTGTGTGTTTTCATAAACTATGGTCGTGGTAGTTAGACTAAGTATGGAGTTGATCTAGATGCATATGGAAGATTACTTGACTCTATTTTATAGGTTCAGTTGTTATTGACTTATGCAATTTGTTGTCTAATTGATTGTCTTTGAATTACATTGAATGTATAAATTTGAATTATGTTTATCTCCTAAATTTGTACATGGGAATGGATAGAACAAAGAAATAAATAACATGTCAATTTGACTTGGGGTAAATTAATCGAAATAATAATGCATGGATGTGAATGATGGTTATTCTTAGTCTCATGTGGTGAAAAGAGAGGATGCATATATTGCGTAACTATTTGTGGAATGAGTGAACTACATATGAAGGAGTAGGAAGTCTATTTGACACAAATACAATATGAAATCAAAGCACATATAGAGATTGAATTACATGATTTTTTTGTGAGTATTTTTTGCATGCACTACAAAAACTTGTAAGGATTAGAACACAACAAAGTGGTACTATTAGAATTCAATAACAATCTTTAGTAATGCTCTTTGAAATAATTTGAGAGTAAGGAGAAATGCGGATTCTAAGGGCCTCTTTACACTATGGCCATTCAAGTCAAGAGGCACTGGGATTGAGTGGCCAAACTTTGGTGAGAGTTCAAGGAAATGAGCAATAAATAGGCCAAAAAAACTAGGAATTGGAGCCTTCAGCCAACCATAGTGTGAAGCCTCCAAAGTCCAAGCCCAAGTCTAAGCCCAAAGTCCAAACCTATTCCATTTTTTCAACTTCTAATCCTTCCAATTTCTGAAATTTTCAATAAATTGTCACCCATGTTACAATTATTTCAAGTAAAAGGTTAAAAAACATTTCTAAGGAGTCAAAAATGGCCTTGGAAAAATAATTACAGCACATGCTCTCATCATTAAACAAGGAATATGAAGGATATAAGTGGAATAAAAAGGTGGCATTAAACATTGAAGGGAAGTAGGTTCATAAAATGCAAAGACTTCCCATTGTAATGGTGGAGACTAGGGTTCAAACCCCAATGGGGACAGTGGGACACAAATAAAAAAAAAAAAAAAATAAACAAGGGAGGGCATCTTACCTATTTCTACAAAAACAATTGGATCTAATGGTTGAAATTTTGTCAGATTCTGAAAAAAACTTGATGGACTCTCGATTAGAGTTTGGGTTGGCTAGAAATGGAGACCTAAACTGTAATCGAGAGTTTGTCGCCATGTAGGCATTTGGTTGCCATGTAGGCAGACAAGTGGGCAACATACTTTGGATTGTGCTTCCTTGTGTGAAGGCTCGAGAGGCCGAACTCTTGGGTTTCTGCAATCTCATTGGTTGAAATCAACGGACTCTCAACCTTGTGCCGTAGTGTGAAGTGACCCTAATATTATAAGAATACAAAGCATTAATATGATCACATGTAGGTATTGTGTCACAAACATGCAAAAGGATTTTAGAGACCTTGATGGTTCTCTAGTAATCTATAGAATTTTTTTCAGAATTTTAAATGCCTTCATATTTATCTAGAAACTTCTATAATCCTTGGGATGTTGTCATAGTCTTCTAGAAGCTTTCTTAGTCTAAGGGAAGTTGTCCTTAAGACTTGAGCCACTAGTATACGCACGAGGGATGACAAGGGATTCCTTAGTTTTGCCAACACTAGTTTTGGAGCAACTCTTCAATTTTGTCTTGTCTTGTTTCTTGTCAACTATTCATCTATTGTGATATACTTTTGTGAAAATCATTGTTCTATACTGTTGGACTCGTTTATTAGTTATTGTATTCCTAATAGTTTGACAATACTACCTCTAATAGTATTAGAGTTCATCTTTTTTGATTGAGAGTGGATTACCTTGTTCTCAGAAGCACTAAAATACTTTACAGATTGTAGATTCCCCTCTTATATGCTAGTACTTATTGTTCTACACAAAAAAAATTTGGTTTTTTTTATTGAAAGAAAATTACTCCTCTTATTTGGAATGAATTTTATCATTTTAAAGATTTTGGATTATCCACCTTTAAATTGAGTTTGTCTCCATAGAATTATTTTAGCTTCTCTTCAAAGTGGATTCAAGATGTTACAAGTGTAGATTCCAATATAGTCAATTTGCCCAAATCAAAGCTAAAACCTATTTAAAGTCATGGAAGCTTGATCAATGAGGACCAATCTTATCAAAAAGTTTATTATGTCGTGTACAAACACATCGTGCCAAGATCACATCATGCCAACATGAGAGAGAGTACCATAAATCAACAATGAGCCTTGTAATTGGCTAGCAATCTAACCACACCAAGACTCCATAGCTCTTGACCAATAGTGGATACTGTGGTCATAGGGAAAACGCCTCATGACTTGTGACACATGTCACAATCACGGTACAACTCTGCCAACAATGATAGACATGCGAAAAACATCCTATCACTATAAGCACTAAACAATGGCAACATCCATAGCATAGCAAAGAAAATAAACACCCATAATACACGGGTACACCAGGTGTAGTAAGTGGTTTTACAACCACTCCTTTACTCGCCCCTTTTGCTAGTGTCGAAGCCCCTTTCACATTGGTGAACTCAGTGGTCTTCTTTGAAGAATCAATGAGTATCCAATAGAAAACCCTATGACGATGAAGATGCTTGGCTATGCCTCGACACACATTTGGGACAAACCCACCGACCCGTTGGAATGTCTTGCAACGACAGAGTCAAACCATTTGTGTACCACCTAGTGGAACAAATATCGCACTATACCATGGTGGCAATGTGCTTGGCATTGTCACACAACACACATTTCAGGCCAGTTGAAATCTGTGAACCACTAGTATCATTCTTGCCATCAATGTGAGGCAAGTGACATGGCGCACAATTGCGCGTGTGATCTTTCCAGATCTTGCCATCATGACCCTCCAAGAGCAATAATCCTAACTTAAGCACCTCACGCACTTGTAGAATAATACACCTTGTAGTCACATTGAGTGTGGTGGGCGCTATCTGTTGCAAATAGACGTAATTGCCTTGCAGAAAATGTCGCACCTGAGGCCAATAGCCCCCTCCTCATATTGTGGCATAACACAAGGTGTCTCTATGTTGTGCAAGAGAAAGGTTCTCAAAAGCCATTGGCATCACCCTCTTGTATAGATTTGCACATTGCTTACAAATGCATGCCCACGTGTCGGGATCATCCATGTTATCTAATATCTTGTTTGCATTTTCTTTGATAGCCATTGGTAAAATTGGATGGTGCCCAAATAGTAAACAATAGGGTGAAAAGGAAGCGAAGGACGCTTGCTTACTAAACCGATAGCCCATGGCTATCCATCGTAATTGTAAGTCTCAATCTCCATAATGTCCCTTCTTCAAACTATACTTCCAAAGTCCCTCTTGATAGTTTGCACCATGTGTTCCACCAATCCATCCACTTCGAGGTGATCTCTCGAAGTAGTGCAGTGATCAATCATTGCTTGTTTACATAAGGCTTGAAACTCATGAAGAAACTCACGCCTTTGGTCAGTCAACACCTCTGCTGGAACTCCAAAGTGACTCAAAACACAATCTAAAAATGAATAAGCTGTCCCTTCACTAAACTTGTCAAGCAATGCCACCAACTCGATCCATTTAGAAAAATGCTCGATCATCACCAACACATACTTGTTGTATCGTGATGTTACTAGCAATGGCCTTGCAAAGTCCAAACTCCACCTATAATCCAATCCCATGATTGGCAACAGTTGTAATTGAGGCATCGGGGCATTAAATGATGCCTGCACTCTATCATACACTATGCATTTGGCTACCAATTGTTGGACTTGCATTTGTATACCTCTCCACCAATAATGAATTTGTAGCAAGTTGTGAATCCTTCGCACTCCAAAGTGCTCCAAGTCCTCGTGTGCATACGTGATCAATTTCACTTGTTCATGAGGCACTGGTACCACCTTTTTATTGCCATCTGGCCACACTCGAAGCAAATGAGCCCCCTCCCACACAAACCACTTGGCTCATTGTAAAATTTGATCTCTCTCTTTGGTCGATGCAGTGGTCACCAATTCGTTGTGCTTCAAGTATTTCATAACCTCCACATCATCAAAAATATCCTTCGCACCCCTAGACTCTTCACCTCCATCCATCTCCATCGTGGCCACGATAGCTTCCTTGGTAGTGTCTCTAGTCATCACCATAATACTAAAATAGGCTACAGAATGCTAGCCTGGTAACGAATCTTCTCCCTCCTCTATGTGCCATTACTATAACAAAACATGGTAAAAAAAACTATAGTCAAAATCGACTACGGTTCGTTTTGTCACGTTTTTGTGCAAGCCCACTACGGGCGCATGCAAAAAAAAGTGGCAAAAAGAACCATAGTCAATTTTGACTACGGTGTTTTTTTACCATATTTTGTTATAGTGCATTGAGCCCCCATAGAGTCCACTTGGCTCAAACTTGGATTGCAGTTCAAATCGTCATCATCTATATTCACCAAACCGGCACAATGTGAAACTTTAAAGTCATACTCCATTAGCATTAGAGCCATCATGCAAGCTTCCCTGTAAGCTTGTTAGACTCCATTAGCCACTTCAATGGTTGGTGGTCTCTTACCAATAGAAATTCATTGCCATATAAGTAACAACGAAAATGAGCGATAGCCCAAATTGTTGCTAAACACTCTCCTTCATATGAGCTACATTGTGCCTCCGCGTTGCTGTTGGAGCAACTGGCATAAGCTACCACAAACTCCTTGCCATCATCGTCCATTTGAGTCAATACCGCCCCAATTCCCAATGAGCTCCAATCCGTATGTAAATGATATGACCAATTAGAAATTGACCTCTTCAATATTTGGTGCCGATACTAAACATTCCTTCAATTGCTTGAAAGAGGCCTCTTGTTCATCTCCCCACATCCGTTGTTGATCATTCTTTATCAGTATGGTTAATAGCTTTGTGATGGCGCTAAACGTTTTCACAAATTTTCGGTAGTAATTACACAAACCCAAAAATGCCTGCAATCAACTTACATCCTTTGGCCTTGGGACAGGGTTGCTAGTATGTAAGCCTGTGAGCGTGAGCTTGTGAGCCTAAGAGCTTGTGAGCGGGAAAATTTTGTGTTAAAAAATCCATTGAGGGACCTATGACCATGGATGTAGGTAATATTGATTTGACAAAAATGTGAGTTCATTTATCCAAAATTTAAGTCACTTACAAACTTTAGGATATTTGTTTTGGGCAATAAACAATTGTACTTGATTTTGATTGAAATCATGGATTATAGAAGTGTAAAGGAAAATAAACGATGTACCAAATGTAGCCATAAAACACACAAATCTACTCCTAATGAAAATCCATACATATGTCAATTTCATGAGTTGAAGACACAGTAGACTTGGTCATAGAAACTGAGGTCCTAGATGACTCTCAAGTCTCTCTACCCTCGGATGCTGACCTATCTATAAACTTTAAAACATTTAGAGCATATGTATCCTTTTTGCGTTTTGGTATAGAACAACCAAATTTTGCAAAAGCTGATGCTATTTGCTCTACATACACTGGAAGATCAAAAGGCTTTTCTGGACTAAAGACTAGTCTTCACATCTTCTTCAATGCATCTTCTGAAATCAGTCCATGATGGCTACAACTCAAATGATATAATGTTAGATATATAAAACATTGAAATGAGAATGCAAACAATCTATATGTAGTATTAAAAAATATGTAAACTTACTTATGAGGTCTAATTTTCCGAGTGAACTTTCGAACCACTACGGTCATTGCATCTGGATCTTCAGAGGGTTCAGCTACTAGTGGTTGTTCTATTGTGACTACAGCCTGAGCGTTCTTCTTCATGGGTAGGAGTAGGGCGTCAAAAATCTCCTTGTCCTCTTCTAATGCCACAATGTGGCGCCCCGAGCCATGACATGCAATAATCAAAGTACCTACAATAAACAATATACAAATCATCACTTGACTTATTCATTATATAATAAAATATTTTAATACACAATCATCTAATGTTAAACTTACTAATAGATGTTGTGCAGTCAAGAACTACATCTCCTTCTTCAATTGTCCCTTCAATGAGGAACTGGATGAATCTTGCATCTTTTTTGCGAGCTCCCCCCTATGGAATTGAAGTTGCCTTGTTGATCAACATTGTCTCCTCAGTGGTATAGTTCATTAGCATATCATGCCTTTTTAAGTCTACTTTGGCCTTTTGCATTGCCTTTGAGCACCTCAAAGAGAAATTGGACTTCCCTTTCTCACCACAGTCCTTCACCAAAAGGGTGATTCCAAGCTTGAGAGTCTACATGAATGACAACAAAATATACATCAAAAGAATATAACAATTGATATTGGCAATTAATACACAATGATATATTCACAAAATTCGTATCATGGTGGTTTTGTCCATAGCTGAGATAAGGTACATACAGTTCACCCTCATCCACTCAAACTTCTTAATGAAGGTGGAATAGGTCTCACACAATCCTTTGATGACGCCCTTCGAAGCTGTGCAATATGAGTGAAACACAATCATGCAACCATGGTCTTGCAAATGCATATCTGCAAAAAGAAATGCCATTTGAATGGCCTCGTACTCCAAGTCTAAGTTCCATGGTGGAATATGACTTAGTGGAAAAGACACCTCCAAAATGGGTAGATTCTCTTGGCAATCAAATAATATGAGGTCCACTAATCCCATACAGCTCACTTTACTATCATGCGTGCGTACCTTTGCTGCCGAGAACTACAAACAAACAGTCCTCCACAAAATTAATTATTTGTATATAAAACATTGATGTCATTTAAGAATATAAACAATCTCTAGAAATTACTATTCCATTTGAAAAATATTCACCTTTTTCAAAAAATCCGTCACCTTAGTGTAGCATGTTGACATGTTGGTCTCAATATTCTCCATGATGTCCACAATGGAGACATTCATGATTAATTCCTCTGAGTTCACTTTGTCATCATCACCGAGGACTATGACTTGGGTACCCTGTGTAACCATGTCCTCTGTAAGCTCTAAAAGTACCGCCTTCCTCTTTAGTCCACCGCAAGATCCACCTTGCATCTGGGAATTGTGGTCCATTGTAGAAGATGTTTGTCGCGCCCCTTAGTGACACTTACCACCTTAAGTCCACCTTCCAATGTTTTCCAAGCACTTAACACTTTAGTCGCACCAAAGGTCACGCTCTTCTAACACTGCACATGCCACGCACATCCAATGTTAGTCTCCCATTCCAACTCTTTGTGCTAAGTCCTAGTCACCGGGACTACTAGCATACACACACACCCATCATGACACCGAGGCATGTTACTTGGTAACATGGGACGGAACTTCCATCTTATTGTGTAAGGACCCTTGGTGGCACTACTCACCATGGTCCTAACCGCCCTTGAGTGTCATCCCAACTCCATACTAGACTCCTTGAGTATTTGCTACTTTCCACTTTGTCACTAATCAGGACTCACCATTCAGGACACCTCAACATAGCCTAGCAAGGAGTGGGACTCCACCCAACCGGTGCCACGGGACACCCACAAGTGTCCCATGGTGCCTTGGAGTGGTGATGACCCCACACCACCAACCTTGAGTCACCGGGACTCACCAAGGCTCCAAAAGGGAGTGAGGAGGGAGACCAACCCCTCCTATAGTACTCTCTGTGGGATTCAGCAGACCCCCCCCCCCCCCTTGTATGTCAAAGGGGACTCCCAAAACCACTTTGGTTTTGGAAGACCACCCCATTTCTCCCGATTTGCCCTAGTTTGGGACTCCCGAACTTCCACCCGGCATAACTTTGCGGTCTGGGATCCAAATCTCATATGCAAGACCATTTTCGACATCTATTCAATGGGTAGATGCCGATGGACTACTCACTTGTCCCATTTGGACAAGTTCTTGCAAAGTTATCGCCCTCCAAAGATTCGGATCCACCGGGAGGGGCGTCACGCCTTCACCATGGAGCTTCTCTTGGCCATAACTTGAGGCTCTTACCTTAGAACCTCATAATTCTTGTCAATCTAGCATCCTTGTGTTCTTATCTTTCCAAGGATATGCTACATGACATACTTCATGGAGGGATTCCTCATGAACCCCTCCCTCTTAGCCCTTAAGTGTCCCGGCGCCATTGGGACACCCCCACCTTTCAACGCCCATAACTTTTGACTCATAAGTTCAAATCACGCGTTTTTTGGACTGCTAGAAGCGTCTCTTCGAGACCTTTCCAAGAATGTATCACCCCCCCCCCCCAAATTCGTCCGAATCAGAGCGCTAACACGCTCTGATCGCTTGGGACTCCTAGTCCCCCTCACCTCATCTCTAGCAAGGCTTGGGGAGTCACCCCCAATGTTCCCCTTGCTCACCAAGGTGGCACGGGCATGCCTTGTGATGAGGGTCGTGACAATGCTGGAACTTGAGGACCTTCGTCGACCTTCTTCTTGCCTTTGCCCTTGCCTTTCCCTTCCTCTTTCTCCTTCTCCTTCTTCTTCTCCACCAACTTCACTAGCCGCTCTGCTTCTTTTTTCTCCTTCGCAATAAGAATATCTCTCTCTTTTGCCTCCTTCCTCTTGTTAGCATTAGCCCTTCTATCCAAGGCCTTCTTCTTTGCCGCATCACTGAGTCCTACAAATTCGTCCACTACCAAGTCAATCACACCAAGGTCTTCGAAAGACTTTCAGAACTCCACCTCTAATGGATGAGTGAAGAGGATATGGCAATCCAAGTACCACCCTCCACTACTAAGGTGAACAGTCATGAAAGTCCGGAGTTGACTAGCAGAGTACATAGAATCCACTAAACTACGGTCCAACTAAGTGGATAAAAAAGGTGGAAGATCCTCTTGAGCAATTGCACCCTTTGCAAGAAGCTCGAGCTTGAAGTAACTATAGTACAAGAAAAAATGATTAGAACATACAAAACTTGAAATGACTCAAGTGAGTAACCATTAGAGAAAGATTCAAAAACAATGCTTATATGAAAACAAAGGTGATGGATTGCATATAACTATCAAGAAATTCACACTAGCAAGAAATGAAATCAAGAATACTTATGAAGAACCACCACTACAACTTGGCCACCAAATCAACAAATGGAAAAACATTAGGATGGAAACAAGGGGTACCATAAGGTACCTCCACAATCCTAGTCGGATCCGACTGAGCTTACAAAGGTTATTTGAAGTACCCTCTATTTCTGTCCCTCATGTCATTTCAAAGAATATTCATTCTTTATTAGTTTATATAGGAAGTAATAATATGTCACAATTCCAAGGCATCTTTATCAATCAAGAGAACTTAAATGGGAAAAAAATTTGTATGAACAAACCAAAAGAGAACTCTTCGAAGTGCCTCCATTGATCCTTCAAAATTCAAGGAGTCACCCTTTTTGAAATAGTTTGTTCCTTTCAGAGCTGGCCCAAATCCCTGTTCCCGAATCTTCCGCCTCCAACCTTCCACGTACTCCGCTAAATACTCTAGCTGCTGTGGAACTTCATAATTGATTGTGATGTTGTCCTTCTAAACTACTGTATCAAAATACTCTATGGTAGCATCTTCGATCTATAACAATACAAAATTTATATTTAATTTCCTTATAAATAATGAGGAAGTTCATGAATGAGGGTAGACACTCTTCAATGAAGCTTGTTACCATAGCAAATGTCAAAAATCAAAGAAGAAATGTAATTTCATATCTTCATACAAAACCCACCTCTTCAAGGAATCCTGGCCCATGGCCGGGATTAGCCACCGCCAACAACTTCATCATCTTCATGTACAATTTGGTGTTCTTCTCTTTTGACCCAATTCTCATAGCATCTCCAACCCCTTGGTCACTCTTATCTTCAAATGTTGTCACCTCATTGTACTTTCGAGCCGCCACATCTGCAGCCTATGCAATCTCTTGTTGCAAAAGATGAATGTTGCTTCAATTTCAAAATAAATTAAATTATAACATGAAAAGAAAAATGAAACAAAAACTACAAAAGAAGAAGGCACATAATTCCTTTTTCACCCGAAATACAAATGATGTAAAAACTTCAGCGGGCATGGAATACCAAGTCTTCTAAGTTTGTTGAGCTCCACATCACTTCACCTTTGATGGCCTCAGCATTTCATTAAACTTTTGCAAGGGTAATAGGCCATATTTTTGAACATAGTACAATGTGTGTACTAAATTTGTCTTTACATGCGAATCCTCTGTGGATTTGCATTTCATGAAAATAAGTTTGCTTATGTCTTTTCAATTTGTACTATATAATACGATCTAGAGTTCAGGACAAATAGACAATATATAAATTAAAATGGCATTAGAGTACTTACTTATTGATGTCATGCATTACTTGCATGACCAACTCAATCCTATCCTTTATGTCCCAAACTATGCAATCCATTGCACAATGAAAGATTGGGTTTGTTGATTGGAGCCTGGCAATGTGGTGCATCCATGCTTGAAGTTGGTGATTCTCGTCACAAACAAAGAATTTTAAATTCCTCAAGTACTTCAATTGACCCACTAAATCCACATAATTGTTGAAGATGTCATTTTCCTTCTTCCATAATGAATCCTAGCCATTAATGTCATCCTTAGTTACCTCTGATGTCTCTCCAGCCTCATTGGTAGTAGAAATATAGAAAACTGTTGCACCTTCACAATATCCAAAAACAAACTCCGTCTCAAGTTTCTTTATGTCACATGAAAGTGTGGGCCTAACCATGGGCATTACAACAAGCCTGCACAAAGGAATGTGGAGACGGAAAAGGTTATCGGGCTTTATCCTCAAACTCGAGATCATTGCCATTGATTCAACTTTTTGGAGTCGACGAAGTTCATCCTCCAACAATTCCTTCTCTTCTTCAATATCCACCTCCATGAAGCTCAAATGTTCTTCTTCTTCAATCTCTGGCTGCATTTCATCAGTTCCTAGAGTCTCTAATATTATGTCCTCTTGAGTTTGAGTCACTGGAGTGTCATCCATTTGCAAAATTAGTGATAATGAAATTTAGATCTCAAACAATACAAACACTATATTGAGCATAGATTACAATGTATAAGCTCAATTGCAATCATATATTCGTTACTTTCAATTACACATAATGCCATGATGCAAGGATTGGAATGCTCATAAAATAAACACCAACCCTAACTATGGCTATTATGTACAAGTACCTATATGAATGTCATAGCTATCAAAATAGATGAAATCAATTCCCCACAGAATCAATGTCTACATTGTAGTTTGAATCAGAGCTAAGATGAATGATCACCACCTCGTGCTTAGGAACACCAAAACTATCAACACAATTGCAAAACTCTTCAACCTGATTACTACACTTGGCAACAGAAGAACAAATACTCGAACATACTCTGTACTAGAGCTCTCTGCTGAAAAAACTGGTTGCTTCCTCTTGAGGTTCTTCAGGCCATTGAGGCGAGCCAAGCGACTACTATGTGGTTGCACCACAAAGTCAGATGCACAATTATGTGCATCTAATGTGTCACTAAAGCTTACCAAATGAGTGTCATTTGGTGCAAGAACATTTGAATAAAGCAATATATCAACTCTTTGGTCAATCATTGCCACTAGCAATGGAGTGATTATTATGTCCGGGATTGGGTCAACTTCACTAGGGATTGTTGGTGAAGATACCTCACCAACATGACTGACAACATAATCATTCTACAAATGCAATTATTGAAAGATTAATTTCTAAATATGTAAGAGGCATAGTCAAATATCCATAGACAAAGAGATAAAGGCTTCAACTAATACAATTCATATAATCATGAACATTTTCTCACCATATCAAATATATCCAATTATAAGACCTATTAATCATTAAATATATTTCACAAGGAACAATACAAATATAAGTAATTTAGAAAAGGGTAATTAACTTGCTCAACATATTAGACCACTCCATAGACAAAGTTCAAACAATTGACCAAATTGAATCCAAATATATTTCATTATTTCTTAAAAGAATCCGTAACATCTACACAGAATTGGATCATCCATGTAAATTATTAGGTCTCCCAATGTAGTAATATGTTGAGTATTGGTCAACAAGGTACACATGATAACGAGGCATATTTCTCAAAGCGAGTAGGTCCTGTAGGACACTTTCATTTAATATTCCGTAGGCATGCACAATCATCCAAGCTAGCACAATCATCTAGGCAAGCAAGATCTCAAAAAGAAGAAATATCTAGCTAGCACCGTGGAAAAGAGTTCAAAGACTAACATTGTCCGCAAGAAGATGAGATTCTGTAAATGTAGACGGAAAAATGGGGTACCTTGAGGTACCCCAAGATCATCAATCGGACTCGACTGAAGATCTAGAGGCACGTTAGGGTACCCCCTTTTTCAATCCCTCAAGCATTTGAGCTTGACAAACAAGAGGGATATCATATTACATATGAACATTTATATGAGCCAACCTAAAAAAATGCTAAGAGATGCATGCCTCAACTCCCATATCTTGAATAATATTAGACGGTAAAATTCTTACCAGATATATTAAGTTCAATGTTGGATGTTCAAGGGGACGGAAAAATGGGGTAGCTTGAAGTACCCCTAGATCATCAGTCGAATCCAACTGATGATCTAGAGGTACCTCAAGGTACCCCATTTTTCCATCCCTTCAATATTATTGTATATGATTTCATAAGTATAGACAAACTTTGACCTAAAAATAATGGAATCTAATTGAGAATAGTATGTAACCAAAGTTGAATCAAGCATTATAACTTGAGTAGGTTATATTGCAACGAGAATTGAATATATTATAGACCTTCTACTATGGACGGAAATTTGGGGTATTGCAAGGTACCTCCACATCATTAGTCGGGTTTGACTGAGGATCTGAGGGTACCTTATGGTACCCCAAATTTCCGTCTTAGAATATCACTCTATCCGATTATCATAAGTCTTCAAAAATATCAACCTTGGGAAAATGATTCTCATTGAAATCTGTTTGCGATGGAGGTAGCATCAAGTATGACAACCTCAACAGCTTGTATTGAAATAGTAAGTCAAGTTTCATTGGGTTCTTGCGCATGGATGGAAATTTGGTGTACCGTGAGGTACCTCCAAATCATCAGTCGGGTCTGACAAAGGATCTGAAGATACCTCACAGTACACCAAATTTCCGTCCCTTGAATAGCATTGTGGATGATTATCATAAGTCTAAAAAAACTACAACGTCATCTGAAGGGTGGGTAATTAACAACTATGCGTGACTGAAGTAGCATTGAGCATGACAACCTGAACAACTTGTATTGCGACAATAACTCAAGTTCAATTGGGGTTATTATGTATGGATGGGAATTTGGGGTACTGTGAGGTACCTCCAAATCATCAATTGGTTCCGACTGAGGATCTGAAGGTACTTCACAGTACCCCAAATTCCTGTTCTAGAAGAAGGTTTCTCAATTTATTTAATAACTTATCATGAATTAACATGAAATGCCATCCCAGACTATTTGAATTCCTTTCAAGAAGATAAATTGATCTATTCATTTCAAATTGCACGCTCAACACATACAAAGGCCGTGAGTTCATCAAGCATGAAACACACTGATAGGAGCTCAATGAAACTTTGCATTGTTTGTGGCAATGACTTCATCGTAATTTCTCGGGGGCTGCCTAACTTTCAAACTTCAACTGCCAACTATTGCCTCTTGTCACCACGGTTGTTTGGCCGAACAACTCGACAACATGACAAACATGACAAACATGACGTCCAACACATCTAGTAGACCCCCTTGTCCGTCTAATAAAGTCAACTTTAAGGTTGACTTTCAAATAAAGCACTTTCTATTTCCAATCTTGACATATTTGAGTTTCATTTTGTTGAAGTGTCTCAATTTAATAATCACTTATTACATTCTAAATTATGGATTATAAATAAAGGGAGATTTCAAATTGTCTCTACTACTAGGATAAGGCCTTATGCGACATAATTGTCTAGTGTATGCGACACTCGTCTTATACGACACACGACATTAGACGAACAACTCGACACTCGAATCCTAAAATGCGTTTGACAAAACAACCCTACTTGTCACTGGATATGCACACATAGTTTACTAAAACATGATTGGTCAAATTCAACTATGAGAATGAAAGGATGACAAATTCAAGTTTGTCCAGGTAGTAGAAGCTGACTTGAGATCTTGATGCTTGTAGACGATTCTTAGTAAGGTCTCTATCACTAGCTCCTCCCGTCTCCACAAAACCCTAACTTCAAGTGTTCTTCATCTTTGGTACTAGCTCTTGACGCTGCTCTCAACAAGAAATGGTCAAATAGAAGTAATAGAACTAGATCTATAAACAATAACAAATTTGCAATGACAAGTCTGCTATAGATCAAGAAGAAGATAGTTCATCGGGTTTGATGAGGTCCAGTTGAGATCCACATTTTCTGGCACATACAGGAATTTCAAAGCTCGACAATTGGACCTCACTCGATTGAGATATGTGGAATTTTTCTATTTCTAGTTAAAAGAAGCTATTGATAAACTAGGAAAGTTGACAAATTTTCAGCACACCAAACAGTACAGCAAGCCGCCTCGAACTCAAAAATCCAATCCATGGGAGGCATGTTCATGCACCTTGAAGTTGGAATGCGTTTATGGAATTATTTCAGAAATAGTACATTCCATTCTAATGTCGAGTCTACCATGCATTTGGAATACCAGATATCACTAGAAGATAACCGTGTTGAATTCAATAGAATTCAGGTGACGTGAAATTCTAGAAATTGCCAAAAACACAGTTTTTGCATTGGCTACAACACAATTTTCTGAAAACTACATTGCCACCAACGCAAAAACTACGTTTTTGGCAGTTTCTAGGATTTCACGTCACCTGAATTCTGTTGAACTCAACACGGTTTTCTTCTAGTGTATAGCTGATAGAATTTGATGTTGACAAATTTAGAATAATGCTTAATTGAACAATGACTTAGTGATTTTGGATCTACCATTATGTCAAGATAACTATGCTGATTTTTAATTTGTTTCCCCCAAAAGATGGCCAAGGTAGATTGACCCCCTCGCTCGTCCCCAAGTAAAAACCCTAAATTTTTTTATTTTTCACACATGATAAAATTTGCAAATTTTGAATTCATATTTGCAATTAGAGGCCCCAAATTAACTAGGAGAGGTAGAGAAGATAAATTAAAGAAGCACTAAATAGGGGGTCTTTTTTTTTATATGCACCCCTAGAATGACTTGGAGGGGACGAGTGAGGGGGTCAATCCACCCCGGCCAAAAAGAATGGGAGAATTTTATCTCTTTGTCTAATTCAACTATCTTTCACCTTGCAATCCATGGTATTAATTTCTAGGAGCTCAGGGAATTGTTGTATTTGAAATATGTAGTTTTCCATAACGCATTTTGTAAATTGCATATCCATTTCTACATTAATAAGCCAATTTATCAATCAGGCTACCTACTCTAGAATTTATTTCCTATCGATAGAAACACACATGAGTCTTTTCTAGAACTAATATTACAATTAGTCATGGTTTTAATTATCAGCCATGGGTTTTTTCAATGGACCTTGAAAAATACTATTGATGATGGGCAATTAGCATATAAGGGTAATTCAAATTTCTTTTGATTACATAAATTTTAGTATTTATAGTAAAATTGCATTTTGCAAGCTTTTCAATCACTATTGGCACTTGAAATGATTTTGGTATAGCACTCACACAACGAATATATGTTGTACATGGACAAACTTATAATTCCTTAATTGAGTGTGAGAGCCATACGAGAATCTTGATCATCACTAATTCC
Organism: Straminergon stramineum; assembly: GCA_963920665.1. Taxonomy (NCBI): domain Eukaryota; kingdom Viridiplantae; phylum Streptophyta; class Bryopsida; order Hypnales; family Calliergonaceae; genus Straminergon; species Straminergon stramineum. The sequence continues at coordinate 7,356,079 of OY987264.1, forward strand.
ATTACCACCTTCTTTGTTAGATTGAATTCTTCAAAGCATCATTATCCTTGACATTATCCTTGAGATCTCTCTTCTATGGAAGCTCAAGGACAACATCAAATTCGCTATTTCTGAATACAACACTTTATAGATGAAAAGATATTTTTATTTGGACCAAATTGTTGTGATCTCATTTTCTTAATTACGTAAGATAGAATTGGACCTCAACGACGCTAGCATGTGAGCTTAGAGGCGTAAGCCTGTGAGCTGTGAGCGTGGAGTATGTGAGCCTAGAGCCTCCAAAACTTTTGGGGGGCAATTTTTTGCCCCCAAATATTTTTTGATCAATTTTTCTCCCAAAATAGACAAAATTTTCTTATTTTAAGTGAATATTGTGACCTATGACTGTGTCTCCTAAAACCGTGGACTCTCGAATGAGTTATTTTTTATTCTTCTAAAATTGCCTATTACTATGGGAAAAGAGTGTCAAATTTTATTGGAAAGTTGTAGCACTTAGTTCAATGATTACAATGGGAAATATGCTAGACGGTTTCAGTATTATAGATAGATGCCATTTGGACACAACTTACTTGTGTGGTTTTCACTATCTAATTTGAATACATAGGATTTGGTTTAGGGTTATCCGAGAACAATTGGGATTTCAAGGTGAGTTTGTATAAGTGCATATGTGTAGGGTGAGTAGAAAACCTCAAGGTTTGGGTGAAATGATGAGTAGAAGCCATGGTGGATTTAGGGTCGCCATTTCACTGGAATCTTTAGATTTGGTGGTTTACATAATTTACAATTATAAAATTCATTTCTCTTCAAAATTGTAAGAATTGCCAAAATGTTGACATCCTCTCATAAATTGTAAGAATTGCCAAAATGTTGACATCCTCTCCTAAATTGTAGAGAATCGAGAAGGTAAACGAAATGTGAAAAGGAAAAAAAAGGAGGAATCCAAGGAATGAGGAAAGGGAAAAAAGGGAGTAAGGGAAAAAATGGGGAAAGGAACAAAATTGGGAAAGGAAAAAAAATTGGGAAAAGAAAACTGGGGATAGAGAAATTAAATAAAAACATAAATTAAGAAAATGGGAAAATGAATGGGAACACATTGGAAGTAAAAAGACTATAGAGACGTTTTGAAACTAGGGAAAAGGCTTGGAAATATAGTCATTTCTATGAATTGGCAACAAAGCACTTCACTTATGAAATATGCTTCTATAAATAAGAAATGAATTAACATTTTCCCTCTGTATACTGCAAATGATTTCAATCGCAATATATGCAAATGAATACTATATAATTGAAGTACACAGATAAATGTAGGGTTGCCTATTCTGGAATTGTAATGATTCCTGCTCGAACTAGGAGTACCTTCAGTTCATTGAAGCTATAACTAGGTGCATGAATGAATTTGTCTTCATAGATGTCCATCTTGCAAAAGTACCTATACAAGTAGTACAGGTGTTTGCAATTCACATATTGTTGTCGACCTCCAATAGCTGAAACAGTCATATTCACGAAGTTTGGGCATGTGCATGTGGGGAACATACCCATTGTAATTCGATAATGTTTTGGGTACTGTTTGTCCCTGTCGTAAGCGCCACTATTGCACCAAGGCCTGGGAAAAGGAGCAAGGTGACTCCCACTATTTGCCCTCTAACATTTGCTGCACTTTCCCACTTGTTTCGTTGTTCCGTAGTTGGTGTATTGGCTATCCTCCGAATGGTTCGGTTGTTCCTAACCGTTGGATATGCATCCGGGTTCTTGGGCATTGGTTGGTCATACGATATAGTTTGGAAAACCTTCGACATGGTGAAGAGTCGCCGTGGGGACAATGTCGGCCTTTCCTAAAGGTGGAAGCTTGCATGTTGCAGCAGCAGAGTCTCCTCCCTATTGAGGTTGGTCCCACTGAGAACGGGCCACACCTCTGGTACCTCAGGCCAATCAATGACCTACTTCCTTTTCGTACCTTTTACACATCGTTCAATGTCATCCCAACAGAACCAGAAGTCGACTACCACCTCCCGCTTGCTTCCATAATCTTCTTTCCTGCCTCGATAGGTTGGTGCTGGTGTTCCCTTCCTTCCCCTTGTGATTTTGGAGGCGCACCTGATGTTGGTGGTCCGTTGTTGAGCGTGGCATTTTGCATTGGACTTGTGGCTGATCCTAGCAATGTGCCACTTGGAGGTGTCACAGTCACTTTCAAATGCCATAGTGACATGTTTAGGGTTCTGGGTTTGAGGTTGTTCACTTGGGCCCTCCAAAGATTGAAGAGAAGCCGTTGTGGACCTGGTTCTCACACACGGCTGAGAGAAGTTCACTTTGTCCGGTCTATGTGAATCTCCGGCATCACCGATGGGTATGTCCAACTTTCTCTTCGTGCTCCCAAAGATTTCCTCCCCTTCCAAGTGTGGTATTCTTGTTCCCACCCCCTCTACTCTAGGCAATGTGTTCAACGCTTCTACGATTTTCTTGGGACATCCACTTCTTCTCACAGCTCTGAGTTTTAGCTCCCCCTTGGACGGCCTTGATCCAGATGCATGTCCTCTGAGGTATGCCCGATAGTTGGTCATTTGCATCCATGCACGAATGCTGTCATTGCAAGTTGCGTCGAAGAGGTTGTTTCCTCGCTTTCCCGACATTTGAAGCCATTTGTTGTGAACCGTTTCGGACAAATTGCAGAAAGGGAGGTCGGTCATCTCCTCCAAACTCAATTTCTACAAATCCACCCATCCATAACACATGAGTGAGGACATCCAATCTCATATGCAAGGGTTAATAGCCCATGTGATCATCCCGGACTCATTGCAAATGTATGAACCTCATTTGCTTATACTGGAAGACGTTTAAGAATATAAAAATACAAAAGAGATTCTTTTCTCTACGAATGAGCATTACACGAGACATCTACTTAGGAGGGAAAAGACTGACATGAGATTCTCTAGAGGGGGGCCAAGAGCTCCTTCTTCAGTGGTAGTTTTTAAGAAAAAAGAAACATTTGGGAGCCCAAAACCTTCAGTCGGATCCGATTGAGGTCTAGGTGCCCTATCCTTGAACCCCTCATTTGGGTCGCCCCTCACATACTCATCAATAAATTCATAAAAGTTAAAAGTAATTCCTACAAGAATATTATGAATCGAAGTCGCCACGAACATGCCCCTAAGTTTGGAGGGTACGCCTCTATTTTTCAACAACCGCTTTAGATAGAGGAGAACGGATACTTCAAAATCAACTTACAAAGTCACTTACCATAGTCATAAAGCCTCCCCACTATAGGTATCGAAAATGCCAGAAGGCCAGCCAGTGGTCCAAGTGATGAAGATCTTCTTCACTTGCAGCACCTGACGACAACCACCAGGATCGAATTGCGAGGTACCGCATCTTTGCTTCTTCGACAATCTTGGATTCTTTGTATTATTTGTAGAGGGTAATGTGTTGTTGTTGGAATGTTTCTTTGATGTGCTTCTGGGTATGCTTGTGTAGCGAACTACTCCAATGCAGCAAACACGTCCTCTCCCGATTCTCCATTTTCTCATCAGGCAACCCACTTCCGTAGACAATCCGCGCCGCATTCCAATTGGCCATCGCGCTATCTGCCATGAATCCTTTGAAGTTGGTGTGTTCCACTCCGTGTCTTGCCATGACCGTATTTAGAGATCTCCAGAATTGGACTTGGATCTCCGTATTCTCCGATTGCATGTCACAAGTGGCCACGGTCATAAATTTTTTGTACTCTGCATTGTACACGTGGCATGCCATGGTGCTCCACTCATTAACACGTCTGACGTGGTCAAACATTATCCATGCGTTTTGTAAATCTCCTCCAGGCTGCATTCGTTTGACAAGGTCCACTCCACTTCCGGGTCCTTCTGTGAGCATTTTGAAGAGGTAGACCTTCTCCCTTCCCTGTCTTGGGAAGACACTGTCATGTATGAACTCGAACTTTGACTCTTTCTTCATTGTCATGATGTTGTCGATGACCCCCCCCTTGTTGTTGGAGCGAAACGATGATATCACATTCCTAATGTTCAGACTGCTAAGATATTGGAATCAATCCATGACTTCCTCTAGTTCTTCTCCCTTCAACATCTCTTTCTCCCCCTCTCCAGTGTGAAACAAGTACTTCGTGAGGAACTCTTTGCTGGTGGAGAGTGCAATTGCAGAGTTGGTGGCCATGGGCGTTTTGGCCACCTGCTGGGCAATGAGTCCCGAGATTTTCTCCGCAGAGTCTCTATACACACCCTTTGCTACAGGGTGCGTATGATCTCCAAAGTGTATAGCGGCCCTAGTCATTTTTTCATTCTCACAGTATACGTAGTATATTCTAGCATCACATGTATTCAAGCATAGGGGGGGGGGGGGCTCTTGCAAACTTTGCATACTAGAGTACAATCATTGGGAGGCCCCCCCCCTTTAGGAAAAGGGTAGATCGTGTAACCGGTCCACTCCATTTCGTTCATTTTGGAAGCCCTTTTTACATAATCGCATTCAGGATTTTGACAAGCAAGGTGTCCGGCGCAGTATGACTTACGGAACTTGAGGTTGTCGGAATTGTGAATGTTCATGGTCATCAGCTTACACCACGAGTGTCCGTCGTACCGCCTATCCATTCCCTCGAGGTTCTTGGCCGCTAAGGAGGGGGACGTAGATCGACACAGGGGCAATTTGAAGATGACATCCCCGTTGAAATCAATCGGCAAGTACTGCATACGGTGGTGCTTCACGGCGTTGACATCCATGTTGGACAGTTCATTCCGAGAACGCCGCACAGTCGCCAATCTCTTCAAGCACTCCATTATGTTGACTTGTTGAGTCGGTGATGGGTGCATCGGAGGACGTGACAATAGAGATGGGGTTGGACTACTAGAGGGGGTGTTTGGTTCTGAGTGTATAGAAGCCTTTTCCCTTGATTCAGAAGGGATCGGGCGGTGTTGCTTTTCAAGCATCACATTAGGTGACTCCCCTTCCGATTCACTCGACAATTCTATGATGGATTCTAATTTCTCTACCTTCACTGACCGTAGAAGTGTATTGTCGGGTAGCACTGGGAAGACTGAACAAGGTGGACTGGGTGACACCTTGCATGTAACGTATGGCATGTCGACAGTGGAGTTATCTGACTGTCGACTCCAAATTTCTGTTGAAACCCCTAGCATGGAAAGCGGAAGTCCATAAGCCTTGTAGTTCCCTAGGGCTAGGTACCAGCAATGGCCATCTCCATCTAGACTCTTGACAACCGAAATGGATTGCACCAATTCACTTGACTGGGACAATTTCTCCTCTTCAATGTAGATTGAGGACTCTACAAATCGAAAGCGAACGTGTAGGAGGTGACTCATGACTTTGGCACATTCTCCCTCATCTACAGGAAACACCAGTGGAACATCTTGACCATGCACTCGAACACAAGCCATCCTCACAAAGCAGCGTCTGTAGGGGGTTGGAATTCTGAAGGGAGCGTGACTTTGAAAATAGTGAAGGCAACCAAATTTTTGTGGCCTTATGTATATCCTATTTTCATGAAAGTTAAATGTAGGTGACCAATTAGTAAATTGCAGTGACGGTGTTAATTTTCTCAGTCATGGAGCAAAAGAATCCGCCGCCATAAGACACCATAATTTCAGAACCACCATCTCAAGTTTCATTTATTACGTATTGGGGATTGTGGAAGCATTGTAACGGCCTGAGCATTAAATTCCGACAGTCCTCTCAATACATGCATGAGCTGCAGCCCCTCGACATTGGAAGTTGGGCAAAGTTAATTTTGGGGTGCGTTCTTAAAACCTCGAGTTTCATTTAATTGCCCTTTCCCGGCGCATTCAAAGGTGTACCATGAAGTGGAGTTAGCGTCCTCGACGGCTACGGGCAAGAAATTATTTATTGGAATTCACACCCTAATGTCCTATGCCTAGGAAAAACAATAGAAGACCTTGGACAATTTGATAAGTCTATTGAGGCATCATACTTGATCCAATTTTAGTTTATTCGTTTCACATACCTTGTGTAGAGGAGAAGGAGGCCTTATGTCAACTTCATTCACCCCATGCATGTAGACACATGTAGAGTTGAGCCTGAGTTGATTAGTGTGAGGAATAGAAAGAGGCGTCGTAGTTTGTTTTTCTCCTCCTCCAAGGCTTTGAAGAAGTCCAGGATGAACAAGAAGAAGGTAGTGTCCAAGGTTTCTCAGTCCACCCCCAAAGAGTTGAGGAAGTCCCTTCGCTTCGGTGGAGGGAGTAATGTAGAAGAAGAAGGCACTGTACCAAAGAATGTTCCTATGAATCATGAAATGCCACAGAAGTCTGGAGGTATCCGAAACCTTGAAGAAGACAATTGCATCGCCACTGTGAGTATTTCAATCATTTCTTGTCGTTATGTTATTGACTCTCATCTCTTTTTAGTAGTCCTTTATGTAAAAGAGTGATACGGTTCCAATAATCTAAGGGTCTAATATGTGTGTCAAAGAGAATGATCAGAGTTGTCGAACAAGAATACAATCCTAGTTGGACCTCAAATTGGAACAAGCTCACTGAGATATGTCAGGATAGAATTATAGATAGACAGAGGAGTATATGAATAGGACTAGGAATTTAGAAAGTTTAACTACACTAGAGTAAATAAGTGCTCCATGAAATTTCCTCTAAATACTTTCTCATGCCATGAAGGACCATAAACGTAATTGTCAATTGGAATGTCTCATATCTACCACTGGTCTTAGAAGGGGTTCAAGGGTGTTCAACCAAAGAGTATTTTATGAGGAATACTTCAAATTTAGCACTGAGATCATGTAGATGTGAAGTACAAACCGAGAGAAATTTACCCAAATCTCAAATGGTCGCGGCCACTCCATGAGGCGGCCATATTCTCTCGCTGCCTGTGGTTTATGCCGTAATCGACAAAGCATGGCACTCCTTCCCTGCGCCACGCGGTCGCAACGCCGCTAGTTCACCACTCCGACCCAACGAGAGCACCATGCCTCACAGTCGAGAATGGCCTCTTCCACTAGGCCAGATCATCATCAACAAAAAACAAAAAAGAGATTTGTTTTTGGGAAGCGGATGGACTTTCTAAATCGAACTACAAGATGTGTCAAAACTCATAACCCATGGGTGGACCAGAGCAGATCGACACCCTCACTCGGTCCAACCCCGAAATTCTCCATCGCCTGGCCTACCTTGACTTGGCTGTCTCCCCGCCGATCTTTGCGGGAGACTACTCACCGCCACCCTTTGCGGGGGACTACTCACCTCACCCTTTGCGGGAGACTACTTGCTGCCACCCACTGCTGGGTTTCTATTTTTGATCACTGGGTTCCACCCTTCGCCACCCGCCGATGTTGCTCCACCAACCCCCCTTTCCGAGCTTCAGTACTCGGAAAACGAAGCTCTCCCTTCTTGGCAAGCTCCACTGCAAGTCTCCAATGCTCACACTGAATTGAACTGCCCGCAAGCTTGTCGCTCTCCGGATCCAGATTTCAACACTTCAGAACTTGAATCTAAAATTTTTTCTCCTGATGTATACGCAGAGGGAGGAGACACTCCTTCAGATGAGGACCACGAGAAGCCGCGCGAAGGATGGGGATAGGCAAGAGGAGGAAAACTCCACCCCACGACCACCAAATCTTGTCAGCACTCGCAAGGTACCCACCTCACTAAATTCTCAACTTTACTTTCAATAACCCTCTCAGAATTTGGATCACCCGCGAGAGTCCCGAGAAGCTCACAGGGAGTGCCGCATTGAGCTCGTCACGGCAAGGGGCTCGTGGTCGCAGTGTCCCGAGAAGCTCACAGCTAGTGGTTGCTTTGAGCTCATCACGGCTAAGGGCTCGCAATCGCAGTGTCCCGAGAAGCTCACAGCCAGTGACGCAGTGAGCTTGTCACGGCAAGGGGCTCACGCTCGGAGTGTCTTGAGAAGCTCCCAGGGAGTGCCTCATTGAGCCCGTGGCGGCGAGAGCCTCGTGGTGGGCGGAGCGACACCCAGCCCCACCCGCCCAGTCACACAACCATGTGTCCTGTGTTTCTCTCGTTGTGAGGGCTCACCCTGTCTAGCTGAGTCGCCACCCGCCGCGACTTAGAGGTGACTGGGATTCCTGGACCTAGGTCATGATAAAATTTGATTTTTAAAAAAAAGGGTCCCATTTTGAGGGGGTCAAGCCAACACCTGTGAAGGGCAAGTCGGATCCAACTGAACCCTGGGAGGGCTCGGCTCGACCCCCTCAAAATGGGACCTTCAAATTTTGGATCACCTGCGAGAGTCCCGAGAAGCTCACAGCTAGTGGCAGCTTTGAGCTCATCACGGCTAAGGGCTCGCAGTCGTAGTGTCCCGAGAAGCTCACAGCTAGTGACGTAGTGAGCTTGTCACGGCAAGGGGCTCACGCACACAGTGTCTTAAGAAGCTCCCAGGGAGTGCCTCATTGAGCCCGTGGCGGCGAGAGCCTCGCAGTGGGCGGAGCGACACCCAGCCCCACCCGCCTAGTCACACAACCATGCGTCCTGTGTTTCTCTCACTGCGAGGGCTCACCTTGTTTAGCTGAGCTGCGGGACATCGTCATCCGAGGTGCTTGAAATTCCTGGACCCAGGGAGGGCAAGGCTCTATCTTCTTGAAATGGGACAGTCAGTTTTTGGTTTATCTACAAGAGGGCCATCAGACGCTAACAACGAGGGTGTGGTTGCGTAGGATTTTCCTTTGAGCACCTCCTCAACACACCAGCATATTTATTTCTTAGTTTTGTAAGAGTACTTTTGTCCAATTCTTTATTTTGTCTCACTTTTTCTTGTATACATAGAGAGTTCATATGGAATTTGTGAAATGCATGGAATTGATCGTTTTTGGTTTTGCCTTTGAATCTAGAGTCTCAGTGGGCAGAGCAGTGTACCATCCACCTCCATGGAGCCAATTGTGCCAATTGGAGTTGGAGTTGATGGAGAGAAGTCTGAGCCAAAGACTCCTCTAGATGAGGATGTCGACGTATCAAGTGAATCCGAGGAGGATGAACAGGACTTGGTAAGGATTCAGGATTCTAAGAACCCCGCTTCTTATCCTATAGGTGCTTCAATGGACACCAAGCTAAGTCGCAACACCGATTGGCCCGGCCACCTCATTGTAGGATACTCTAGAAAGCGGAGGCACCCGGAATTTTCCCCTGAGAGTTCAGAGATTGAGTACAGCTCGGAGCCTCAGATCTCCATGTCCATTAATAGCCCTTTGTTTGAAATGTGCGATTGTAGTGATAGTGTGGGCTAGACTGGAGAGGTGATCATTCTCTTGAGCTCGGACTCAAAGAGTGATGTGGAGATTTTAGAGGGTTGAGTGGACTCTGTTCAAATATGTACTTTTCCATATATGATGTTCGTGGCAGGTGATATTTGAGTGGACTTGTTTTGGAAGAACTACGATCTTATTAAATACAAGTTCTTCATGAGTTCTTGTTTGAAGTAAATCATTGACATGATTGTGTGTTTCAATTTTTGAATTTGTCCTGAACCATTCTATTCGATCCATGACAAGTGTGTCATATTCTTCTGTCGTTGCCTTAACAGATGGATGTCTCGCCAATGAATGAAACTCAAGAAGAGAGAGTTGTTCAAACTCCAGGGACCGATGATACCACTCAACCAGAAATCGGAGAGGAAGAAGAAGGGCATGCAATGGAGATGGATGTGGTGGATGACGAGGAGAAAGACCTATTAGAAGATGACCTCCAAAAGCTACAGAAAGTGGACTCCGTATCCACTATCAATTCACTGAGGATGAAGCCGGAAAACATGTTCCGATTTCCGATTCCACTTTGCTGCCTTGTAGCCATGCCTATGGTGAGGCCAACACTTTCATGTGATGTGCAATTTCTTGAGCAAGAGTTCGCGTGTGGGTACCGTGATGGGGCAGCAGTCTTCTACGTTTCCACCACGAATGAGGCGAGCGAGACGTCAGAGTTCACAGCGGAGGAGATGGATGAGTGGGACCCTCTTTGGAAGGAAAAGAATGCTACCTTCGAGGAGTACGTGGATTTACAACCCGCTCTCAAGTTCCTCAAGAACTTGAAGTTCTTCGTCTGTGATGGAAACCACCGACGCTTGGCCTGGATGAACGTCATTTCTAGGATGTATTCCACGAATCCTAAGTGGCACTATGCAATGGATTGCATTCTTCTGGACACCAAAGGCAAAATCGAGATTGTCATGCAGGTCATGCACGACATCAACAAGTGCGTTCACTAATCCCACTATTCATTCATATGGAGTTTGATTCCATCTTATGCCTCATGAGGATTGAATTACTCACAAGATTGTTTTCTTCTCACTACGCAAATCTACAGAGGACTCCCATGTAAAGACAAACTTGATACACACGTTGTACCGGGTGCAAAAATTTGGGCTGCTTCCCATGGAAAGGTTCAACGACATGTTGAGGCCATCAAAGAGGAAACAATGTGCTGCTCTGCTACCAAGAAAGACATGGTACTCTATGCCAGCGGAGGTCTTCACCTCATTTGTCTTTAGGGTAAGAGAAACATTCTCCACATGAATGAATTGTATCATTTTCTATTGTTTCAGTTTCGAGTGAATCATTGATTTAAGATCCTCGAGTATTTGCAGCAAGAGATTGCGCAAGCGGCAGATGCAGCGCTGCGAAGATACCATGAGACCACACCGATGGAGGAAAAGACAGTGGAAGGGGCGGCTCAAGCCGTGAGGGTAGGGGCCAAAGAGAAGAACATGAAGCTCTACGTGAAGATGATCAAATTCCTCATAGTGGCCAATCCCGCTCATGGGGCGGGCTTCCTTGAAGAGGTAAGTTCTAATGTTCTGTAAATCATACAATGATTTACAGAAATCTTTTTCTTCACTTACGCATATGACACATTTCATTTTGGCTAGTGTAGGTGGAGAGACATTGGAGCTCCAACGAGGTGCTAGAGATGACACTTGAAAAATTGCAAATGGTGGCCACCTGCAACACAACAGCAGAGCACAAGACCAAATTCCTGCAATGGTGGAACTCCTCCATTCCATCGTGAGATGCAAGGAAGTTCCCAACCAGGCCTGTCTCCGAAACACACCTCGAGCCTTTCTTGAACAAATGTATTTGGTTTGCAGGGGTAAGTGCCTCATTCAAATTGATTTGTTGAATGCTACTATTTCGTAGAGGCTATCAACCACGAGATAGGTCAATTTGTAATTTGTCTTTACTCTCCATGATGGAGTGAAAATAGTACTTACTCTTGTCCATTTGTACAGGTCGAGGATGCAGTAGTGGAGTACTTCGAAGCTGTGGTTAGACAGGACAACATCAAGATCAATATGAATGTCCCACTACAGCCGGAGACATTGCAAGAGTACATTGAAGGATGGAGGAGGAAGATCTGGGACCACGGATTCCATCCCTATCTTAAAGGAGGAAACTACTTCAAGAAGGGGGACTCCTTCTTGAATTCCGAGGGGTCTAACTTGGTGGGTAGGAGGATCCTCTACCGGTATGTTTATGTACTCCACATTATTCTTTGATTTTCAAAATGGTCTTCCAGTCACATGACAGAGTATGCCTCATTCTTCATTCTCTACATACCTCTATTGACTATTTCTTCTTCTCTCCAGCTACTTCAAGTATGAGCTTGAAGCAAAGGGTGCCATCGAAAGGAAGGACCTGCCTCCCTTCCTCGCGTCATGGTTGGACCACAGCTCAGGGGACTGCATGTTCTCAGCAAACCAACTGCGCACATTCACCATGGCTCACCTTAGTGGAGGAGCGTGGTACTTGGATTGCGCACCAGCATTCACTCATCCATCAAAGGTGCAACTACGGGCATCTTTGGATGGCAAGGGCGCCATCAATTTGGATGTGGATGAGTTTGCAGGAATGACGGACAGGCAAAGGAGGAAGGCCATCGCGAGGAGGGAAGCCAATGACAGAAAAAAAGAGGCATGGTTCCAAGTCCTTCTCACCGCCAAGGAGAAGAAGGAAGCGGAGAGACTTGCCAAGCTCGCGGAGAAGGAGAAAGACAAGGACAAAGACAAGGAAGAGAAGGCCAAGACAAAAGGCAAGAAGAAGGCCGAGGCTGGAGGCCAAGTTCCAGCTTCACCAATGATGGATCAAGGCTTAGAGATGCAAGTCGGATCGCAGAGTGGAGTGAAGAGGAAGGCCACTCTCTCTCAACTCACAGAAGAGGTCATCACTTATGTGACCAAAGCAATTGTCCTCACTGAAGACGAGCTCTCCAAGTCTGAGAATCTCATTCTCAACATCTCTATTGACGACCTCGTCAATGACATGGAGTCCAAGAAAAAGACATGCTACAGAGAAGTCTTGGACTTCTTCAACAAGGTGTGCGTTTTTTATTTAAATTTAAAAATGTGGATCTAAGTTCTCATTCAAATTATTGTAGTCTGAGTTTATTTATCATCATATTTGGATGCACTATTTCTTTGCAGGTGTCGACAAGGAAAGGCTCCATGTTCCATGGTGTCCCTATAGCTAGGCTGGGGGTGGACGTCATGTTCTTCGACTGTCCGGAGAACTTGCCCGTGCCGGGGGTGTCTTCTTCGCCAGATGAGGTGCCGGATTGGAACGAGGATGTGGGAGATGAGGCTCTACAATCGGCATTCAACTTTGCTTCCAATAATCTCCAAGAACACGGTTGCATCATTGTATTTCATTCGTGGAGTGCCAAAGCAAAGTCGGATATTGCAAGATTGTGTGAAACATACGATATGCTAAAGAAGAAGGAGTGGATGGGGATGAACCACATGCACTTGACCTCAACTATAGACAAAACAAAGATGGTAAATTTCATTCTCTTTCTCCAAATTTTAAAAGAACTTCATAATGCATTACATTCTTCTCATTTCTTATAATTCTATACCTGTCTTGGATGCTTCTGTAGACGCAAAAGTTTGGAATCACCCTTGTAGTGAAGGACTTAGGCGCGAAAGGGAAATCCAATTTCTCTTTCAAACGCACGACCACGATGGTCAAGGCTGGTGTCAACATTGCACGGGACGACATGGTCATGAACTACACCCACCCGGATGACATGGCCATGAATGACGGAAAGCCTTGGTGGGGGGCTCATGAAAAAGATCCAAGGTTCTTCCAAATCCTCCTTGAAGCTACGAGCGTCGAAGGAGATGTGATTCTTGACTGCACCGCATCCACAGGTCAGGATTCAATTCATTCACTCTACCATCTCTAGGTTTGGTTGTAATCATTCTACCACTTTCATTTCTCAACTAATGTACTTGAATTTCCTTTCCTCCAGGTGCATCCATTATCGCTTGTCATGGAACGGGCCACCACATTGTGGCCTTGGAGGAGCACAAGGACATTTTTGATGCCATCCTGAAACCCATGCGGAAGTCCACTACGGCGAAGGTGGTGACACCTCCCCCGCCGCCAAGTGCAGTTTCTCAAGATCCGGATGAAATGCCCATGGTGCCTCGAAAATTCACTCGGAAGGGAAAATTTAGTAAGTAAGTTGGAACTTTTTTAATTTTTTCTTTGTATGGTGACTTCGATGTTTCAAAACTCTAACATGGTGCCTTTTTTCTTTGCAGTCGTCCAAGATTGATGTTAGCAGATGCTAGCATGAAGAAACAAAGTCTTCTATTCAGTCCAGAGAAGACTTATACCCTTCCTCTTTATGCACAACAGATGGCAATGGCCTTTGCGGATTTCAGTTGCTCCAAACCAAAACGCTGTAAAGACACTTATGCTCTAAATGTCTTATAGTTCATAGATGGATCTGCGTCTGAGGGTAGAGAGTCTTCGGGCTTGTCCGATACATCAGATTCCTTGACCGAGTCCACAGCCTTTTAGACTCATGAGATTGACATATCTCATGTGTCATACTATTGTTTGTTGATTGGTATTGTGATTGGATTTGCGTGTTTTATGGCTATATCTCCGACGTGCATTATCCTCATTTTTATTTTTTATTGCATGAATTTCATCTATTTTGAATACATTTTGTTATGGAAAAACCCTAGATCCAAAAACCCATGGCAGAGCCCTAAACTTTGAAAAATAAAGTGTACATTCAATGCACTTTTTAGTTTCTTATGTCCACGGTCATAGGTCCCTCAGACATTTTTCCTTGACCCTACCCTTCCCGCTCACAGGCTCATACTCACAAGCTCACATGCTAGCAACCCTGCATAGTCATCTAAATCTATCACACTCAATTTCAAACAGATGACTATATGAAATATACATTATATACAATCTATTTTTCAATATATTACAAAGAGAATTGTTATCCTCAAACTGATGTGAACTCTTAATCAATTGGAATTGTAGATAACACAAATCAAATTGGTTGACACAATAATCCCAAAATACATATGTCTATCCTCGAACCGAGGATAGAGTAAATAATTGTCTTTACCTCAAAATTTGTAACTACAAAACGTTTCCTCGTAAATAATTTCTAAATGTATTTTTCAGATGAAGTAATAAATTCAGAAAGACTTCAAGAAACAACAAACAAATGACTCGTCCAATAATGTACAGGAAATTTTGACTATTTCTAAATGACATAGAATATGACTCTTGATTATTTATCCAGTTCTTAGTCATATACGACTTAAAATATGGCTCTCGACGTTGGAAATGGGTATTGTCGACTCGACGATAATCATGTGTGAGACCAAAAATGTAAACCTTCTAACAGTATCATATGTAGAGATTCTCCTCAATTACGATATATAGAAGATATTATTTGTGAATATATAAATTTCACATTCATGAGTAAATAGATAATTAGACTAATGCATTCCAAAATAAAATAATTATCATCGAGTGGAGGGTAACAAAACCTCTAAAGAGACATAAAGGCTATCATCAAATCCAAGATAAAGTGACAGAGATATTCCAAGGAACACCAACAAAACCTCGTCGAAGAAGTATATTATATTTCATAAACACCATTTAGAAAACAAATGAAAATTAGAGGATTACGCACAAGGATAACATGAGTATCACTAAGTCAACGATAACCTCTTGAGAATAAAAAACATATTAACTTTCCATCGATACAATCTTATTTGGAGTCCCATTCATTTTTATCGATAATACAAGTTATTCCTGGAAATATGACTTATCCTCGAGTCAACAATAAGACAATTACACAAATACTTTTCTAAAATATCTTACGATTAATGAACTAGGGACCCAAATTATGAGATTTTAATATTGTCGAGTCGACGATAAAACTTCTTGAAATATAAATCTTCCAAAATTAGACTTTAAGATGGATATCATCCTTAAATATAAAATCATTATCATTTGAAGGAATATTAAACTCAGACCTATCCTCATATCGACAATAAGACCCACATACTACTAAATTAAATAGATATCGTCAACTCGAGGATATGACGAATGAGTCTCAGGAATTCAGATCATTCCATCTTCTCATGCAGTCCACGATTTTCAATTACATATTGATTTCTCTTGATATCGTCGACTCGAGGATATACTCTATATTGATATAATATAGGATCCTCCATAATTTTCGGCGAAAAAATAGGGAGACATATACCTCACCATCTTCATGATGCACAACACCAACACTCTCATACGACACAATAGAAATCAAATTTCTATGTTTCACTCTTTTGCTAATGAAACTACTAATCGAAAACCAAAGGGATGTAAGGTACAACAACAACAGGACATAGTGCGTACTATACAAATCAGAAGTCAAAGCACAATACTACTTACCAGCAACTGCAGTCAATGTACACACTCCTCTTCTTAAAGTCCCCACTATCTGAACAAGACAATTGAAAACCAAACATGGATTGGAAATGCGGCAAACAAAATGTTGAAGCATCATGTAGGTCAGAGATGAGCAACAAAAAATGAGAACAAACAAATGCAAAACAAAGTTGCGACATGAAAGTTGCAAGGGAGAGAGCTTGAGCTTCCACCAATCGAGGGGCGGGGAAGAATTGGCACGGGAATTCAAATTCTTTGGAAATACATGGCATCTGACAACGTTCATGGTCCACTTTCAATGGCAGCACTTAAATGCCTCTTTATGTGCCGCTTTCTGTTAGCTTTGCGGCATAAAGATGCGGTGGAAGAACGAAAGCAGCCCCAAAAGGGTTTCTCTAATACCAGCCCAAAAAGGTTTCACTAAGACCAGCCAAAAAAGGCTTTACTAATACTAGACCAAAAGGCTTTACTAATACCAACCAAAAAAGTCTTCGCTAATACCAACCAAAAAAAGTCTTCGCTAATACCAACCAAGAACAGTCTTTGCTAATATCAACCAAATAAAGTCTTTGCTAATACCAACCAAAAAAAGGCTTTGCTAATACCAACCAAAAAAAGGTTTTACTAATACCAACCAAAAAAGTTCGTTCGTTTATAGTCTATTTGCTATTTATGTCATTGTCTTAATTTTTGTTCATGTAACTCTCATTACTAGGAGATTCCTAATAATTGCTTCTTTGCTTATACTTTGTCCAGTGTCTGGGTTTCTTAAAAAATCCTTCCTTCGACGATTTGGGATCCTAATTATCTGGAATGTAGGGTTCACGTCTTAGGGTTTAGGGTTAGGGTTTAGGATTTAGGATTGTGAACAATTCCAGATTTGTAGGGAAAAAATTTGGAATCTCCTAAGTTTCTTAGGTGATGCAATTTATGTAATGTTCATCACTTGATTGTATGGAAGTACTCTTTAACCCCTAAAGTCCCAATGTGCTTAGGAGTGACAACATGGATTTTAAGTAGGTTCCTATGAGCTCAATTGTTAGTGACTTTTTCTGAAACTTTCTCGTAAGATATAAAAAATTACTAGCTCTAGGGGAATATAATTTGTATTTCAATCAATGGTCAGGAGCAAAAGATGTGCCACAATAATCTGAAAATGGGGGGAGCAAGCAACGAACAAAATTTGTAAAAAATTGAAATATATTTTTTTTAATTATTTTATTCTTGAAGATTATATTTTTGTCTAAATGGGAAGCTTTGAATCATCCCATTGGGATTACTAATATGAAAGATATAGAGTTTCTTATTTAGCAAGTAATCAGACTGTCTTATTCAAAACAAAAAATTCTTTCTCTATGAATGCTAATATCTTTCAATGCATGTGGTAAGATATCATGAAATTTTCAATGGATGATCCAAGAAATGTTTGATTTAAGATGCTACGGTTAGACTCAAAAAAATATATTTTTTCTGATTCCTTACATGAATGCAATAGAAGTAGCAGTTTCAAGTGGGTTTTGAAAGAAAAATGGCCTTAGGACTTTAGGGGTGAAAACCTTAGCATTTTAGGAACATTTTTTACTACAATGTTTTGCACAATTCATTTAGTACCATCATTTTTGAGCAGTTTCATGTAAACATGAAATATGACAATCCCTTTACAATTATTGTATGCTACAAGAATTCATCTTTACTGTGAGTATGAATATTGCTTCATATATTCAATATGGAATATTCGATATGAATTCAATCTTTCAATTGTACTAGGATTCTATGTTTTTTTGTACTTACATAATTCTTATTCATTGAAATGTAAATTGAATTTGTAGTATTCATTTATAGTATAATTGTAGGGTTTAGGATTTAATGATATGTATTTGTCAAGTGATTTGCATATGTCATTCCCTAATGGCAATGTAATATGCATTTGAAATTATAGTAGTATTTGAATCATTGTTTGTTATAATGATTGAATTCTTCAAAATAGATTGTATAGACATTAAGAATTATTTTGGTGTACACTAAACAATTTCTACTTGTATGATGACACGAAATCATGCTCCTTTGTACTCATAGTTTTATTACTAAAAATAATAAAATAATCATAAACCTTGAATATTTGAACTCTACAAAATATTCTTCATTGCAAAAAAAATAATTTCATGGAATGCAAGTACTTATACTTTTTTCAAACTATAAACTTCTAACAAATGATATAATTTACATTACACTTCAATGAAGTTAGTGGCACAATCAATATTGTCATAGGACATTGAAGAACTATGGACATAACCTTCATATAGATGTTCATGCATTGGTATGAATATTATTGATTGATATAATTAATGCCTAATTGCCTTTATGTATAATCAGAGTCTATGTGATTGAAATCAATGATGTTCTAGAGGCACCACGATGCCATAATTGACATTGCATGGTGAAACAATTTAAAAACTTAGTGCCGTTCTGTAAATACATAAAACACTTTTATAAAATTGGGAGGACTAAGGCCTTACAATTCCCTTGAAAATAAAACTTTCATTTGTACTATTAATATTAACACTAAAGTTGTTAGGTCATTGAATGTATTCATCAAATGTAATTGCAAGCAATTATTGGTTGATTGTATGTAAAACCCTATTGAATTGTTTGTCAAGTAATCTACAAATTGTGGACATTATTTGTAATTGGAAATGGATTGGTTGGAAGACAACGAAAGTGTATACATTATTAATTTAGGGTTTCATTTGGCCCGAAATGACCATTTCCATCCATTTCTTAAATAAAAACAAAAGATTTATCTCAAATTATTTTTCATTAGTCACTTGCTCATGCAATATTCATTGAGGACTATGGATTTGTCCATAACTAATAAAATGATTAGGGGGCCTTAATTTAACGCATTCATTGAAAGGAACTTTTGTACTTGAGTTAAATAGTCTACAAACCTACAAATATGTTTTTGACATGAAATTTAGATTTAGGATCTCTACTTGAAGTACAAAGCTTATTCAAAGAATTCTTGAACTTCCAAAAAAATTATAATTGTCTAATTTCATGAATCCCCTCACAAAGATAAATTCTTCTTCATAAAACTAAAAGAAATCATGATTTTTGAGCATATATGTCTAGAAAATATATTTGATGTTAGAGAAACATCCATTCAATTCTCATGAGTTCGGGAATTTGATTTCTATCTAATTTAGGATATGTCGCCTTTTTTTAGACCTACATTGTGCATTATGCAAATTAGTCTTGATCATGATGTACAAATGAATTTTAAATCTCTAGAACGTTTACAAATTATACATTTTCAAATGGATAATATCTAATTTAAATTCTTTGAGTTTGTAGAATTTATTTGTTTCTTCTATATGTAGAATATACCACTACTATTCTCTTGCATCACTCGATCATCGTCATCAAATGAGACAAACTATGTTTTATGACCTCATTGATGATTGTGGGGAACTCTGTTGGTGGTTTAATGAGTCTAAAAAATTATTTAGCAAGTAATTAATTTCTGAGAAAAAGTCCATTAATTCAATATATTTAGGCAAATTACATATTCGTTTCAATCTCTCAAATTCTACATTTGCTTACAAAGGGATTGAATGAGAGAATTCTAGTTCAATCCTTTTTTCAACTTGTCATATGAGTTTTAGGGTAAATTAAATACACCAATCATGTTAAAGGGTCATATTTTCATAACCCTAACCCCCATAATGTCTAGTTTTTCGGGTTGAATGCATGTTTTCCAAAGAGCCCAACACTTGGTTAGTGAAATGTGATGATGAATTAGGCGTCCATTTCTCTTTTTCCAAATTGAAGCTTTAGTTTTGGGAACAATTAACTTGTAAGCATTTGGATTCAACTCCAAAATTGACCATTCAAAGAAATTCATTTTAATGTGCTATTTGGAAGCATATTTTGAAAATCATTTGCACATAAAAATTGTAGAGTACAAATTGTAGATCCCATCAATACAATTAAATTCATGAACCCTCAAACAATTTTTTTTTCTTAATCTAGAAAGGAAAATTTCAAAATTTTTTCTAAATTCAAAAACATGAAAAATATTATCAATTTCATAGAGAAATTTGTTGGAAATGGAATTGAAATGAGGTTCATATCACATATTGATTTCTATAATTTTTTTGTTCCTAAACTTTATGACCTCATTTTGGCAAATGTAGTTTACAAATATAGTGAATGCAATTTTGACTTGGTCAACCACTTCACATATTTGCACATTGGTAATTTCAGAAAAATAGGTACTTTAGGAACACCTAATGTACCCTAAACCTTCAACAGTAAATTACTCTTACTTTTCTGAGAACTAAAAGTAACCTTCTCCATTAGAAGCTTTTACGATAATTATTACAAAGTCAAGCTAAAGTTGGATTTGGTTCTTTTTCTTTTTGAACAAAGTTTATTTTAAATAATCTTACAATGAGGGGGCCTTACCATCTTGACTTTTCTATTCTTAAATTATTAGGAAATAAAATTCAGACAATATACTATGTTATTGCTTTGTTATGGTGGGCTACGGTTTGGTAATTCTTCAATGAATAGGGGTATTAAGGGAACTGATACTAATTAATCAACATTCCACACTAAAAAAATATCTACCTTTACTGTACATCAATAGTTTTTGGAGTGTTTGGTGGATGTACATTGGCGGAATACAATAGAATGTCTATGCCTGTATAAAAAAAAAATTCTCATTACAATAAATCTCCACATGAAAGTAGGTAACTGATACATTCTAGGCATACATGTTTCTTTCATTATAGTTGGTTTTGGTGTGGAATTGGCAAAATCTCAGGAGACCAATAAAGAAATAAATGACAATGAATCAAAAGAAAAGAGAAGATGTCGGCATGACTAGGCCAATCTATCGTTTCGTAGAATCAGTCCCTTTAACCCCTAAACAACGCACTAGATGTTTTTTCAGCTGATGAACATCAAAGAATTCTCCTCTATAGGACAAAATTGCAACTATTCATCCAAGGAATTAGGGGTGGAAAGGGGAGATCTTCTACAATAGTTTGACTCCCAATGAATATTTTTGGTTTTTTTAAAGTAGATGAGGTCATATGGTTCCAAAATGCTTGATTTCTACGGTCACCAGTCTAGCGGTCAAGGGTTGCTCGTCTTCTTCCGGATCCTCCTCTTCTTCCACTGGCGGCTGCTCGGCTGTCACTTCTTCCGTCAAGCCGTATTGAAGGATGGTCGCTCCAGTATTATACTCCACCATTTTTGCATCGCTGAGAAGCTCTGCGTGGTGGTACAGATGGAAAAGATACGGCCCTATGGGGCTGGTCTTTCCCTTTCCTACGTTGGCGGCAAGCTTGGCGACTACGGATGCAATCACCTTGCCCCAACTGACTGGTCTACCCTCAAAAGCACCAAATATGGTGTTTGCTACCGTAACCGTAACCCAGGTAGGCTTTTCCGAATACATGATAGGGATCAGGAACTTTAGGACATGCCTATGTCGTGGATCTAGGCAGTCACTAATCGCATACCCTTCCTTAGAATGGGCAGCGTTCTTGAACTTTCCTATCGTAAACTTGTCCGTCCGAGAGGCTAAACCGGATCCCTTCTTGGGAAATCTGTAAACCTTAGCCTAGACTTCATCAGTCCAGGTTTGAGGCCTTCCTCTCACCGTCAACTCATACTGGTTTGACGCTCCTACTATCAACTCCTGGATCATCCGGTCGTTCTTTACGGTCCACGGCCACATGAACAGACCGACACACCCTATCTCACTAAGGTCATCCTCTAGCTGGGATCTGTCTCTCATCCTTTCCGGAATGGTTGGACAAACCATCTGGCCGGTGACCAAAGTCTTCCGGATATCTCCCTCCGCCATCTCAAACCACTCTAAAATCCAAACACACTATCACCTCTCACCCGAGCACTAACTCACCACTCTTTCACTCAGCTATGCGCGCACAAAACAATTGTGGGAAAAGAGGAAGAACAAATGGCAGTGGCGGGGTTAAGTACCCGTCAAAATACCGACCGTTCCTAAAGCGGACCGTTTACCCGTAACGGGTCCCTATTTCTAGACCAGAAGTCTAGACAGTAGGCTGTTGCTATCCGGGTTTCCGGAATCCGGATCTGTCCTACATTCCGTTACAGATTACCTGAAACATCCGTCCAGTGTTAGGGAGATGTTTAGGCTAAGAGGGTTCTAATCCTTTTTTCCTATTAAGAATTTTGAAAAATTCTATATACTTATACACCCTTAAATACTAACATGGTGACTTCTAAGATTACGGCTTGCGACATTTTGTGTTTTTGGATACAACTTAAATAACAACTTTTACAACAAGGAGTATAAATTAGATATATGATCTCATTCTTTTCTTTCAACCTATTTCTTTCTACTTCCCCCTCTTGACTTTCTCCAAATTATTTTCAACATTTTTTGTTTTTTTCCTTCATTTTTTGAAATAGTTTAGAATTGCAATCTTTGACTTCTGCTGCTACTAATTGATTTCTAATTACTCTAAGAATCAAACAATTGTAACGACATCAACCTTGTAAGTGGTAACTAAATATCTACTTAAGACTTGAAAAATTCATTTGATCAATTACGTGTATTATAATTAACAATCTTTGTTTAATACATAGTCAAATCTTTATAAGGGGGTCATATTAGTCTCCTAACCATGTCCAAAGCTTGGAGTAACAACTTGGAACCTATGCTTCTTCTTCAAACACTTAGAGACTCTCAACACAAATTGCACTCCTCACTTACTCTTGCTCCATAGCCACTCGGGCATGAATTTTTCTCACTTTTCTTTCTTCTCTTTGGATTAGATTTTTCCCAATCTTCAAGTAATTTTTCTAAACTCTACAACCTTCAATCTACATCACTAGTTTAAATGCATTAGATTTTGCTTCACATTAGCCATCACAATCAATTAACATAATTAGCCAATTCCAAAGCCAATTCCTATAGTGAATCAAGGCAAGCTTGATTTCTATCTTGGATTCTCAAGCTTAGTCCTACCTTGGTGCTTTAATTTGTCCATAGGCTTTTATTCCTCTCTAATTTTTTCTTAAATACTCAAATAAAAATTGATTATCTCCTATTATTAATTTTTTTATTCCTCTCTATTCTTTTTTTAATTAGTATAAAATTTTTAAATATATTACTTAAAATATAAATATGTACCATCACAAATTATTTGAACATTAATTCTGTAATAGACACATTATACAAAAGAAAAGAATTTTCTTAATAGGTATTAAACAAAGTCATCCCAAAGAATGGCCCTTAGGGGCAAAATATGGAAGACCCATTTTAGATTGCCAACTTTTTCCTTATTGTCCCACCAATTCACCAAAGAAAAAAAATATAACTACCAAAAAAATGAGTCTACAAAATATGACTGAATCAAAAATACGACTGCCAAATATGACTAAAGTGAAATTGTGACTGGAAAATATGATTTAGTATTCTCCAAATATATTTCCTGCCCAAATTTTCATCAAGTAGCCCAAAAGAAAAAAAAAATGTGACTATCACAAAAATATGACTACAAAATATGATTGATGCAAAAATATGACTAATAAATATGAATGACTCAAAAATATGACCAAAGTGAAATTATAATTGGCAAATATGATTTAGCACTTTCCAGATATAATTCTTGCCCAAAGTTTCTTCAAACTGCCCAAAAGGAAAAAAATGTGACTATTATAAAAATATGACTACAAAATATGACTAACTCAAAAATATGATTGCAAAGTATGACTAAAGTGAAATTATGACTAGCAAATATGATTTACCACTCTCCAAATATAATCCCGCCCAAATTTTCTTCAATCTGCCCAAAAGAAAAAAAAATGTAACTATCATAAAAATATGATTGCAAAGTATGACTAAAGTGAAATTATGACTAGAAAATAGGATTTAGCACTCTCCAAATATAATCCCCATCCAAATTTTCTTCAAGTTGCCCAAAAGAAAAAAATTTGACTATCATAAAAGTATAATTACAAAAAATGACTATTGCAAAAATATGACTAATAAATATGTTTGACTCAAAAATATGATTGCAAAGTAGGACTGATGCAAAAATATGACTAATAAATATGACTGACTCAAAAATAGGACTGCAAAATAGGACTGATTCAAAAATAGGACTACAAAATATGACTAACTCAAAAACATGACTGCAAAATATGATTGATGCAAAAATATGACTAATAAATATGACTAACTCAAAAATATGACCAAAGTGAAATTATAGTTGGCAAATATGATTTAGCACTCTTCAAATATAACCCCCGCCCAAAGTTTCTTCAAACTGCCCAAAAGAAAAAAATGTGACTATTATAAAAATATGACTACAAAATATGGCTGACTCAAAAATATGATTGCAAAGTATGACTAAAGTGAAATTATGACTAGCAAATATGATTTAGCACTCTCCAAATATATTTCCTTCCCAAATTTTCTTCAAGCTGTCCAAAAGAAAAAAATGTGACTATCATAAAAATATGACTACAAAATATGACTAATGCAAAAATATGACTAATAAATATGACTGTGCGTTCCCCAAACATGTTCCCTACGAAGCTCTATGAAGTATTTTGGAGTTCCCAACAAACATATTCTATACGCCCGCAACGTACAAGGACAAAACATGATTAGCAGTCATATTTGTTGTCATATTTTTTTCAAAGAGTTGGCCTCCAAAAATATGACTACGAATAGTCGCCAATCATCCTTAGTCATATTTTTGTAGTCACAAAACACCCATTTTCTTGTAGTGCATTTTCTTGCAATCTTGCTGACAATGACCAACTCTGCCACAATTAAAATATATAATATCCGCATCTCCTACATTGGCCGGAATGCTAGCTTTCGCAGACTTGGTCTTCTCTGGTGGTTTCTCCTCCTTTCGCAAGAATCCCATGGCGGCCTTTTCTTCCAAGAGATTGATCTCAATTTTCACAGATGACTCAAAAATATACCTTAAGGTTGGTGGAACTCCTAACCTTAAAGCCTTACCATGAACAAGAGTTTGCAACTCTTTGTCCAAGATGCTATACCAGTATTGAAGAGCTTGATGTTCAATCACTCCATGCATGGCGGAAATCAACCGCCTTAGTCTTGAATGCACCTCTCGCAATGATTCATCACTTCACCATGAAAATGTGTGAAGTGACTTCATTTTGTCTACTCATTGGCCATAATAATCCCATTGCAATTGCATGAAAAATCGTGTAGTAGGGTTGAAAGGTGGAGGGTTTGCCATTGGTATAGCGGTCATGGCTACAATGGCCTCTGGGCCTTTCGCGCCAGCGCCCCCTTCTTCTTTCTTCCCCTTGCTAATAGGTAATACAATGCTAGGCCCTCCTCCCCATACATCAGCATAATTTGGAGCATAATAATCTTGCCATGCCAAAATTTCCATAGAATGAGCAAGCTCGAACTCCCCATAATCTAATAGCGGTGCCCCTTCAAGACATCCAAATAATGCCCTCCATACCATATATGGATTAAAACTCATGTTGCATGATTTTTGGAGTTCATACCACATGGTGAACTCCCTCCTAGAATCATCAACCTCCATAGTGCCATCAACACTTGAAAATCGCCACACCCCACGGTCGGTGCTTCCATATGGAGAGGCCATGTTGTCCCAAGTGAAAATAGACTCAATGTGAGAAAATTTTACCCCATGATCTACCCTTGTGACATGGAAACCTCCACCATCATCACTTGTGGTCTCTTCCATCTAATCTACTTGATCCTCACTAGTCTCCGATATTAATTCATTGGGACTTCGCATACCACTAAAAGGTCATTTGCTTCTTGGTCGAATTGGCATGAATACTACAATCTCCAATGGCTCAAGAATAATGTCACTTGCAAATAGCACACCACTCCTAGTGTATCCCATTTGCTGAGGTGAATCCAGCTTTGGATTTACAAATAATATTGCCAAGCCTCATGCTTGCCCTCAATGGAGTTGAAATAAATGGTATGTGGTACCTTGTAATCAATGTAGCCAAGGATTAGTATATCCCAAACACTAGATGCCCTCTCTAACCACCAACCTTGCTCCCATTGCCAAGTAGTATGAAATAAATACCCGTGGGCTTGAAACTTTATGAAAATCAATGAAAAGGTCGGTAGTTCCATATGCCCTAAAAATGTATGCCTAATGACCTCTTGTCGTTGGCCCTCATTCCTCAATATCACAACAACACGAGGAATGACCAAATCATGTACTTCTACTCTCCCTCTAGTCTGACACAATGGAGCCTCAATGACAAGACTTTGAAGACGTTGTTCACGAATGATGCGAACATTGCCTTGTTGAGTCTAAAACTTCACAACTTTGGCACTCAATATCATAGTACTCGGAGCTCTTTGTGGGTGCACTCCAATGCGATCTCATACCAATGGAGATAAAATAAATGGTGATATTGCTTCTTCCATGTGATCTTGCCTTGTCACTTGGCTTGATGAGTGTAATCCTACTTGCAAGTCTTGAAACACATCAAGTAGGATTTGGATGTCATGCCCACTCAAATCAGTTTAAGTACCTTGGTTCTTTATTGAATCAATGTCCAATTGCCCAAAGTTCTCAAGGACCTCCTTGCCCTTGTCCATAGTGAGAGTACAGTATCTGATTTACCATTGCAAGATCAAATATAATCAAAGAAAATGGTAAAAAACAAGTTCATCATCAAAATTTTGAATCATACAAGTGATCAAAATACTAAATCACATATAATAAAGATGTTTGGCACACACATTGCCAAATCCATCCAAACTAGAACTAAAAGAAAACTATCTAGATCTAGTCAACACTCACACAAAGTAGCTAATGGTATAATGGTAGCATGAAAACTACACCTGTCACCTAGAGAGAATCAACTTGTAAACCTAGCATGTGGTCCTAGTTGATCTCAAACTCCCCCACTCCAATAACCCCATCTAATATCACGTAAACTCTACGCCTATGAAAGACAATGAAGGACTATATCACGGTGTTCATCCCAACATTGCAGTCTAACAATTGGGTTTAGATCTACAAATAGCATATGGCATGCCATACCAAGCTAATGTACACTAGACCGTTCAGCTTATATCAACCTCATCTCCCAAGTTTTCCAAAATCCTACATCATCGTATTGCACACCTAGTGGTGGCAAATGAGCTCAGATGAAGCAAAGCAAGTGAGCAATATGTGCTACTTGAGTAAGCCAATCTACTCAACCATTTGAATGTCATGGATCTTGACGTGCTTCGTTAGCAAGGAAACAAAATCACCTATACACCACAATAGGTGAGGGTACTACTCTAAGCATGTGCACTAGTTAAGTGTACTGCCATGGAGGTTGTGGTGGCTCCGATGGAGCACCATCATTGGTTTGCACATGCACTTGTGACCTGATGGTGACCATAGATAGGCTAGAGACCTAATGCCCACCAATGAATTGAAGACACAAAAATTGTACACCCCAAACAAATCTCTCATGGCACTCAACACCCCCACATGCCCTATCTAATCCATAGAACTGAATTTCAAAGTCAAGACTTAGATTTGGACTCATAAATTGGGTTTTCAAGTCAATGTATGTGAGCTGAAGTTTTAGGTCAAATTTTTAAAAACCTCCCCAAAACATCACAAACTATCTTGAACCACCCTCAAAATCATTCCATGGAGGTAACTAACCCATAGCACTCCATTTTTAAAGAGAAATTTGAGTTTTGAAAAGTCCAAATATGTTTTTAGGCCAACTTATGTGTGCTGAAATTTTAGGGTTTAGGTGAATTTGTACTAAAAATCCACCCAAAACTTCTCTAGGTCACCCTACAAACAACCCCCACTCAACTCTCTAAAAAGACTTAAACTTTCAAAGAAAAGTCCTTTTTTTTTACAAAATGGGGTCTTAAGCCCCCTGGGTGACCGGCCAAACTAGTCACTAAATTCCAAATCACCAGTGATTGCAAGTCACTATACGGCGGTATAGATCACCCATTGCTCTTGCTTATTGTTAGGCTTCATGCGTAAACCTTCTTTTCATACTTGCCACTCTTGTGTTTGTTCCAAAGCTCCAACTAAGCGATCCCCTAGTTCGTGAAAGAACAAGACATCATGAAACTAGGGTAATCCGTAGTGCAACCCAAGTTCACTAGGCGACCCTCTGTCAAAACATTGATGCCACAATGTTGTCGTAACCTATAGAGCCACCATAGCTGTTGGGATCCAAGAAAGAAAAACCGTGGTACAAAAGAACAATGTACGTCCCACCAAACAAAGTTAGCATCCCCTCTACCACCAACTCCTCGACAATGAACCAGAAAGGCACACGCTCACCATCTAACAGTTGCATAGTCATCGCAGAGTGGTCGATCCCATCCTTCTCCTCGAACTTCACCTTGCCGTCAGCCCTAATCATGAACAGTCTGTGATCTCGTCCAAAGTATACGTTAGATGAGTCATCAGTTTTGTGTCTTGAAAACCTCAAATTTAACTTCCTTTCTGTTGCAACTTCAACTGATCTTCCTAGTCGGCCTTGACTTCCTACTAGCCTAGATCTCTAAAGCACATACATCCCAACTTGACCTCTCACAAGTTGAAATCTTCCATCATAGATTACGAATTTAGAAGCAATAAACGTCCCTCTAGCGATGGATCTACAATATTAAGCCACAAGATACAACACCCTCAAGCACTATTGGGCACTACCGTCATCTCTCCTCCCATGCATGTCTTTCTTGGAGAGAGATGACACTATTCATCCCTTAACTTTAGGCCACTAACTCATAGCCCACTGCCCATTGGCCATTCACTATTCCCATGAGCTTTTGCCCCATAAAGTGAGGATAATAATGCACTTATCTTGCTAACAAGGAATTAGGACCCATTTCCAATGCCTAGAGCACCTAAAACCATAGCTATGGAGCTCAAATTCAAGCCCTCTTTACAATTCCAGAACGTGCAATCCCCTCAAAAACACACTCCAAACACATTTTTGAACTAATTTAGGTGAAAAAATTCTCTACGCTTACACCTATAAACATAATGAGATCTTTTTCAAGTAATAAGATGTGATGAAAAGCTCGTAAAGAAGCTAGAAAAAACTCACAAAATACAAACAGTCAAGTCTACATCATTCTTAAAGAATGTGTGCATGCTTGGACGGAACTCCGAGGAAAATGCCTCTCATTCCATCATGTGGAAGACTCAACTTGAAAAAGATGAGTCTCCAATCACCCACGTGGAAGACATTGGCATCGAGGTCCCCAACCGAGGTGCCAAAATCCGTGCCAAGGCCCAAACCAAGGCTAACTGCACTCCATGGCACTCCACACCACCTTCCGCCAATCCCGCCTAGCTCCGCAATGTCAAACTAATGAGAAAATAAGGAACACCCTTCTCACATGACAATTACTTGACTCAACAATAATTATGAAGTAGGAATATATCAATTCATGCCAAGTAACATCCCTCAAAGTTTTCCATCTAGAAATTCAATGATGCTTTCAATTCAAGAGGAAAATTCATTTGTTCAACATTTGGATACTTCAAAGTTCAAAGAACCAAGGATTAGCCTTTTAAAGAAGTTTGATGATACACAGTCTAAGTTTCAAGGATTTGTCAATCAACTTCAGTTTATTACCTTTCCTCAACTTCTACACTATTCAATAGACAAGTCACGAGTGGGTCTAGTTGAAACCTTATGGGGTAAGCTCTATCTTGGTTTGTTTTTCTATTTTAGAAAATATCACCTATCTTGAATAATTTAGAGTTGTTCTTAATGTCATTTGTAGAAGCTTTTGGAGAGCATCATAAGATCCAGATAGAAGAAACCCACGTTTTTGATGACATGCCTCGATTTTTTGGAATGGATTATTTGGGGGGCCCAATTCAACAAGCCCATGTTTTTATGTCAAAAAAAAAATCACACTGATGTTTTTTTTGACATAAAAACATGGGCTTGTTGAATTGGGCGTCCCAAGAAATCCATTCCAAAAAATTGAGGCACATCACCAAAAACACGGGTTTCTTATAGTGTGCATTGGGCAACATCTAAATTTTTATTTTTCTTGCAACCAGTCTTGCATTCTCCATTTATATATGATCAAAATTCTAGCAATTGACTTGTGGTATCAATTGAGACAAAGAAGCCTTTACAATCAAATTTCAATGGAATCTATGAAATGATATGAAGGACCTATTATTATCTTTGGCTAACTTCAAGCATCGAATGAAGTGAAAAATCAAGCAATGAAGTGCAATAATAGGTTGTTTCAACAACTACAAGAACAACAAACTTGAAGTACTCCCAAACAACATATCTCTTGTACACTCAACTATTTCTATAAATACCAAGCAACCAACTACAAGGGTAGAAGACATGCAAATTGATGCAACTCAAGTTGCAGTCTTCACTATTCAAGAAAAAAATGCCAACATGATGAAGAATTATGTTTGCATTGTGGAAGAGTTGACAATTTGTTACCAAAAATAGCAACATCACACATTTAATACAAAAAGCACAATTGAGGTAAGTAATACACAGGTGAAAAAACAATAGTGCCCCATTACAATAAGGATTGTATGGTTAGACTCTTCTATTTTGCAACTTAAACAAGGTCCTACTCTTTCAAACTTTTAGCTCAATTTCTTTGATTTCTTATGATTTCTCTTTGTCTTGGACCATGGAAAAAAAGCCATGAAATGAAGCCACATTAGAGAAGCAAAGACTTTTCCTTTGAATAATTTTCTTTCAACAAGAGCAAACAAATTAATTAGCAACTCAATAACTTATTTTGACACATTTCTTTGAAAATTCTTCCATCATATGTGTGCACAACGTAGATAGATTCTCATCATATTCAACAAGTTTGGAGTGCATGTGTCATGAGATAGTGTGGTAATATTGTATATATTGAAATATTTGTGTACCTCCTAGACTAGGAGGGGGAAATACTCCATGGTTCATAAGGGGTTGATCAGAATAGAATCAAAGGTTTTGGAACAAACATCAATCTATTCAATAGAATAGAAAAATTAGAGAATTTTTAAAGTAAATTTATTAAAAGACCTACATTAAGATGGAAATTGAAATAATCTTGTAACTTTTGTAATAATTATTGGAATAGCATGACACAAACTCTTGTTTGATGAATATGGCGATCATGAAATCACTAGAAGAAAACCACGGAGATTTCAACACAATTAACATGATGTTTCTATTTTGCATAACCCCAAAACATCAAGTTCAACAGAGATTTTGTGTTGAACTTGATGTTTTGCATTATACAAAACAAAAAGATCAAGTTGATTGTGTTGAAATCTTTGCTGTTTTCTTCTATTAAATATTCTAAAAATCATATGTAAAAATCTAAAATTATAAAGGTGCTTGAATGAGGACAAATTTGCAAAAATCCTAAATTGTATTCTACAAAATAAATCTCTAGTACATACCAAATAGATTGTACACTCAAGTCTAGGTCTAAACCACCTCCCATATAAAGGCCATCATAACACCTCATTCTAACCCTCACATTTTCTAATTTCATTAAATCTGTACAATAGATATGGATTCAACACTTTGTTAGAGAGGTCACTCACCTAGGCTTTAGAGAATTCATTAGGTCCAAACAAAGGCAATCATTTCACACTACTCACTAAATATAAACTTGTAGTCGAGGTTTAGAAAGAAAACACTCATAAAAAAAATAACCCATGCTACTATTCATTCTTTTAAAGAAAGATCAAGCTATCAAAAATGAGCAACTAGGAATACATTGTAAATTATTTCAAAGAGCATTACTAAAGATTGTTATTGAATTCTAATAGTACCACTTTGTTGTGTTCTAATCCTTACAAGTTTTTGTAGTGCATGCAAAAAATACTCACAAAAAAATCATGTAATTCAATCTCTATATGTGCTTTGATTTCATATTGTATTTGTGTCAAATAGACTTCCTACTCCTTCATATGTAGTTCACTCATTCCACAAATAGTTACGCAATATATGCATCCTCTCTTTTCACCACATGAGACTAAGAATAACCATCATTCACATCCATGCATTATTATTTCGATTAATTTACCCCAAGTCAAATTGACATGTTATTTATTTCTTTGTTCTATCCATTCCCATGTACAAATTTAGGAGATAAACATAATTCAAATTTATACATTCAATGTAATTCAAAGACAATCAATTAGACAACAAATTGCATAAGTCAATAACAACTGAACCTATAAAATAGAGTCAAGTAATCTTCCATATGCATCTAGATCAACTCCATACTTAGTCTAACTACCACGACCATAGTTTATGAAAACACACAAAAATACCAACAAATACACAAGAAACAATCAAGCAAATTGAAGCATATCAAAGATCTATGTTTCTAAAGTAAATACACAACAAAAACACTAGACTAGCACTCCTTATAGTGTAGTGAGAGTTCATTCTTCCCTCTTCCACTTATTCCCTACTTGGCCAATGGTTATGTTTTTCTAGATCCATTTCCAAGTCTACTACACTTTTGCTATCTACTTTTCACCTCCTTTCCATTCTAATCTACTAGACTTACAACTTTCACATCAAAATTCAGTTTTAGGTCAACAAAAAAGAGTTTTCACACTACCAAAACTTTCATTGCTCCATCACCAAGCTCCTAAATTGAACAATGAAACTCTCATTTTGCTTAGGTCACTAGTAGAAAACAATGTTTCTATCAACAAAAATCAGTTGACGTTTGCCAAAAAACAGAAAATTTGCACTAACCGCAACACAGTTTTCAGAAATCTGCACTAACTACAATGCAGTTTTGAAAAAATGTCAACCGTTTTTTGTTGACTAGAACACAGTTTTTTACTAGTGGGTAGATATTTGGAACTTCTATGACGTAGGCAAAGAATATGCAAATGTGGTTGTGCCTCATCAACTCCCACAACCATAATTCCTCCCTTTACTTCATTCATTAGATGGGATTCAGCTGCCTTGGAGGGTCGTTTCAGGCCAGTTCCCCAGGCTGGGAACTAGCTAAGTTTGGCCAGAATTTAAAACTATTTTAAAACTATTTAAATTTTTAAAAAATTAAAATAATAATTTTTATTATTATTATCGGATGTGGCTATTGCCTGACCACGTCAATGAGCTACTATGGCCAAGTTCCCACAGTCCAAGAACTTGTGGGAACTTGCGGTCTTCCACAAGAGCTCATTCTCTTCTAATGGCCAAAGTCTTCAAATCCAAACATGGAGCCTTAAAACCTTCAATTGGTCATCACTAATAGTCCAAAGTCCTAAATAGCTTTTCTTTCCATTCAGTGTAACCAACTTCTATTCAACAAACTTTTAAACAATGAAATTCAAGTACATTTTTGTTAAATTATTTTTCCAAGACTCTCAACTCAATTCTTTGACGTAAAATATTTTGAAATCAAAATCTATAGTACAAAAAATTGAAGTTATCCATGGAAGGACACCACCTTGGTGATAGGTACTCAATAAAAAATGATTCAATTTTTGAACCAATAGGTGCATTATGTATTTCTATAGTAACAAAGAAAATCATCCATCAAACATTTGTTGCCCTTGGCATCCTTCCAAAGTTAAGAGGATTCAAAGTCTTATAATCCAATGTAACAACGCCCCTCCAAAGGATTTTCTTCACTTCAAATGCTCATATCATCCAATATATGTGGTCAAACTTCATGAAATATTTTACCACATGTTCTTATACAAGTTACAAGTTTAGTGTCAAACCCTAAGGTCCAACACCCAAAATTTTCACTTTTCTTGTTCTCTTGCCTCAATGCAATAGAAATGGCAGTTTTGAGTGGTTCTTGATCCCCAAAGGCCTTAAGACTTTAGGGGTTAAAATCATCTATATTAGAAATTTAAATCCCCATAGAGACTCTTCAAAACTGCTAAAAAATACATGAAGGACAAATATGGGCTTCTTTGTCCTTCAAGGGTTCAAGTTTTGATGCGCAGGGCTTGAAACATGCAACGAGCAGCCAAAAACCTGCTCAAGCAAAATTTCTTACAAACGTGCAAAAATTGTAGGATGACCAATGGGAACCACCAAGTGGTAATAAAGAATTTTCAAGCAAAATCCAGAAACGGTTCTGGATCTATTTAACATTTCCAGAGTCGCACAATACACCATACAAGCAGAAGATAAGAGTGTTGTGTAGAAATTGGAGCAAAAGACAGTTTGCGGTTTCCTAACCTCTCATCGGTGAACATTGCTGCCTACTAAATTTCTTAGCTGTTTTGAAACCGGCCATATTCTATTGAGGAGCGACTTGCTGTTTTCACTGGCAACCCTGCAGTACTACAAGATCATACCTCACAATAGAAGGGATATTGAACACACCCTTGGACTTCCTACCTTGACAGGGATTGCAAATGCCAAGAATCGAAGGAGTAAGGGAAAAAAATGACAGAGCTACACTCTGTGGTATAGAACACAGCGAATAGAATAACACTATCCTTCCAATGAAACTAGAAAAAAATTAGAAAGAAACCTTCCACCTGCCATTCGCACTAAGAAACCCTTCCTAGACAAGAGAACTGAGATGGAGAAGCAGAAACGTCAGAACGACCTCAAGAAAAGGTGAAGATGCTCCCCTTCTGCAGTGCATGACGGCATGGGCAATAAAAAAACTCTCTATTCAAAAGTTTGCCTTTCATAAAACAGCAAATAGGCTTCGCTCTGCAACACAGACTCCAAACTGGTCTTCCGAACATGCGAGTCACTGATATAATACCATGTCGATCCCCCGTCATTCGAATTTTCAGCATCAGTTTCTACAGTACTGTCAAGACCCTTCACATAAGCGACGTAGTGACCTCCTCGCATCGTCCCCGAGTGCTCCACGGTACCAATTAATTGGTAAACAACATCTCGTTTTACACCGTCCCTGCAACCATTGGAAAAAAGTACATCAATATACTATTCAGAAATTCAGATACCTCAAAATTGGAGAATTGGAGAACTCGCCCACAAAACAGAAATGGTATTCATAGGCATCACATTGCAGGTTAGAACAATAAGTGCCTTGAAATCCTCGTTCGCTGGCCAACAAGATCCCAAAATAATCATTTATGTTTAATAATAGAACTATGCTCAGTAGCTATTATTGGTGATTAAGGGTGGTGAAGCATCAGGTGCGGGATACTAAAACCGTGACGAACCTGATCCCGTCTCCTACACTGACCAACAGCAACTCGTCTATTCATACACTTGGTACGACTTAATAGCAAGTGGTGTAAGCATGACTTGGCTGCATGTCCATGGCCACTGATCTTTGAACGGAAAGGAAGTTTTCTACTGTCACAAATAGTGGACTACAACCTCCCACTTCGAAATGGAGTAAGAAACTCATAGAAACTGACAAAATGGTGGATCTCCACAAATTTGGCCTTTGTACCCAAAAATCTCTCCCCAGCTCTATACATCTCCCCAACTCACGCTCCTACATGTATTCGAATGCTTAAAAGTGACGCAAATAGTGTCCTCGACCATACATACACCAGGGACCAGTCATCTCACTCTCGCCTGCAATGCTCACCATAACGAAGAGAAGGGATGCCAGCTACCACCGTGTAGTACACAAACAAGGGAAGGAAATAGAAGACCCACCTTGGGTCTATGAACGGGCCCAAATCAAGCTGCTCGTGAAAGGTGATATGGCCGCTTAGTTTACTCAATCGCCCGTGCAGATCTTGAGCAAACCTCTTCAAGTGCACAGTGAGAACGAGCGGGGCTTTACTAATAAGAAATCTCTTAGTTGCATCTCGCTTCACCGTGACCATCTTCGGAGCCGCTTGTTCAGGCTTCTTCGCACCGTCTTGAAGACCTCGAGCAGAGACTTTCCCAGTCCGGCCTTTGGCTTCTTTAGTTGAACCGCCACCATTATTCCGGCGCCTCCTACCGTTACGTGATGCGGTATCGTCCTCGACTGCATCTGCACTCACAGATGACGCTTCGACCAGAACATACGGCTCCTCTGCATTCTCTTTCTCTTTCGAAGAACTTGATGGTTGAAATTCTGCGGCTTTCACAGACGCGGAATCAGCAAAACAGTCTAGGCTTTGGGACCGTTTCAGCGTGTTGTGCGACTTGCTTAACGAAGGGCCTTCAACAGGACCGAGCTCCGCTGAACTTGACCCAGCCCTACCATCCGACCCTTCCACAGCAATCTGCTCGTCATCCGCCATCTCGTTCGTAGAGGATTCAAGCATGCTATATCCGTTATTCGAGGTTTCTGCAGAGACATCCCTGGCCTCTGGAACAACCACAATGCTCAAGGAATTCGTTGATGTGCTCAAATCCTCCATCACGCGATCTTCGAAAACGAGAGACTCCCACTCTCCTTGCATGCCATCTCCCTCAGCATCCAGTGCATCATGGGTTGCATTAAGGGCACTGGTACCAACCGAAGGAGGTTCAATTTCGCCATCCGTTTCGGGAAAATGCCTCGAGCCATTCGCGGTCATTGTCTCCTCGGATTGATCAGGATCCCGTAGACCATGCGCAAGCCGAGTGCAATTTTCACAACCCCAAGCATTCTCTCCAGACAGAACTTCAGTCTTTGTGAAGGCCTGCAAACAGCCTTCGAGAGACATAATGGGATAAGTTTCGACTTCACGGACACCCCCAACCGATACTGCCCTACCACCAAAAATCTGGCCCAAGTCGGAAGGGAAAGACGGTATGGTAACAATCGAGTCAAAAGTACTAAAGCTGTTGGCATCAGTCCCAGATTTGTATTGAGAGGCTGTATCGTCCCTAGAAAACGAATGCTCATCATCGAAAAGACTGGCAACTCCACTACAGTCAACATCGTCCTCTGCAGGAACAGTGGCTTCCAACTTGGTATCGCTTGTCGACGTAATTTCTCGATCCCCAGCCGAGGTTTCATCGAGGCAGCTTGGGGTAGCCTGGTCTTTCACCTCTGAAGGCAGAGTGCTAACATCTGGCCCGAAAAGAACTAATTCAAGACACTCAGGTTTGTTCTCAACACAGTACTCGGCTCCCGGCAACTGGGGACCGTACTCAATTGTCTCCTCTTCCATCTGATTCCCGTCATCCAGTGGCTCACGACCACCTCCCTGCATGGATAACATATCCCCAGGTGAATGATCCACAATTTCCTCTCCTCGGGTAGTTGAAAACCCGCCAATCTCGACTTCTTGAGATTGGTTAGAATCCGGTGCAACGCTCGCAGTAGAATCGATACGTTGGTCCAGAAAGCTCATTGCAGCGCTCTCTCCAGACATCCCTTGCGAAGTGTCGTCCACAAATTCTAACCATCCCTCGCTTTTGCCGCTTCCGCTGGAACATGCAGCAGCAGCTTCTGATATAATTTCACAGGGGGAAGTGGTAGAGGGCGAATCAGCAGATCCCTGACCCATGAAGCCCTTGTCATCACCAGCCGTAGACGCCATTTGTTTTTCCTCCGAATCATGGAGTGCTTCCGACTTCACAGCAACCCCATCCAAAACACTCAACGGCCCCAAGCTACAACCAAGGACGGGGGCTTTCCTCGCTTGCTTAGGATCCTCCACGGCACCAGTTTTGATACTGTCGAAGAGTCCGGAATCGAATGGAGCTGGCTGGACGCTTAAAACTCCATTGCCGGATGCATTCCCTCCTTGACTTCGCGGTGCAATCAACTTCGGCAACTGCACGCGAATCGATTCAACCTTCGACCGCTCCTGTTTCGACGGGATGGGCAAAGACAAATCCAGATAAGGCTCGTAAACAACTGACGAGTGGCCACATTCACAGCAAGACACGGTGCTGGAAAGCTGCATACCAAACACGTGCTCTACAAACGTTTCCGGAACTTCTGTAGGGCCATCCTCCGGACCATTTGATTCATCAGACTTCCGCATGCTTTCTTCCTCCATATGCAATCCATCCAGTAAACAGCGTAAGAGCTCGTGACTGTCTTGTTGCTGGAACCCCTTGAACCTCGGTGCTTTAGTGCAAATAGCAGAAAAAAGAATTCGAGGAGACACGGCATTCCCCACACTGCCTCCAAAGGACCGAGTGTGGATTGTCCTGCCTGACCCACCATCAGCTCCGTCTGCTGTCGGATCCATGTCCTGAAAGAAGTTCCTCAGAGCTTTCTTCAAAATACCCTCCTGCACGGAAGACTCTTGGCTGAAATGCTCCCGAAGCATACTCACCCCAACCAGGTTCTGCATCACCGAGTTGAAGAAGCACGTGTTGCCCAAATTCATCAGACCCTTGATCACCCGCCTACTCACAAATGGTCTGACTGCAGACTTGGATGGCTGCTCTGAGACGAGGCCAGAGTCAAGCTGGCCTGATTCGGCCTGATCTGATTCGGTTTGTCCTGATTCAAC
Source organism: Straminergon stramineum (assembly GCA_963920665.1). NCBI lineage: Eukaryota > Viridiplantae > Streptophyta > Bryopsida > Hypnales > Calliergonaceae > Straminergon > Straminergon stramineum. The sequence goes on from OY987264.1 coordinate 7,394,176, forward strand.
CTTTAATATATCACTCGAATACCCAGATATGCTGTCTTGCAATAGAGCTGCTGCGTTCCGCAGCAATGTCGGTCTCGTTGAGGTCGTCTCGTCGGCGGGATACATCAGCTGAATGTCGCAGTCGAGGCACCAGCAGTCTAAGGAATCGCCCCATTGCATGACAATGGGATGTGGCGACTGATCCCGGTGAGTCTTGGCATGCCCAAATCTCTGATTCGAAGGCGTGCCATCCTTGGCGTCAGGTGTGTGCCAGCCGCATCCTATATACCCACAAGCAAGACAAATCCACAAATCTTTCTTCGTTCCCTCTTTGGCTCTGGACGGGCGGCTACGTGTGCAGGATTGGCATTGCGGCTGAGGCTTTGTCAAAACCCGAGTGCGCACCTTCTCTAATTTCACTCCTCGCTCAACATGTGGGCAGCCCGTGGGTCCGTCCATTTTCGGTGAAAGTGTAGTGGCATCCCCGGGAAATGAAATCGGCACCGGAGTCATAGTACCTGGCGAAGGAATCGGACTGGGCTTCGATGCGCGAATATTCCTGATGTATCTCTGCTTCTTCTTCTGCTTCTTCCTCTGCTTCTTCCTCTGCTTGTCTCCCATGTCCCTTCTCTGCAAATCGCAATAGAACATCACCAACCACTTCAGGAGGTAACATCAAAATGAAACCCAATCAACCAAAAAGAAGGGCTCCGCTGATTGGAAAAACTGCCCCATCACTGCCGCAGGAAAATGGAACAAAGGTGAAAGAGAAGTGAAATAGATTTAGAACGCAGATCACAAAGGCGCAGCAGTCGGTGAAACAGTAGCTCCAAGGCAATAGCCACCCAACCCTCCACCGGAGTGCTACTATGGCAACGTAAAGTTCGTTGTCACCTTCGACTCCTCAAACAGAACATGGGAACAAGCAAAATTAATTGGCTCGGGGCAACAGAGTTATACCCTAAAGCTTGGGGCAAAAAAAGCATACCCTAAAGTTTGGGGCAACAAAACCATACCCTAAAGCTGGGTGCCAATCTCGGCGAGATGAAGATGAGAGTATCCGTTCTTAGTGAGGAGCGGTGACTGCAAAGTGCCCACCCTTCGCGACGCCAGAAACTCCGAGCAACTCTCTTACGCTCTAGCGCACTTGAGACCGACTTTCCCGTAAGACCATCGGCAGACAAGAACCGGATGATGCTCAATTGGACAATCTAGAGTACGCTGCATCCTCCGCTCTTCCAATGCCCTTGCGGAGGAAATTTCACACAAATTGAAGTCTCCACAGAAGGTTACAACAGAACATCCGACGCGACATCCGACTACCGATACGCATAGGCTGGTGAGAGACCACGGAGGGGTCGCCCGGAAATGGTGGTCAGGAAATGGTACCCTAAATCTTGGCTTCAACGCAATCAGGAACATCGGATCAGCAGACACGTTCTCTCCACGAATGCATTTGCATAACTTAATTTCTACGAATTCCCAGTACCAAAGTCGGCAACTAGAGTCTCCGGCACATCACCAACAGAGGCCCCCACCGCTGTGAGTGACGCCAGCACGAACCCTAACCTAAGTAAAATACCACTGTCGTTCCCAACCGTGAGTGTTCCCAAAATTACCCCCTCTCACTCCGCTGGGCCGACACACAAGGCCGAACGGGGCCTTTCCCCCAATGAAAGGATGCAAATTCCAGGAAAGATGCTCGCGCTCTGAGACAAATGAAGAAAGCATCTGTTCCTGATGCGTACTTGCAAGGAGCTGCCAGAGGCTGTTGCCGACATGAATGGACTGTGTTGGGAGGGCCTTTTCTTCTGATTGGGGATTGTCGATGTCTCCGTTGGTACATGTGTCCTGATTCTGGAAAACGCAAGACACAAAACTCTTTGGGAGGTGAGACAAGGGAAGGGAGGAAATGCCCAAGAGTACTACTCACACGTACTCCAGTGAGGGTGCGGCACCGGGTGGGCTAGAGTCTGAGCTTTTGGTGTACTACTGCAAACATTGTGGTGCGCATGACTTGATCACAGGTTGCGACTGAAGCCCAGTTCATGGTTCAGTGCCTAGCTCACGTGTTTTACTCCTTCTCTTTCGTTTTTTTCAATTTTCGGTCACATTGCCCTTGACAGTGGCTTTGCAGTGGACATCTCGTCGTTTTATTAGAGATTTAAGCAGGTTTTCGGATGTCTGATCGTTGAGTTTCGCTTATGTGCTTGTGTGGGTTCCTCGTTTGAGGGTTAGATTTCTTGATATGATGATTTGATGCATGAGTAACTTTCGTTTTGCAGATACGCAGTTGCAGGAAATGCCCTAAAGGGAAACTGATATATCATATGTACCAGATCAAAACAAGCACCTGACGCGCCTGAATGCGATTGAAGCTGACGAACATCTGCTCAAGCGGTACTCAAGCTTGCTCTCTGTCCATTGAGTGCTCTTGTGCTCCTTGAGTATTAGATTTTAGATTCCACCTGGGTCATTGCCGTTGCCTTTTGCTGATACTAAGCTTGCATTGTGGGCCATCCTCTCATACACGCTTGAGTAGTAGTGGCGTGGCACCTTTTGAGAGTGCGAGCTAAGTGTTATTTAGAGCACAATCATGCCGAATCAGAGCTAATCAAGTGTAATTAAGGCTGTAACATACTCTCACATGTGAAGACCGTGGTCCCTTGGCTAAAGGAGCTCTTCCTTGTTCAATTGAGCTCAATTTTGCAAAACATGTTATCAGGGATACCTTTTTCATACCAATTCAGAGGGTGCTCCACAAGGGTTCTTTAGAATGTTTCGTGTGAAGGTTTGGATGCGTCTCCTTCCTGTAGATGGCAGATGGTGCTCTCAGCTCTGTTGCTGCAGAAGCCAATCCTCAGGGGACCTGTGCGTGTTCCAAAGGGTGGTCGATGATTGTTTCCATGTGGAGGTCATTTGTGCGTCATTTCAAATAGCAAAATTTGGGTTCGACATTCTTGTTCACGTGTGTCTTGTTGATGTGATTATGGGAATGCTGCAGGAGGGACCAGTACCACCCTGCATATCACAAGTAGACGGGGTCGGTAATTACACTTCTCTGTAACAAATGGCTGAGTATCAACGCTTTCATGCTCATACTCAAGGTGCGAGGATTTGTGCCAAAAGAAAGATGTCACAGAATCAGATCATCTTGGATACCCTGATTATTCCTTGACTTCGAAGTTTGGTCAGGTGTTTGCTGCTCCTTTCGAGTATGTTATTCCAAATGTGTTCTGAGGAGCCTGAATCATCTCAGCTCAATGCAGCCTTGGATGCATTGAATCCTTGAATGAAGAGTCTATGATTTATGAATACTCTACTACGAGTGTCGACCCAAGTGTGAATGCTGAGGATTTTCGTATAACCGTGGGTGCACCAGCAGCACGTGGTGAAGCAAACAATGAGTTGCCCGAGTACATTGGGAAGGTAGCTGACCTTACTTTCAATTTATGGTCTTTGCAAGTTTTATGTTGTGAAGTAACTCAACAGTCTATCGCGTCGTTTAGATTTTTACTGCCAATTAGCTGTTCAGATACGTTCCGTATGCACTCCGTCATGTTTGCGCCCTCCATAGTTGTTTGGGCTAGCATTTGGCTGAATCAACATCATATAAAGTATACTTCTCACAACTGGCTGGACATATAGTAGTCGCAGGTGCCAGTGACTACACAACGCGGTTGAAATGAATAATCTAAACTTCTTACACCCTTGCCCTTCCTGGTGCTTGCACGACTCGCTTCTTGACTGATCTTAGTATGAAACATAGCATATCTTCATTGCACGTGTGATGATGTGCTACCATGTCACCACACCGATAAGTGCTGAGTATTGGTCCTATTAGTAGTCTAGCTTATTTTATTTGTTTTTATCTTTAGCAGTTTGCAAGGGCATTCCAATGCTTTCCAATCATATAGATATTGTATGCAAAATTAGAAGTGCTCAAAAATTTATTGGTAGATGACCTAGAACTGACACGTGGTAGAATGTCAAGGTACACTCTCAAAATCAAGATATACTCTTTGTGCAAGATATTTGGGTGTTGCATTTAGGGGCATTTTAGCAGTTGCAATTGTGGATAGAGGAGACATAACATGCATACTAGTGGGTTCTCTGGTTGCAAATATGGCATAGGAAACGAGGTGGAAGAATCAGAGAAAATCGGCAGGATGGCAATGTTGGTGACGAAGCAGGTTCAAATTCTTTCACCGTAGAGGAGTTGTTGAATGTTGTCACACTGGACAATTAAGGTCCTTTGTTCAAGATCACATGAAGGCCAATGTAATTGCAGCTTGTTTACCATCATTTGATACTCAATATCAATTTGATCAACCATTGGTAACTATTTGTAAAGGATCTGTCTTTAGGCCAACTCTTTCCATCTTTGTGACCTCTGATTCAAGTACATGAAGCTTACTCAGATTGAATCCGTGCCTATGTTGAAATGAGTTGAGGGCTAATGAACTTTCTCACTTTTGAAGTTTTACAAAAACAATCTTCGTGCAATAAAATTGAACTCCCCTATAATTGTAGTGCATGTGTTACCGACACTATTTGACGTATATGCAAGGAAGTTACATTGGAAGCTACATCCGCATTCAATAATCATGTGCAATTGAAGATTTTTTGACATGTCATAAATTGGGTCAAGTAGAAAGGGGTCAATTATCACTTAACCCCTAAACGTTGAGGATGATGTTTCTCGTCCAATGAATGACAAGGAATTCTTGTGTACATAGGATAGAATTGTAACTAATCATCCTCAGAATTAGGGGTGAAAAGGGAAGATCTTCAACAATAGTTTGACTCTCAATGAGTATTTTTTAATTTTTTTTAAAGTAGATGATGTCACATGGTTCCAAAATGCTTGATTTCGATGGTCACTAGCTTGGCATTCAAGGGTTAATCCAATCACTTAACCCTTGAAGGACCGTGATTGTGTTTTTACCAAAAATGCTCAAAAATTGCCATTCTTAGGACAAGCACCAAATTTTAGGAAAAACATATTTTTGAACACATGGAACTATAGGATCTTGTAGTAAGCTAGTTTGAGAAGATGTGGAACAAATTTTTAAAATTTCTACTATGTATATTGCAAGATATTAGCATTTCAATAGATAAAACCCTTTTGGGGGCCCTGAAAAAACCCGGGTAGCTGCACTTCACAAGGTCACATTCCTATGAAAAAATGTCCAAAATGGTGGTACTTCTTTGGATTATTTTTCCTAGACAAGTTATCTATATGCTTAAAAAATTTCACATCATTTGGAATTGTGCAACATATAGGAAAAAAATAGTAAGTAGAAAGAAGTAGAGAAAGATTCAAAATACAAAATTGTTAAGAATTTTGTAATGCAATTGAAAAATGGCAATCCCAATGGTTGCAAGGTTTCAATAAACAATCTACATCCTATGATTATATTTTTTTCAAAAAATATTGAAAATTGAGTAAGATAAAGGACTTCAAAGTTTATTTTAGAGTAAATAATCCATAATTGCCCGCAAACTAAAACTCCTTGTAACTTTTGACTCATTGATCAAAATGGAATGATTCAAAGCTCTCCACATATGTAAAGCTCTAGTTAACCAATTTCAAATTTTTATTTCTGAAAAAAGTGATTTTTCTATGTGCCCAAATTGCCTACCTTGGGGAAAAAATAACATATTATGCCATAACTTTTTACTCATATTTCCAAATGTCATAAAATTTCGTGCATATTCCTCATCCCTACCTTTTATTAAAAATTCAGCCTAAAATACACAAACCTCTAGTCACACATACCTACCCGAAATTTCTATGTTGCCAAAAACCACATGCTAGTCCTTTAGGGGTTAAGCAATTCAACCTATCTGTAGCATGGGAAAAGCTCAGGAGAAAATTCCCCTGTGTAGAGCAATAGATTTTAGAAGGATTTCATAATTTCCTAAATTTTTTCCCTTAAAATCAAAATTATCTTGAATTTTTTTCGCGAAGATTCTATCTATTCCATTCTTGATATGTAGGCAAACCTTTTTCCAACTATATGATGGTTTCAAAATTGATGTAAGGTTTTGAATGTACATGTTGTGATCATGTAAGCTTTCAATGTACACCTCTTGGACATTTTTGTTGTCCTCAGGGTCCTGCAATGCATGAGTTGTCTCTTATAATTCATTTGATCAGAAATGGAGCACCCTAAATTACAAGAACAGGAGGTTGATCGGAAATGGGTGATCTCCTTTACTCACGAGAATATAAGGTTGGTTTTAGAAACACCTATTTTCAACACTTTCAAAATTCATAGTTTATTCATACAGTGTCAAAAAAATGCATTTTCAAAGAATTTAAAAGTTCTTTTGACTTCCAATAAGATCCCCAAAAAAATTCAATGGAATAATGGGATCAATATTGAATGGCTTATTCAATCAATTTTAGGTGTCATTACCTTAACCCCTAAATGCTCCAACATCCAATTTTTGGACGATAAATAGATTGAATCTTAAGTTTCATCCTCTGAACTACTTGGATGAAAGTTATTTTAATTTGTGAAGATAAATTATCAAGTTTTTATCCTATCTAAGGGTTGGATTTGGTGTTACTAGAGTTCATATTTTTCTAAAATTACAAATGTGCAAGTATATCAAGTGTTCAAATTGCATTGACTTTAGTTCTAAACTAGATTAGCCAAAATGAGGTCATACATAGGAAGAACACAAAAATTTCAAAAAATCACCATGTAAGGAGAACCTCATTTCAAATCCATTCCAACAAATTTTACTCAAAAAATGATAATATTTTACTTGCAATCGAATTTTGAAGAAATTTTGGAATTTCTCTTTCAAAATTTATAAAAAAAGATTGGTGATAGCATTGGTGAATCTAACCGTACAGATGGAATCTAAAAATCAAAATCTACAACTTTTATTTGCATTTCAATTCCAAAATATGCTTCCAAGTAGCACTTTATAATGATTTTTCTCTAATCGTATTTTCTGGAGATGAATTTGGACGTTTAGGGGTTAATGCTCTTAATATTAAGAAGATTCAACTTGACCTCAGTGACTTCATTTGTTTTTGTACACTTCATAGTATCATTTGAAGTTTGAAGTTGCATACGTCACACTCTTATCATTCAAATGATACTATTTGTATTGTAGCATATATGTAGCATAATGGCATATACAAAAATGATTTCAAACTCCTAGCTCCATAGGTCCATAACATGTCATCATAAAATTTAAGGCAAAGTGTCAAAAGATCCATCAAATACGTTAGTAATTAAACTTCAAAAGAGAAATTGTTCTAGTTTTATATTACTTCCACTAAAAATTGTGTATTTCTTCACAATTAGTACAAAACAAATGAAAGAAGTATCCTAGAAAATTATACATATTATTTGGGATATTGGCATTCAAAAAACTCAAGAAAAAATTGCACATGACTTGTACAAATGATACTACCTTGAAGGCATCCAAATAAACAAATTGAATATAATTGAAATTCTTTGATATTTTGTTTAATCTTAGTGGCAACTAGAAAAAAATTGAGCACATCTTTGAATATTTGTCTTTTTGGAGATACCTAAATAAGTTTAATTATATTAAAAACAAGTATGAAATCATGATAGATTGACATTATGTAATACTTTCAAAGGCAAAAACTAGTCTTCTACTTATGTCACACTTAAGTTTTCTCTACTTCCTCTATGACTTCATTTGTGTTTTTTGCTCATGAAGTAGGTCTATGAAGCAATCCCCTTCCCTTTTTGCTTCAAAATATATTATTCTTATTTGGTTAAAAGTCATAAATTATGTAACATGTTGATCCAAAAAGTAAAATTTTGTAACAAAAAATCAAACTTGTTGTAAGGAAGAAATAACCACATGCAACTGATAAATAATTTATGGTTTTTTATAAGTGATGTACTTGAAATTGAAATACTATGGAATATAATTAGAGTATGAAATTTTCATTTTACTTGCAATGTCTTTTAGTTGCTAGTTGCTAGTATAGATGGCACTGTATGGTGGACTCACCTAATTCTTCAATACCCATGTCAATGACTACCACAAGTTTTAAACACAACAAACTAAAATGCACCTCCTAACAAATGCCCCTATGTATACAAAATTCATTTGAATTTACCTTATGAAGATGAAGTGAAGAAAATTCTATCAAATACAAAATATGCTCTAAAAATCTGAAAGAGATAATTTAGGTACAAATTCAAGTAAAAATATTATAGATCAAGAAAATTTTGGTGTCCTTCTATAATTTGAAATATAAATAGACCATCCAAATAGACCTTGATTCAAATTGCAATAAAATATTTAATTTCAAAAATATGTAAAATTTTCAAATTGGACAGTTAGATTTAATCACTACATTTCATTAGTTAGGATAAAAAAAGTATCATTTTCATGGGTGAAATTCATATCTAGATATAGGAGGTTGAAATTGCCAAAACACACTAAAAGAAGCATCTTTTGTTATTGATGAATTAAGCATCTTCTTCTATAAAAAAGTGAGTATTACCACAATTAAGGAGTCTCTACTACTATTCACTTCAAATGCACTAAAGGAAGGTTTTTAATCATTAGATGTTTTTTTCACCAAAAGAAGATTGTTTTAGGATTGTTCCCCATTTTGTAAACTAATGAAACCTATACAAAATATTGAAAAAAACTAAACTAAAATTAAAAATTGAAAAATTGAAAATTTTTTTATAAAAATCTTTCAAAATAATATAAATTTTAATATATATTTGTAATTATTTTGAAAATATTTTGAAAAAATATTCAAAATATGATCCACCTGACCATATTAAATAGTTGATGTGGTAGAGTTCCCCTATTCCCTATTGTCTAAGAATTCGCAGTCTTCTTTTGGCTAGAAACACATCAAATGTAGATGAATAGTTGCAATTTTTCATCCTCTAATGTTCATTTGGAAGACACTTTATAGCTCTTGCAACTTTACAATAGCTCCGGCAATACACAAAACAAGTCCACCCGTGTATTTTTGGGATGAAAAGTATTCACAAAATGCTTGACCCCTGTTGCGCCCTTTAGTGACACTTACCACCTTAAGCTCACTTTCCAAACACTTAACACCTCAATGCCACCAAGGTTCACGCTCTCCTAACACTGCACATGCCATGCACCCACAATGTTAGGTTCCAACTCAAGTCACGGGGTTCCCCATTCCTCCGTGACTCCCAATCCTTTCTTTCCAATACTTAACTCCCACAAGACACCGGGCATGTCATTTGATGACATGGGGCGGAACTTCCATTGATGTCCAAGCACTCGGTGAGGCACTACTCCCACCGGTGCTAACCGCCCTTGAATGGGACCCAACTCCCCACTAGGCCCAACCCAACTCATTTCGGGACTCACTAATTGGGACTCACCAAACGGGACTCACACCATGGCCTAGTGTGGAGTGGGACACCACCCAACCGGTATCAAGGAGTGCACAAGCACTCCATGGTAACACACAAGTGGTGGTGAGGCTCCAACACTAACCTCACCATCCGAAGTCACTTAGGCTCACCATAGCACCATCCGGGGGTGAGGAGGGAGACCACCCCTCCTCATAGTACTCTCTACGGGATTCGGCAGCACACACACCCCTTGTATGTCAAGGGGGACTCCCAAACACCCTTTGGTTTTGGAAGACCACCCCGTTTCTCCCGATTCGCACTAGTTTGGGACTCCCGAATTTCCACCCGGCATAACTTTGCGGTCCGGGATCCAAATCGCACATGCGACCCCATTTTCGACGTCTAAGAGATGCGTAGATGCCGATGGACTACTCACTTGCTCCATTCGGACAAGTACTCGCAAAGTTATTGCCCTCCAAAGATTCGGAACACTCCCGGCGCGACCGGGACACCTCCAACTTTGAACGCCCATAACTTTTGACTCGCAAGTCCAAATCATGCGTTCTTTAGATGGCTAGAAGCGTCTTCTCAAGACCTTTCCAAGCATGTATCACACGCCCCCAAATTCGTCCGGATCAGAGCGCTACATTGCTGTGATCGCTCGGGACTCCTAGTCCCCCTCCCCTCATCTCTTGCAAGGCTTGGGGAGTCACCCCCAATGTCCCCCTTGCTCACCAAGGTGGCACGGGCACGCCTTGTGATGAGGGTCGTGACAACCCCACTAAAATATTATGATTACCATGCCCAAAATTACAAATTTGTCTAGGACAATAACTTCACCAAAACTATTTTTTCCATAAGTAGTTCATTATATTAGCAATGATGGAGATTATTTTTGCTTTGGGCCACTTGGACACTTGTGGTTGGTTGAAAGACAAAGTAGCGTGTTTTACCAATGGAACAAACAATAAATTATTACAATGAAATAATATTCTATATTTAGCCAAGATGATGTTTCTCTATACCAATATAGATGCTCTTATATGGTTAAGTTGCCCTTAAATCCTAACTAAAATCATGAAGCAAACAAAACTTCAATATCCCCATTAGCTTGTTCAAATAGTTGGGGTTGTTTGTGTGATTATTTTTGTTTTGCCAAAGTCTACCCTTTACTCAGTGTTCAATATATTGGGCTCTTCTTTAAAAATACATCCAAAATTTTCATTAATAAAAGTCATTACATTTACTTTGTTATTTAAACTGCAAATATTAATTGAGAGGAAGTACAAAATCTGAATATTAACCCCTAAAGGACCAAATGGTGTTTTTTGGCAACATAGTGATTTTAGGTAGCTCACTACGGATGGAATTTTTATTTTACATCTTTGAAATTTTTACACAACATGGCCCGAGGAGTAGCTTTAAGACCCAACAATTTTCATAACTTTTGAATACATGGTTAAGAAGTTATTGTATGATATGTTGTTTTCATTGCTCGGCCGGCAACCTAGGCAACAAAAAAAACTTCTTTAAAAATCACTTTTTTTTTAAATAAAAATTTGAAATTTATTTTCCTGATTTTTATATACATGGAAAGCTTTGAATAATTCCATTTTCATTTATGAGATGAAAGTTATGAAGAGTTTTAGTTGTAGGTAATTTGTGGGTAGTAATGGAATCTCTACTCTAAAATAAACTTTGAAGACCTTTATTTCACTTAATTTTTAATATTTTTGGAAAAAATAAGAACATGAGGTGTAGATTGTTTATTACAAGAATTTCACCATTGGGATTGACATTTTTCAATTCCATAAATAAATTATTAACAATTTAGTATTTTGAATCATTCTCTACTTCTTTCTACTTACTATTTTTTTCCTATATGTTGTACAATTCCAAACGATCTAAAATTTTTCAAGCATGTAACCAACATGACTTAAAGAATGAATCCAAAGGATTACAACCATTTTGAACATTTTTTCATAATGATCTGACCTTGTGGAGTGCATCTGCCCGGATTTTTGAAGGGCCAAAAAATGGCTTTTTGTCACTTCAAATGCTAATATCTTGCAATCCAAACGGTGGAAATTTCTGAAATTTTTTCCACATATTCCCCAAACAGATTACTACATGATCCTATGGTTACATTTGTCCAAAAATGTATTTTTTCTAAAATTTGGTACTTGTACTAGAGATGACAGTTTTGGAGCATTTTTGGTGAAAACATAGTCAAATACCTTTAGGGGTTAAAATCAAATGTCAATTTATGATACATCTAGTACTAGCACTTTGAAAATTCATAACTTATTCATACAATGTTCAAATAATGCGTAGTTAATTGCTCTAGAATCCCTTTCACTTGCCAATAAGGCCTAATAAAAATAATTCTTGTCATATAATAGTAACTATGATTAGTTGCAATTTATGGAAATCACAAGTGAGCATTTCTTTGTATTTTGCCACATTCGATTTGTGGCATCTTGTTGACAAAGTACTAGGTCCTTGAGGGTTGCCTCTCTATTTTTTTCACATCATTCCTTTCATCTACTTTAGTAGTTATACAAATTCCTGGTACAAATTGCATGTATGGGAATTAAGATTGCTTGCAATGTTGTAGTTTCCTATGTATTCCAACCTTTCAAAAATGTTTCATGGAACAAAGAGTTTTTGGTTGATTATATCATTAACCCCTAAATGCTCCAACATCCAATTTTTGGACAATAAATAGATTGAATCTTAAGTTTCATCCTCTGAACTACTTGGATGAAAGTTATTCTAATTTGTGAATATACATTATCAAGTTGTTGTCCTATCTAAGGGTTGGATTTAGTGTTACTAGAGTATATATTTTTCTAAAATTACAAATGTGCAAGTATATCAATTGGTCAAATTGCATTGACTCTAGTTTAAAATTGGATTTGCCAAAATGAGGTCATAGATAAGAAGAACACAAAAATTTCAAAAAATCACCATGTGGAGAGAACATCATTTCATATCCATTCTAACAAATTTTACTCAAAAAATGATAATATTTTGTTTGTAATCGAATTTTGAAGGAATTTTGGAATTTCTCTTTCAAAATTTATAGAAAAAAATTGGCGATAGCATTGGTGAATCTAACCATATAGATGGAATCTACAAATCAAAATCTACAACATTTATTTCTACACCAATTCCAAAATATGCTTCCAAATAGCACTTTATAATGATTTCTCTCAAATCATCAATTTTGGAGATGAATCTAGACGTTTAGGGGTTAACTCCTAAATAACCAAAATCCCCTCCGGGAAAAAAATAGAAATTGGATAGGCTCGTACTATCAACATTTTTACTCCAATTTTTAGCAATTTTCTTAGAAGAGATACTTTTGGAAAGGCTATCATGGAAAAAAATTCACACCAATTGGTTTTGTAGTTCAAAAGTTATTGCACATTCTAAACAATTTAGACATCATGGAGAAAGGCAGGAGACCATACAACATTGAATTTTGGAAGTTCAAGTGAGAGGGGTAAAGAACTTTGGTCGTAGGATGAAGGCAACAAGAGTTAGAAACATAAAAGGAGTCAACAGGTGACCCAAAGTTGTTGGCAAGCAACTAGATGAGAGCAACATGTCTGTCCAATGGTCTTTGAGAGGTTCAAGAGCTTCCTATAGTAGACAAATGACCATTGCTTGTAAAAGTAGTTGTAGCATCAACTTTGTTTTAGGAGGGGCCCAATTTTGGATGAGTTTCACAAATTTTGAAGAGATTTAGTTTTAGGAGTATAATATTGATCCTTACAGTTTTTTTAGTTACAAAAATAAAGTATACAAGTTACAAACTAGTCCATATAATTTTTCACCCCAAAAAATCTTGAACTTCAAAGTGCTTGTCTTCTACAATTGTAGTGATGATTTATAGCTTGTAGATGCCATAACAATTAAAATTTCAAAGTAAGGCAAAACCAAGTTAGCTAATTGTCTTAGTTCTCAACCGAATTAGAGCAATATCAATAAATATAATCTATATGAGCTAAAGAAACACGACCCATTTTCATGAGGAAAGACAAAAATCCCCCCACTACATTAGTAATGGCACACCTACTACTAGTTTCTGCATCCAAAATTTCACTAAATTTTGACTAACCTTCCCTAATTCACCTCTATGTCACCCACTCACCTCATCATGTAGAAAGTGGGAAAAAAAGTAAGCCAAATTTGGAATGCCATTTTGTTCTACTATATGATTCCACCATGAAAAATTTGGAAACACAAATTAGGATTTCATCTACATTGACAAGAAATAGAGAGGCAATGGCTAGAAAGAGATCCATTATGAAGAACAAGGAGGTGAGTGTCTTCTCTCTGCACAACTTCTTTCTATTTGATGCATGTTCTTTCAATTTCTCAAGAAGGTTCTCTCTATTGTCTTGCAAATCGAATAGGATGGTATATGTGTAAGGAGAAATTGCAAGTTGGTAGCAAAATTTGCGTCAACATCAAATGATCCTCTTCCACCATCATGTAGTCCTACACCTCCATTTAGAACAATTGAAGAAGCATACTCTCTGACACCCTCATACGTGTATCCTATTTTGCATCCATTACAAGACAATTTGAAACCTTGAGATGTTGCTGAAATTGGCAAATATGATGACAATTTTTTTGATGGTCAAGAACAACAAACAAAAGAAGGAGAGTGTTTTTTTGTGAAGAGTTAGAGAAAGATGACATATTTGAAGAAGTCTTTGCCAACAATGAATCTTGATCAAACCCCAGAAGAAGGAGCGATGGTGGATACTAGATAAAGACACAATTATCAAGTCTTCAACTCCAATAGCAAGCTCAAACAATGCACAAGAAGGCAACAATTTGCAATGTAGGTCTACCAGTTTAGGGGGTGTATTAAGTAACTTTAAGTATGGAGAGGGGGTATTGAGGAAGGAGCCATTTTGTAAGTCATTGGTAGAGAGCAGATTTTCCAATCATTAACAACTTTGGGTACAACAGGAATTACTATGAGAATAATTGTGGGTGGCCTAGACCCAAAGTGGACCTTAGCCTCACTAGTATATGTATTTGCACCATAGCTTGTAGGTCACCCCCAATTTGGATGTTGGTTTATTGAAGCTTAAGGCTAGGACCCTAATTAGGTTTGAGAGGCATTCTAGTGAGGTTGGAGGAGAGCTATATGGGCATTGGTATGAAGGTAATGCCAATGGGGTTAGATCTGTAAGGGATGTAGATAATTATAGGGGAGGAATGTTGGAACATGTTTATGTAAACTACAACAAGATATTGATGTTGAATTGGACTATGTTGAATTTTAGACTATAATGAGGAAGAAAATGATAATGATGAAGGGTGGTTGGTCATATTAGTAGCATCAAACACATTTACCCGCAATTCTACATGGAATATGTCATTTATTACATATGGTTCGAAGTTGCCAAACTTGATGGTTCTTTCAGGTCAAATGTTTTATGGCAAAAATTCTTCATTCCTCAATTTATTTGAGATATTTGGTCCACTTTGGATTTTATATAGCATTGTTGTTAAGAAAAACCCATATGCAATGGTGGTCAAGATGGATGCAAAGAACTATGGTGGTCTAAATTGGAAGGAACTTTTTGTCACCGAACTAAAGGTCTTCATGGCTATCATTTCATATACGAGTATAAAGCACAAGACATGGTCTTTAATCAATGGCCCAAATATCACTGACTTTATATTTTAGAATTTGTATTATTGACAAAGTGTTTGCACATTACTAATCCAAGTAGATATGAGAAGGACAAGGCAATGCAAGATTATGACAAAATGGGCTAAAGTAGGTGGTTGATTGAAGCCCTTAGAAGTAATTGCAAAAGAATATGGAATTTTTGAAAATTTGCTACTATAGATGAAATGATGATTTGTTACAAAAGCGAATATTTTTTGGGAAGGCTATACATACCACGGAACTCTTAGAAGTGGTTTTTGAAGGTTTAGCACTTTATAGTCTCTTTATCAAAATTTGTATTAAATTTTGAAGTCAAGTGTGATAAGAAAAATTCCCCTAGTATAGAAAGAGACCTATGCACCATGTTAGGGGGTAGGGGAGAAGCTAGATTAGTGCATAATGTGGTCTTACATTTCAAGGCTCTAAATGAGGGCAAGGGTCATATAATAACTTTGAATAATTTTTTGTCACCCATTATGTTATTTGAGGAGTTATTAGAAAGAGGGACTTATGTTGTAGATACATTTATTCTAATCAAATAGGTCTTCTTGACCCATTAAAAAAATACAAAGGCTTTCAATCAACAAGCGCAAGGAAACTTAGAAAGACATGCATGAATCTAGGCAAGTGAGTTCAATTTTATAAAGAAAGATAAGAATCAATCCTCATTAATTATGTACATGTATGCCCATTCAATTTCCATGGCAATTTCATGTGGTACTATCAGTACTGCAATACAATGGATCAATATAAAACAACATTCAAATGTCTCTTGTGCACCTTGAATGTACAAGACACATGTGAGGCATTGATGTTACTGACCAATTGCGTCCCTCTCACACATTTCAAACCTAGTTGCATACGTGAGGGTACCAAGTCTTCTTTTTTCTCATTGACATAAGTATAGTCAATATGTAAGGTAAGAGCACCCAATAGCGTCCATGTACCCAATGGCGTTAGACTCTACAAAGCATAATCATTTTAGGTTATAAATATAAGTAGACAGTAGAGAGTTTATTTTTTTGACCTAAAATGATAAGATGTCTACAATCCAGCTACATTTATGTTCTAGAATGAATTCCAGGGCTAGATTCTGACACCATTGGGTACATGGACGCCATTGGGTGCTCTTACCTTACATCATGTATTTAGATAAATGCAAGAATTGTGACCCTCCTCACCGTCATGTGACATATTTACAGTTTTGAATTCAATTGTGTAAGGTACTAATAGAATAAGTGGCATTGAAAGTAGCATTACAAGGTCATTGAAGCATCTTGTCAAAGACATGTTTGTTTCCAACCTTTTATTGAGTTGTGCAAACCTTTTGTGGTTTGCAACGATGGCTCACCTCCCATAATAAGGACTAAGACATATTGCCTCTCATGTGGCAATAAGTTTATGCACTTTTGCAAAGGATGCTTTCAAATTTATCATGAACACCTCCATTGAGTACTCATACATATTGTAAGTGTAATTTCCATGCTCCATTTCATCAATGATAGTTTGAGTATTTTCATTATTAAGGCAATTGTGCACAAATAGAAATCCACACTAAAAAAAAATCATTCCATCTTATGGTTTTGTGATACTAATGTTTAGTTCCCATAATTTAGATGCAAAGATGCTTTATATGATTGTCGTCGATAAAATAATCAATTTTATACCATTGCCAAAATAATTTTGTAGACATTGTATGAACCTCACATAATTTGTATGGAGGTGGTTAGTGTTATGAACTTACTAAACTCAACATTACTACATACTTCTTGAAACTATTCTAGAGATTGTTGAGTGACTATAGAATCAAAAATGTGGCAACCCGAAGTTGTTAGATGACTCTTGGTAGACCTTAGAGGTCATATAGGGGATTGTAGGGGTCATTGAGTTGACAAATATGACTTATATGTAATAATTTGTAGTTGCTAATAGATGACTCCTAAAAGTCTTATTGACTTATAGAAATAAGCGAATATTCCATATATTTTGATTTCCTATCTAGGCGCACCATGTTGATTTTCGTGACCATAGTTGGTTCTTGATTATGAAGGAGGATTAGATGAGTATTCTTCACCCTTATCAACTCATTTTGTCTTGTGATTGTCTTACAATCTTGTCCATGCTCAAAGAAATTCTTGATTTGTCACCTATAGGTTCAAAAATTCATTGCTAGTTTGTGTCCTTGACAATTAGACCATCCATGAATGGATTTCATATAGAACCTCATATAACTTTATGTAGAACTTTACATAACTAATATGGAGGTGGCTAGACCATTCATGGATGTCTATGTTTGATAAATTGAACTAAAGAAGACAAGCCATTGATAATGAGATATAATTTAGATGATGCACTAAACGAGAGTTAGCTTAGAGAACCTCGTGCAAGGGAATGTAGGGGAACAAACTCGAAACTTTTTTTTGAGATTGCCCACAGGACTTAAGGTCTTTGGAGATCACATTAGCCTTTTGATTTCAATAGAAATTAAATCTTTTGTTGTTTGTTAAAAAAAATTGGAACATGTCAAAGATAAATAAATATTTTAATCTATCATTAGGGTTTTTAGTAATGAAAGTATGAGGTAGAAAATTCATTAGCAAAAATAGTTGGTGTATTATCAATTCTAAGGGCATTATGCCATTATAAGATTTTTGTAGATGTAATCCACACTTTTTTCCAACTGAATAATTGGTGGACATATGTATAAAATTACCTTTACTATGTTAGATTTTTAAATTTGAAGCCTATAGTGCAATAATTTCTCAAAAACACTAATCAAGGTCTTCTAAAATTTTGAGGTAGGATCCAAAAAAACCCTTCTTGACTTCAAATACTCATATCTTTCAATTTGTATGTTCAAACTTCACAAAAAATTTAGTACATGTTTTTTATAAAAATTAAGCACAAGATTCTGTACTTAGAATTACAAGAGATTTTCACCACATGTGGCAAAAAAACCCTAGAATTGGCTAGTGAGAAATGTATGGGACCTCTACCTAAATTGCCATCCAAGCAATGAACTTCAATGATGTTTTGGGTAAATTTTTAATAAATGATTTTAGGTTTAAAAAAAGGGGGGGCAACGCCTTAAATCACCTAAAATTGTGTCCTAAAATCCCCCCTTTAACCTCAGTACACACTCTATAAAAAAAGAATAACTCCCTTGGGTCAAAATCTACCTAAAATTGACACTTAGGGCACCAAATAGGGTGTAATTGAGCCCTAAAAAATAAATCTAGCCTAACATAATACCATCACATGAATACCACAACTCCACATGCATTGACCCAAATGAATTCACAATTCACCCTAAGTCTTAAGGTTTAAAAACACACCATTCATCCATTTCTTTTAGGCAAATTACATTTTTTTTTAACATTTCATCATTGAAGCACTCCAACCCTAACTCTAACCTAATTTGGGTAGTGCTTCTGCACTTGTCCTAAATCCTAAAAAATTAGACTAAACCATCCTACACTCTCAATCACATCAATTACCCTAAACTCAATATACATTATATGTACAACATTTTTCTTACTAATGTGCAATGAAAATTGCAATCATTCAATTATAATTGTGATAAATTACACAAAACCTCAAATTGTGCTTCTTCCAAAGGGCAAAAAACCTTCTTCTACAAAAATAGCTATCATTGCCTTGTCCTTGCTCCAAATCGAAAGAGCATAGACTTTTTGAAAAGCCTAATTCAAGGTGCACCAAATTTCAATTGATTCCACCATGTCATTTTCCCGTTGTTACTTGCCAAAATTGACATTGTTCAATTGTTTTGGCAGTTGACCTCTATGAACCCCCATTTTGTCATGTGGGACTCACTATTTTTTTTTTTTTTTTCGATTTTTTGAAAAATTAAGTGTGGAAAATCGTACAAAAAGACCCCCAAAGAGTATAAAATCAAAATAGGTATGTTACATGCTAGTATAGTATTTGGTTATATTTCAAGTGTTTTTGCTAATTAGATTCAAATCCTGCCTGTAAATAGGTTAGGAACTACAAAATCACAATATTTACCAACCTTTAGTAGAATTGCCCAAAATGGTTTAACCTATCATGCATGTGACAATAAAAGGCTAAAATTAGTCCAAGAGAACTTGGTAAGAACTCTACAGCTCAGTTCCACGAATAGGTTTTATATTCCCATTCAAATTCCCACTTTTCGTAGAAACCCCAATTGTTAGCTTGTAGGTTGGAGGAACTCACAACAGACCAGTGGAGGAAATTTACAATGGGAGTATGATGTTCTAAGGTTGAAATTACACTAGAAATTCAATGATGAAGTCCCATTGCCAAGATTCCTCTATGTGTGAAAGATTCTCTAAAACCCGGTAATTAAAGGATGAAACGGGATTTTATTCACCTTTAACAATTGTGTAGAGTTTGGAGATGGGCTCACACATCTATGAGCAGATATTTGCCCACCCTTGGCATATATATGAGCAAAATCAAGTTCTTGTGTTTGGAGGGTGAACTTCTATTCTAATAGGTGCCTAAAATTGGTCCATTGTGCCTTCCAAGCAATGGATCTTTTCTAAGCCTCCTACTTCTTATAGTTAATCGTAAACCCCAAACTATCCTAATGTAGAGCTAATGCCCTGATTCCTTAACCATTGTGACTTTCTACTAAATTAAAATTGTACTAGGACTACTAATACTAACTTGAAGATCAGTTCATGCCATTTCTAAAAACCTAAGTTTCCTGGCAATTGGGTGTTCCTACAAGGAATTACGGCTAGATGAAGTTTTGCCCTTGAATGGACTACCCAAACTTCATCCCTCCTATAGGACCCTCTCTCCAATTAGGATGATGCTGATTTTTGGACCCTAACCCTAACCTATGCTCTAGTGTGCAAGTCCCAAGTTTGGGTGTGGATGGATGGCTTTTTATCCTACTTCATTCATGTTGGACCTCAAAACTTCATCCGCTCATAACTTCCTTGGTATGAGTTGGTTGGAGGTGTATTTTATACCCATGGAAACCCCTCAATGTCTACTCTATGATTCTAATATTAAATTTGACCTGATCCCTGGCTCTAAAGGTGATTCTCAAATAGAAGGAGAAGTAGTGGGGTCATACCTTGGCTCAAGGTTCCTCCTCTAGGTACTTCAGACTCCCCCTCAACATGTCGCTCGCCGCCATGTCACCTCTGTAGGGTTGGATGCATATTGGATGTAGGTTAGAAGGGAGGATGATTGGTGAGCCTAACTCCCCATCTTTCCTTCTTTCTTTTATTGTAGTGTTGGTGGAGAGAGTGAATGTGAGAGATCGGTTGGGGTCTATCCTATTCTACTTGCTATCCTCTACTCCTTCCCTCCAATAATTTCCTAATTGTTAACCCCCAATCCCTCTACTACCCTCCTATTCTACCTTGTTTGCTAACTTCTATTCCCCCTACTATCCTTCTATTCTACCATATTCACTAGCTTCTATTCCCTCTACTACCCTTCTATTCTACCCTATTCACTAACTTCTATTCCCTCTACTATCCTTCTATTTTACCCTATTTGCTAACTTCTACCGAAAGTAATTTCTTCCCTTAGTTTCAGACTGGACCTTGTGCAACTACTGGGTTTTCCAAGTTGGACTCCGAACTCGGGAACCCCAATTTTGGGCTCCAACTCTGGACCCTGTGGTTGGGCTCTAATGCGGACGTTGTTGATGTTGGCTCCGGTATGGGCTGCCGGTGTTGGCCGCTAGTGTCGGCTTGCCAATACGGGTTGCAAAGAGAGGGGAGGCCTAGCATTGGTTACTAGAGCAAAGGCTGGTCTTCCCCTCTTCTTATAAAAACTACCTTTGGAGTGTGGTTTACCAATGTTGTTGAAAGGACCTAATAAGAATGGAGGTAGAACTTGGAGAGCACAAACACCGTTCAATAAGTAGGACCTAGGACCAAGTTTTGGACACTAAACTTTGAGTAATTCCCAAAGATTTTGGTCACTAAACTTTGGAGGTGAATACCTTGTAGGGTCAAGGCTCTGCTACCAATTTAGATTTAACACCAAATCTAAGATTTGGAAGACCTATGGGTTCAAAGCTCCGCCATTTGATGAGACTTTTAACATACAATCTAAGACTCTAAGAACTAAGGCAAAAGGAACCCCAAGACCCCTATCACTTGCAACAACCTAGCCCAAGGAGAGCAAAAGAGGGCCAAGGGAGCAAAGACTACCAAGAGAGAGCAAGAGGTTACCAAAAAAGAATGAGAGACTACTAAAAGAGGGCCAAGAGAGCAAGAGAGCAATGAAAAGACAAACACCTTCAAGGTTTTTAGCAAAATGCCAAAATTTCAAACAAAATGAATCCAATGGACCCAAGTACAAATGGGATGTGAAATGGGGGTGTTTGAGAAGAGAAGGAAGCCCCTATTATAGGAGGATGGACACCCTCGCTCCCCTCAAGGTTACAAACCGGGAACTCCATTCCAAAAAATGAGAAATCTAAAAATCTAGATTTCTTATAAAATTTGACGCTACGTAAGAAATTGACAATCCTTGGATTACATCGGGATATCCCCACATGTAAGGGTGTTCACAACTAAGCTCCCATCTTACACGTGTTAGGAACCTTGTTCTCAAGCGTGGAACCCTAAACGAATCTAAATCTCTTACAAGATTTGACCCTACGTAAGGTATTGACAATCCTTGGATTGCGTCAAGATTTCCCACGTGCAAGGGAGTTGACAACTAAGCCCCCATCTCACATGTGTTGGGAACCTCGTTCCCAAGCGTGGGAACGTCCCAATTCTGATCCTCCAAAATCTAAAGCTTTAATTGTACATTGACTTCTCCGATTTTCTACTATCCACTTATAACTTTTGGAGTTTAACTCTGATTGGCAAACGGATTGCGCCGTTGGCTCCAGAAGGCCGTTTTTACACTCGTAGGCCTTCCACCCCTTTTCCCTTCGCAAAAAACCCATTGAAATCTATGAGTGTTTCAAACTTCACCCTTTGATTTCAAACGTGCATACGGGTTCTAACGGCTTGTTAAATCAATTACCTTAGGAAGTTTTCGATCTCAGTTCAATTTGCGCCTTCCAAGAAATAGACACTTTGTTTTTAAATATCCAAATTGAACTCAAATCATATAAGTCCTAAACTTTTTAACTATGGGTAACTAAATCGAATACCTAATCAAAAGATAAATTCAAACTAAAATTAATCTAACCGAAATTGTAGAATATAATTTGCCCTTTCCAGAATGATAAAGCAAGTTAAATTTTGACTTCTCTAGTAAAAGAAACGAAGGGATGAAATGTTGACCCTTAAACTACATCACAACCTTCATCCATGAGTTAAAAATAATAAACTAATCAAAATAAATCTAAATTTTAGGGTTGAGGTTTCGAATTATGTTAGTTACCTAATTCTAAGACTAAACCTAATTCGACCACTAATTAAAGAACTTCATCCAAATTAAGATCAAGCTTCATCCAACCTTTTCTCACTTAAAATGAAAATATTTTTAAAATGAAAATAGGTTCTAGACTCTTTAAAAGATTCCATAATTGATTCCTAATTTAAATGATTCCTTAAAGATTCTTTGGAAATTCTTTTTAATTATCTTCTAATTTAAATCAATTTTTAATTCTAAATTAGTATTTTTAGTGTTTTATGTTTTTTAAATGAAAACTCAGAAATTACCTTTCCAACAAGGCAAGACATAGAAAAACTAAATTCCTAACAAAAAAGTTATTAATGAATGAAATTTTTTTTTAAAGTCTAATGAATGAAATTTCATTCATTAATTACTCTTAGTCTAAACAAACAATTATAATTTCTAATCAATCTAAATTCTAAATTCTCCCAAGATTTTAAAACTCCTTTGTTTGATTATTTTGGATAGAAATATTAATTTTCATCCAAATTTCAAATAAGGTTTATCTAATTGTAATTGGTTAAATTTTCAATTATTTTATAAATTAAAATCTAATTGGAATTTTTAAGTGTTAATTTTCTTTTCTCGTTTTTCTAAAGTTTTCGATGGTTTATTCTATCAAGTGAAATTTTAATCAAATTGCAATTTAAAAAAACAAAATATGAAGAATTTTAACGTATCTTTCTTATGAATGGGTTGATTGTACCATCCTTGAGGATCACGAGATGTATGGTTTCGTAGTAACCCGCTCCCTCCTCCATTTTGCTAATCCATTGTGCAATTTGAAATTAATCCTTGGTTGTTTTTGTAGTTTTTGTTCTAATTTCTCTTTTCTTACTAATGGTTATGGGATTTTATTAAAGTTTTTTATAATTAAAACAATTTCTAACTAATTAGTAATTATTTTAATAACTCAAAACCTTTTAAATCCACTAAATCAAATCTAATAAATCCTAATTATTTTGTAATTTCCTAATCATCCAAAAGACATTAGTTGGCATTTTGTCTTTATCTATTTGTCTTACTAAGCCTAATAAAACAAAACTTAACCAAAGCCTAGCCTTCTAATCCCTATAAGAATCCTAATTCATGACAAACCAACAATTTAATGAATAGTAATAATGAGAATAAAATTTCAAATAAAATCCAAGAGATTCTTACCTTATTAATTGTTTAGATTCCTTTTGTTCTTCTCCTTCCTTTCGTCTCCAACCTTTTTCTTCAACTCTTCAACTCTCTTGTTTGTTGTTTTGCATTTTGTGTTCTTAAAATTTGGTGAGAGTGATGTGAGTTGATGAAGAGTGCTTAAACCAAATTTTTAGAGTGTTAGCACTTCTTTGAAAATTCCAATCAATTGTGAAACTCACCTTAAATTTGAAATTTCAATCCTTTCATTGTTTTCCTTCACAACCTTTAGTTGCTTGCTTTCTTCACAGCACCTAATTTGAAACTGGCTCCCCTCGTTCAGTTGAATTGGCTTCTTTGGTCCTGATTGAACTAGCTCCTTCTCACATCGTCCCGTTCACCCAGTTGCCTCCGCCACATGGCATGGCATGATTGGGCCTCAGCTCGTCACCCCGTCCGGGACCTCGGTCATCCCTGTTTGCTCATCCTGTGTTGGATTTTCAATTGGATTATGGTTCTTTACTTTGATCACTGATTTTCTAAAACTTCACTCACTATTAAAATTTTCATTAATTTACAAATTAATTGACTTCTAAACTAATTAATCTTTTGGATTTTCGGAAATTTCCCAACTTCTTAAAGTTTATGCTAACTATCTAATTTTTTAGGGAATTTTTGAAATAGGGTTAAACTAAGCCAACTAAATATTCTAAGCTAATTGGAAATCTCTTTCCGAGTTAGTTCAATAATTCTAACTAAGGGAAAACTAATCTAAATTTCGTGTTTTTTGTAACTATTACTGAGGGTTCTATCAAGAGTTCAAACT
This sequence comes from Straminergon stramineum, assembly GCA_963920665.1. Lineage (NCBI taxonomy): Eukaryota > Viridiplantae > Streptophyta > Bryopsida > Hypnales > Calliergonaceae > Straminergon > Straminergon stramineum. The sequence goes on from OY987264.1 coordinate 7,418,564, forward strand.
AAGAATTTTGACTATTTCTCTCCAATTCTCTCACAATTCAAATGACCCAAATTACTTCCACATGCAAGGGCAATTTTCAACATATAACAAAAGAGGTTTTCTCTAATGGTTTCAAGTACTTAAATACTTGGAACTGTAGTACTAGATCTATAGTTGTTTAGAACGATAATTCCAATTTTGTTCCAATTTTGTTGGAATTCCTTAAGGAATGTGGGTTTTACTTGTTAATATGCAATAGTTACCATCTATTTTGGGTTTCATAGGGATTTATCAATAGATGACTGAGATTCGATGGGTTAGTGGATGGAATCTATTGTTTGGTGGTTGGGGTGGTTGTTAATCGATTCAGGTGAAGTCAGTGGAGAAGGACGATGGCTGCTTAGTCTGGAGAGGTATCCAGAGCTCCTGCGGCAGTGGAGGCCGGCAAAGTGTGTTTGATCTATAGTTGTGAGAGTGTGTGAATGCAATGAGTGCAGAGTTGATTTTCTATAGTGTTGGTGATTGTTTTGATTGGGCTAGATCGATAGATATTGCAGAGTGGACTTGAATAGGAATGTGAAACTATTGTACCATTTTTCTATGCGGAAGTATAATGTGGAATTGATATTTGGAAGTATCTTGCGTATTGTGTAGAATGGTGTATGTGCGTTAATTGTGGATTTAATCCTGTGAGGAATTTTTGTTGTTATGTCTCAATGTGAATGCATGTTTGTATGTGAATTTTAATTATTTCTATCAATTGTGTATGGACTTGATGTATGGCATACGAGCATGATGCTTATGGGTGTTTTATGTTGTGTACTGAGAAATTAATCTATAAAGATGTATGATTAGAAATATGTGGAGAATGGGCCTGTAGATTGAGATGAATAGAACGAAAGATGAGTGATTTAAAAGGGAATTGGAATTTGTCAAAAATTAACCAAAAGAAATGTGAGTATTGTAATAGTTTGGATTACCTTAAGCTGGAGTGTAAAGTCAAGAAAGGAATTGCTATGGTGGAAATTCAAAGTAAGAATTGGATGGAAGAGAAACCAGAGTAACCAACTTTGAAGAGAGAATTAATAGTTGGTGAGGTGCGTGATTTGTGATCAACAATGAATCGTTGTGAAAGAATCAATTGAAGATATTATTTGATGGTGGTTGGAAGGAAAAACTAAAGCTATGGATTTAGAGCACAATCAAATAAGTTTCCTATTCTCAAATTAATTATAATAAATTTGGTCTTATCTATTGTAAGCATAGGATTGAATATTTACCCTTTTCCTTTCAATTGTGCATAACTCTGGGTTAGAGATTAAATCCATTACCCTATAAAATTACCATGGCACCAAAACTCCCTAAGAACAAACTCTTAACTATAAGAATTTTTCAATAGGTTAAGTCTATAGTAAATTCCAGTCTACAGGAACCATCTTAAAAAGTGTTAATTTTGAATATTTTAAAGTCACAACTTCACTGTGTGGGGGCAACCCCAAGTATACACGGTGTCAATGGTCAAAGATTAGTATTTTGAAAGTTCAATCTTTAAAGGAGGTACACATAACAGTGTTTAATTGAACATTAAAGACTAATTTCTCAAAATTTCAAAGTATCCAAGATTTAATTACCAAAGGAGGTACGCATGACAGCATTTAAACCGAACTTTAGCGATTAAAATCCCAATTTTTGTTATACAACAAGTTTTGATCAAAGATTGGTTTAATAAACTTTTGGCAAAGTCAAGCTTTATTGTTTTAAGTCTATTAACAACAAATTCTATTGTAATGAATACAAATTTTTAGTATTCAAGAAATCTTAAACGAAATTAGAGTTTGGAGATTTATTCCTTCCAAAATTCTCACAAATCAAAGAAAATGTAGGTTGAGCCTCGAAAACTCAAAGAAATCAAATAGAAATCCTTTTGAAGGAACCCTCTTGTCTTTCAAAGTGTACAAATCAAGAAATAGAATGAAAATCAGGTCAGATCTCGATTTAAATCAGTGCTTCGACCACGCCGATAGGACAAGAGAAACCAAGGCAAAGTTTGGATATGAGAATGAGGGTACTGACAACCTCAAGGGAAGGGCCTTTTATACTTGTTCTAAGCCCCTCTCCGGTAAGTTGTTAGTGAAAAAACATTTATTTTCAACCCTTAGATATTTCCTAAACTACCCTTAGATATTTCCTAAACTACCCTAACGTATTTTCAAAATAAACTTTGTTTAATGGAAGAATTCTCTAGAACCCTCTCCATTTAGCTAATAAATCTTGGCTAAATCAAATCCAAAATCTTTTCCCAAAGATACTTTGAAAATAACCCTAATTAATCTAGATATTTTTCTAATTAATCCAAAGTATTTCTAAATTATCTTTTTTTAAACAAAAAATAGCTTGTTATGCAAGAAAAGAGATCTTCCCAAATCCAATCTTCAATTTTCCAAAAGATATTTGCAAAATTAACTTTGAATTACTACTAATTATTCTAAAAAGTCAAGCCTACTATTGGATCCTTCCTATCTTCTAGGAAACAACTCCAAATTAAAAAATGATTGCGCCATTGTGTTCAAAAGATCCAAATTAGCCTATGAAACCTCCTTACTCGTTCTTCCCAGCCATGTGTAAGTGTAAAATCAACCTACAGTAACTCCAAAGAAAAGTCAAAATTCTAACTTTTGCAATTTGTTCCTTTTGAGGAAAGTGTCTAACTAGGGTTACTTAGAAGGTTCATGGGAATAAGAAAAGATCCCTCAATCATGTCATTTAGACACCACCAACTCCTGGTATGTTAATCAATTTGTCGTTAAGTTGTAAATTCTTCAAAAGTTCAATGTTATTGCTAATTCTGGTAGTTAGGAATGTCAAAATATTTTCAAATTTTGTGGAGGAATTTATTAGCACACCAAATCCTATAGTAATTTTTAGTGGAATTTTACTACAACATGGATAATTTCTAGGAATTTACGACCATATTCAAAGGTAGTTGATTTTCTATGGAGTCATTGTAATTGTTTAAAAAAAATCCGAAATTTTTTGGGTAGCTTCTAAAAAACTTCCAAAACCAAAGTGCAACATTACATTTCACTTTGCACTATTCATAGAAAAGCTAAAATTAGCAATTCTCTTTTAATTTCTACCTAAGGGGGAAATTAGCCTTGTATCGGAGAATCTTGAAACAATGGGCTCCAATGTTAGCTCTTGGTATGCTTTTAAAATTAAATCGTCTTTCTTTATACTCTGGTCGTTCTCCCATTATTATATTTGCAGATTAGATCATTCTTCCATAAGTTACCTGCTAATAAAAATTTACCAATCCAAATTCTTTACAAATTGGATGGTGACCTATACTAAACTCTCTAGACTGAAATGGACTTAGCCAGTTTGTCACATGCATTTGAAAGACTTAGTTTAGCATGGACAACTATTGGGACTAACTAATACTCAGACCCTTAATTCTCTCAGAAATACTTAATTGACCTCTTCGACTCTCAACTAGGCACTAGAAGTAGGAAATTGGAGTAATTTATATACTCCGTACTTCTAAAATGACCCCTCACTGTATTGGTAGGGAATTCTACTAAATACCACTCAAACACTCTTTTTATACATTTTTGCACATAAATACGCTTAAATACTAATAAAAAGAAAAAAAAGAAAACCTTGAGTTTCGAGTGCCAACTTGAGGGTTTACAAAACCGAATGCCATCCCTCGTCACAAAAGGGTTAAAGATCTAACTTGCCATTGTTGCCTTTTTTGAGCAAGGTGATTGGCCAAGGTGATTCGGAAGGTCCAAAGGGGTAAGAAAAGACCCTTCGTTGACTCCAATCTGAATTCATACGCTCCTAAGACGTCAATCAAATCCTCACCCGTATAGCCACATCGTTAAATCTAGAGGGGATCTTCCAATTGAGGCACCTCCCGCTATCAAAATGTCACAAAACTTGTCGGGGAGCCTTATTAACATAAAAAAACTTAACCTAATTTTTAGTGAGATTTTACCGCCCTTGAGAAAATTTCCACTAGTTTTCTGTAGTGGATTTCGGTGGTTGACCATCCGGAAACGATGTTTCTGCAAGTTAGAAAATTCTAAGACTTTTTGTGGAACCTTTTAGGAAATCCCACAATAGCTGTGCAAGCTCATATTCTTACTTAGTACATGTAGGGACAGGGAGGATAAATTCGACCCTCTGGTAATTACGTGGAAAATAAGGAATCTTTCGTATCTGAGGAAATTTTGGCAAATGGATTTTGCTTACAATCATCTAGCACATTGTAGACCCCAAATCCACGCTAAGGACTTGTGGATTTCTCCACAAGCTAGTCTAGGTATCGTAACTCCTACAATGTTAACAATTTGATTTTCTAGTTTCAACAATGGGATGGGGAAATAAGGATCTATCTAGGGACCTCACAAGGCTTCTCTCGGCACACTTCTTAGCTAATTGGGCATATTATTTAGCAAGTTGGGGCATAGTTAGACAACTACACTCAAATCTACTAACTTCCATCGTTTGTAGTTCTAACCTATGTACAAGTGGTCATCTAAAAGGAAACTAGACCCAAAATCCTAAAAGTGGAAAAATACCTAATTTGGCATGTCACAACCTATTTTGGCCTTAGACTCTTTAGGGGGCTTTTTACAACTAAGTACTTATTAAACTATGCAAAGTGGAAAAAAGAAAAACTATGAGTCCCAAGTGATGAATTGGGAGATTACAACATCTTTTTGTGGGATTTCATGAAAGGTTCCATAAAAGTTTCAGAATTTCCTAATGCTTAAAAAATGCCTTTCCGAATGATCAACAACTTTAACTTCCACCGGAAAATTCATAGAAATTATCTAAGTGGAGGTAAAATCTCACTAAAAATTAGAATAGCTTCTTTTATGTTAATAAGATTCTCCAACAAGTTTCAAAACATTCCAATAGTGAGAAGGACCCGAATTTGCGAAATTCCTTAACAATCGACCAAATTTAAAGATTATAGCGGAGTTGACCAATGGATTAGGAGCATATAAAAGTAGAATGAGCTCAAAGATAGGTCTTTTCTTACTCCCCATACTTACTTAAGAGCCTAGACTAGTTACTTTTTTCAGAAAAATCAAATTCCGAAAGTTGGGTTTTTAACCCTTTTTGCTGTTAAGTTGGCATTAGGTTTCATTCAAATTTTGAAGTTTGAAATAGGGATGAAAGGTTTTTCAAATTTAAAATGACCCTTTAAAGCCAATGGTGCAATTTGTTTGTAATTTGGAATTAATCTCCAAAAGTTAGAAAATGGACAAACATAAAAAATTAAAATTGATAAATTAGGATGAAAATTGTCATTGATAAGTTTACCATGTTGAAATTAGAGGAAGTGGGTGTCCTTGAAAGAGTAAATAAAAGCATTCTTCTCTAAAATCACCTCTTTTTTGCTAAGTTTTGGCTTTGTACACGTTGGTCCAATAATTTGGGGTTTTTTGCCATTTTTGAGCCAAAGTTGTAGACATGGTATTTTCGGAGCATTTAAAGCTCCTTTGTTAACATTTGTGCAAGATTTGAAGGACTCAGAGGTCCCTTCAAATCTTACTAATACATATTTGTATGTGTATTTATTGATTTTAGACTAACTTATTGTGTTTTGTGCAAATTTTGGGCTAACTGGTTGTGAGTTTCCTTGTTATTTTGTACTAATTCTAAAGAAAAATTCCACTTTGTACCTTAATGATGCCCCTTTGTGGGGGTCTTTAGAGTTTTATGTGGTGGTATCAACAAAATTGCATCAAATTCTTGTTTTGTACTAATTCATGGTTGTACTAACAAGTGTTGTTGTATTTTGTACTAATTCATAGTTGAATTTTGTGATAGCAAGCATAGATGTGTCTTATATCAATTTGTGGAGAGAGTTGAAATTTTCATAGTATTTTGTTTGTTCCATTCAAGAAGGCGAAGCTTTGACTACGGAAGTTCTAGAAGTAATAGAAATTTCGAGAAAATCTCAATTATAGCAAAGCCTTAAACTTGGTGATATCTCACCAAGTTTTATTTAAAAAATAAGATTGTTAGAAACCAAGTTTAGAGTAAAAAAACAAAAAACAAAACAAAACAACAAAAAACCTCATCACATTTAGGTGAATAGTCTCCTCACAAATTCCCTAGCATTTGGAGAGGTAGAGGAACTAATTGTTGTAGAAATTTTCCCTTTAGAAAGTTGGATTTGTAAAACAAAAACAAAAAATAGGGACCAGCCCAAAGGCTAGTCCTTGTGACTGCTAGGGAGGTCAAGCCCCTAGTAGTAGAACCTTGGACCAAATAATCACCCCTCAGCCCGACAGGAGCCCAATCATTGCAAGATTCCCCACCTAAGTATAAGCTCTCCAACCAAGAGGGGAGTGCTCCCACCTAGCAAAGGCCTTGTTTGTAGTAGAAGCTCTACTTGCAACAGTAGCTCAAGTGAGAGGAGGGTTTGATCACCTCCCCTCTCCAAAAAACTTCACTTGTTTATTTATTTTTTACATTATAATAGAGAATAAACGTAGATCAAAACGATGGGGAACAAAAAGATAAAGGAGGAAGAAAACAAAGTTTAGAGTAGAATTAGAATAGTTTAGCCATAAGAATAGGTTGTGAGAAAAACCATTATAATTTGGCAATAAGTAGCAATCAACACTAGTCTCACCACTCTTTCTCTCCTAAAATTGGTATCAATTGCACCAAAGAAAGATTAGAGTTACAACCTCCAAATTGAATGATAGAATGAAGGAGTCCAAAGTTTGAGTTTAGATGTAAATTAGATAGAAATCAAGGAAATCTTAAAGAAGCAATTAGAACCATTGGAAATAGGATGAATTAGATAGTTGTCTTAAAAGTAGTGAGAAACTTATCAAAACAATAATACAAGTCAATTATTGTAGAATCCCCCCAAGTCAACTTGTAGAATATAATAAGTGAGATCAAATAGTGAGAATGTAAAAGAAGTGTGAGAGAAAAAAAAAATCTCATATTCCATCAACTTGTATTAAAATCAACTTTTCAAGCGGTGAGCATAAATTGATCAAATAGCAAATGAAAGAGAACTCGAGAGCCTCTACTACAAAGTTCAAAATAACTCATAGAATGAAGTTAATTACTAAGTAATCTAAATTTTCTTCGTTTCCAAAGTTGGCCAATTAAGACAATTTCAGTAGAAAACCACAACGGATAAAAGACTTTGTATTGTTTAGAACTAATCTTTGCAATTAGGTTCGTTTCCAATCATTTCTTTGAACTTAGGATTTTAAGAAAGAGTCCATCACTTGGAAGGCTTAAGGGACTATGTTTAGACACCCGTTAATAAATTAAATTTAAATTAAATTAAAATAACCTATTGTAAAAGTTATTTACCATAGGTGGATAAATAAACTCTCACAAGCTCCTCATACAAAATTAGTTGCTCCAACCTCATACTTGCTTTGAATTAGACAAGCTATAGCTTTTCAAAATGTTAACTTCATGGTATGAGATGACCCTAAACTACCGGGTGATGGAGGAGAGGTACCTAAACCAAATGGTGTGGTTGCAGGTTCGATACCTGTCAGCGAAAGGTTCTTTACCTTGCGTGAAATCAGTCTCTCTTCCTGACGGAACCCCTTGCAGCGTATTTCCTAAACACGCTTGTTTCAAAAAAAAATGTTAACTTCAAGGCTCCCCACGCCTCCAAAATTGAGTTCCATCTGATTTTCTACTCTCTTGCAATTAACTGTTAAAGTTGGTAGTCCAATCTCACTCAAAATTCTCCCCTCATTTTATAAGTCAATTTCTCATTTGACCTAAAAAACTCTACTTTTCACCCCTCTTTTTTCCATGAAAAGGTGAAAACCTACTAGATAAATTGTCTTATATTGTTCATGTCCCAATCCCTAACACTTCATATTTGAAACACTCATAAAATGCAAATTGCTCTCAAAATATGTATGCATACAAAGTGGGAGAGAAATTGGAAGAGAGAGAGCTCCAAAACCTAGTTTTTTCCAAAATCAACTTCCCTAACGAACTAATGTTCATCACTAATTTCATCCACCCCTAATTTACTGTTAATTCTCTAAATTAGTGTAAAACACTCCAAATTAGTGCAAATCACATTAAATTATTGTAACTTCGCTAATTTAATGTAAACTGCTCCAATTTAGTGTAGATTGCTCTAATTTGCTATAATATCCCCTAAAGGATTGTTTTTTTGCCCAATTGAGTATTTCTACCTCTACTTTAGTATTCTAGTAGTAGTATCCAGTTTACTAATTTCTTTTGTGTTTTTAATACGTATTATTTTGTGGTTTTTAATTTACTTTTAGTTTCATTTCCTACTTCTACTCTTTGATTTTCATTTTGGTTTTGCATTTTTGGTTTTCATTTTGTCATCATTTTACCATTAACCTAATTTGGTTACTCCACCAAATCTTGCTTAATAACTTTTTAGTTTTAGGATCCTATTTTTTCCTTAGAATTTGCTATAATTTTCTCCTAATTGTATTTTTTAGCATCTTGCCCTAACCTCTTGAAGTTCCCATTGCTATCTAGCAGAAAACTCCCTAATTGATTGTCGTGGCTTAATTCAGAATACTAACACTTCCAAACTTACAAATTCAAGTAATTTGTTTACATTTTTTCTCTTCTAAAAATTAAACCAATATGGTAATTTACAAGAATTTTGAAAAAGAAATTTTCAAGTTTTTTTCATTCAATTTGGTTTAAAATAAAAATTCGAAGTGATTTTGAAGAAAGAATGACTTGGCCCTTTAGAGGTTAATTTTAGAGAATAAAAAATTGTAGTTGAAGAATGCAATCAAAGCACCTTCTTTCTTTGGTCTACAATGTAATGCAAGATATTTTAATTTAATGATTCAATATGTGTATATATATATATATATAATTCTTTTTTATTTTTAATCCCTTAACCCCAAAGGTTTTTTGACTATGTTTTCACCAAAAATGATCTAAAATTGCCATTTTAGGAAGTACTAAATTTTAGGGAAAAAAAACCATTTTTGGACACACATAACTATAGGAACTTGTAGAATACTAGCTTGAGAAGATGCATTTTTATTTTAGAAATTTCCATTGTATTAATTGCTAGATATTAGTGTTTAAGTTGACAAAACCCCTTTTTGGGGCCCTCTAAAAATCCGGGTAGTTGCACTTCACAAGGTCACATTTGTATGAAAAAATGTCCAAAATGGTAGTGCTTCTTTTGATTCATTCTACAACGTAAGTTGGCTACATGCTTGAAAATTTTAAGATCATTTGGAAATATAAAACATATAGGAAAAATATAGTAAGTAGAAAGAGGTAGAGAATGATCAAATATACTAAATTGTTATGAATTTAGTTATGGAATTGAAAAATGCTAATCCCAATGGTTGCAATGTTGTACTAAAAAATATTTATCCTTTCATTTTAAAAAATATATTGAAAATTGAGTTCAATAAAGGACTTCCAGGTTTATTTTATAGTAGAAATTCATAACTACCCGCAAACTAAAACTCCTCTTAACTTTCATCTCATTAATTGAAATGGAATGATCAAGGTTTTCCTTATATATATAAATCTAGAAAACCAATTTCAAATTTTCATTTCTTAAAAATTTTATTTTTTAAGAAAAAATTTTGAGCTATCGTTGTTGCCCTCTATTCAATGAAAATGACATATCATACAATAACTTTTGGTCCATGTAGTCAAAAGTTATGAAAATTGTTGGGCCTTGAAGCTACTCCTTCAGCACATATTGTGTGAAATTTTTAAAGAAAAAAAGAAAAAAATTTGTTTGTAGTGAGTTGCCCAAAATTTCTATTTTGCCAACAAATGCAATTTAAGGCTTAAATCACAAAGTTTAGAACCTATGGATTGTCAACAACTATCATGTGGTTATTGTTGTTTTATGGAAGCACACATTAATTTACAATCTATTGCATCTATTACAATGCATGTAATTACTATAGTGATTTGGCACTACTTTGTAATCAATATTAACTACATGGCTTCTACATGTTAATTAAGTGAATGAAAAAGACACAAGTTATATATGTAATTTTGTTATCATTTTTGTGCATTTTATGTCTGTTTCAATACACAAAAAATCTATAACAATAAAGTCATTGCTCTTTATATTATAACACCTCTTATTAAATGGCGCAATTATGTAGATTTGAACTAAAATTGATTTGAATGTATCATAATCAAGTGCTTTGCATTTTGTAAATTTAGTTTGTACCTTCAAATTGAACTTCAAAAACAACAAATATAATCAACAACTCCATGATTACTATAGGTCATCAAACTATAGCTTCAACAGAGTCCATCAATAAGCCATCCAAAAAACTTGATGGCGCAATGAAGGAATCAATTCATTGGCACTTGGTGTGGAGAGGTCGCTTTAAAAATCCATTCAATGAACAGTCAAAGGATATGGGATAACTTAAAGATGAGAGCTTGACCACTCATTGCCAAAACATAAGAATTGTGTTCAAAGTAGAAATTTAGCCTCATTTAGGCATAATAGAATAACTTTTTTTTTCCACTTGTACTAAGAAAAGTTGATAAATCAATCTAGCTTTCATCTCCATAAACATGCTTGAGATTTAGATCCTCCAATCAAAAGTTATGGACAAAATTCAAAGAAAATGTTTGAAAATGTCCAAAAAATGTCCCTTCCAATCCGTCTCTAAAATTTGTCCATAATTTTCTTATTAGAGTCCCTAAATCTCAAACATTTTTTGAAAAAATTATTCTACTATGCCTAAATGAGGTCTAAATTTATACTTTCAACACAATTCCTTGCTTTTCAATTGACTTAGTACTAAAATTGTGAAAGATAAAAAAATGCAATGTTAATGCAATATGAATGACATGCATAAATTGCATGGTAATGAATGTCAATATTGTGTTGTAAGAATATTTCCAAATGAATGAATGTAAGATGAAAGCAGGGTTGTTGCAAGAAACATTATTTGTTTAGTGTTGTGTTTCGAAAAAACGGCTTGTGTTTTAAGCTATAACATTTGAATTATGAACGCAATGTCCATAATAAAAAACCTATTTCTAGAATTTTTGATTGTCATCGTACCGTCTATTTTTCAGAAATTTTAAGAAGTAGTCATGCTTCTAGATTTAGGGGTTTTTAATACTAAATACCGGTTCAAATTAATGATTTTTGGTTGAAATTTATGTGGTATATTCCTATAGTAGGTAGATATGTCCCTGTGAAAGGACATCTAAAAAAACATTCTTTTATGTCCTCCACGTTTGTGCAAAGAGGCCTCTCTTGCGCTTGCACTTGTAAACATTAGAAATGGTTTTGACCTCCTTTTTTTGGTCAAATCTCATCACCATGAAGTCCTCACAAATGTAAAATTTTTAGTTTTATTTAAAATTGACTTTTCCATTTTATAAAAATAAAAATGTCCATCTATGTATTTTCTTCACTAGAATTCTATGTCCAATAATTTGTACCAAAAAATACAATTTGGACATTTTAATTTGTAGAAAATAGGAAAATCAATTTTTGAAAAATCTAAAAATGAGCCATTGGAAATGACTTCATGGAAATGAGATTTGATTAAATAAATGAGGTTAAAACCATTACTATTGTTTACAAGTGCACATGCAAGAGAGGCCTCTTTGCACAAAAGTGGACATAAAATTATGTTTCTTTAGATGCCCTTTTGGTAGGAATATGTCTACCTATTATAAAAAAATATACAATAGAAATTTCAACCAAAAATGATTAATTTAAACTAGTAATTAGTATAAAAAAATCCTAAACCTAAAAGTGTGACATATTAATATAATGGATATTTAAATATAATATAATTTTCTAAAATTTTCTAAAAAATAAAAAATATAATGACAATCAAGTTAATTAAAAATAGATTTTTTATTTTTGGCATTGGGTTTAAAATTCAAAAGTTATAGTAGATGACAAGAGAGTCACTCTAATTGTGACATAAAAATAGGGTGGTGTTTCTTGCAATGACCTAGTAGTACTCGATGACTGTCATACAATTACTATTGAAAATTTGTAAGAGAGGGCCTTTGTGATGCTTTGAAAATGATTTGTGTTTCCTCTTAAATTCACATTCTTTCACTATCCATTGAAAGACAACCTTACTAGTATACCCTACATTGTTGCTACAATATAAATAAATAAAAATAGAAGTAGTTTTCCAATTATTTAATTCATAAAAATTCAAACATCTTTTCTACCATTAGTTGAAATGCCACAAAACAAAGTCCAAGCACCCTTCCTTGCTAAAAGCTTTATGACAACATGAAGTATGAGATTGGACGACGCAAAATCTATATAATATATTTTAAAGAACTAACATATAAATCTTCAATAAAATTGATGGATGAAAAAAATGTATTTTTGTGTGCTTGGAATGTATTTGAATACATCCATTGTTCAAAATTTGAACTTCTAGACTTTAAGCCTAGAGCTCCATCTTCTAATTTTGGGACAATGAAAAGATTGAAACTCATGTTTCTTTTTCAATATTCTTGGGATGAAAGTCATTGTAATTTGTAGAAATACTATTTGCAATTGTCCTATCTAATGGTTGGAATTGTTGTTATTCGAGTACACATTTTTCTAAAATCACAAATGGAAGTATGACAAGTGGTTGACCAAGCCAAAATTGTATTGATTCTAGTTCAAAATTGGATTTGCAAAAATGTAATAGTTTTTGGAAACACAAAAGCTTCAAAATATCACCATGTCAAGGAAACCTCATTTCAAATCTATTCCAACGAGTTTTATACAAAAATGAGAATATTTGGCTACAAATCAAATTTACAATAAATTTTACAATTTTCTTTTCAAATTTTATTAAAAAATGATTGGTAATAGCATTGGTGAATCTAATTGTATGGATGGAATCTAAATTCAAAATCTACAACTTTTATTTGTATATCAATTCCAAAACATTCTTCTGAATAGTACTTTAGGATGATTTTCTCAAATTGTCAATTTTGAAGAACACTTTGTACATTTAGGGGTTTAGGGGTTAACTACTAAGTGCTTTGACATCCATTTTTGGACAATGAAGAGGTTGAGAATCAAGTTTCATCTTCCTAACTCCTTGGATGAAGTTTATTCTAATTTGTGGAGATACTTTATCAAGTTATTGTCATATCTAAGGGGTGGATTTGGTGTTAATAGAGTACAAATGTGTCAAGTAGTTGACCAAGCCAAAATTGCTTTGACTATATTTCAAGACTGGATTTGCCAAAATGAGGTCGTAGATTTTAAGAGCACAAAATATTCAAAAAATTACCATGTCATGAGAACCTCATTTCAAATCCATTCCGAAAAACTGTACTCAAAAAATGATAAAATTTTGATTATAATTGAATTTTGAAGGAATTTTGAAATTTCCCTTTCAAAATTAAAAAAAAAAATTGGTGATAGCATTGGTGAATCTAATAAGATGGATGGAATCTACAACTCTTACTCTACAACTTTTATTTGTATATCAATTTTGAAATATACTTCCAAATTACACTTTCCAATGTTTTTTCTGAAATTGTCAATTTTGGAAATGACTCTAGACATTTAGGGGTTAAGCATAAAAAAACACCATATATTATACGAAACAAATATTGAAGCTTTTCAAATGAAAAATTTGGACAGGCCCCTCTTATCGCACTAACTCAATATTTGGTTTCATTAATAGCAATCCTCTTGATAACCCTTAAATGCTTGAGATACCAAATTTTGGTGTCCACAAAATTTTGAAGTTAGATAAAACCTAACCATATTGCTCTTTTTAGTAGATAATATTTTAGAAAAATTCCTTTTGAGGTCTAGTTTTAGCATCAAAAATCCAATTTTGAAAATGATTGATTATGCCTTTCCTATTCAAGATTTTCTTCTAGGGTGTCCATTTCAATCTTGACTTTTGGTAGTGTTGAAGGTTCTTAAAATAAGCCTCAAATACACTAGATTTTGGAGAAAAAATCACATTTAAAATTCACTTAAAAAAAAATTGTAGAGTAGATTTTGCGAAGCCATAAATTGATTGGAATTATACATGCTAGGCCCTTTAACCTCATAAATTTTTGGTGACCAACTTTTTAGATTCGACATGTGAAAAGACAATGTTAAAACTTTTGTAGTTTTAACATCCTCGTGATCAAACATTATAATCTTTCAAACCATAAATGATATCGTTATGTTTTCTTTCCTGTGATCTTTAACATGTCTAGTATGAATTTATACGAGTAAAAATTTTTAAAAATTGATACAACTTATCAAAATGATGGGGTTTTGTTCAGTTTAGAGCAAATTCCTTGAAGCTCAAAAGTGGCCTTGGGCATTAAGGGGTTGAATTTTAAACAAAATAAAAACCTAATGCTGAGTGCACATCTCCACCATTGATCTATGTCAAATTTGATGGAAATTTAGTTGATTAGGACCAGTGCTGCAGGGCAGTGACTCAGTGAGGTTATGGACCTCCAGTAGTTTCTGCATATTAATGAGCACACAAAACATATGAACTGCCCATACTGAAACGCTGACCCCCAAATGAATATACAAAATGCAATTAAATCTGCATTCAATGCACTTTTCTTTGCTATGGCTAGAAATCAAGGGTAGACTTTAATATTTGCTTGCCCTACCGCGGCTGGGCACTTGTTTCTTTTTCTTGCAGTAAAGGGTTCCTCTATTTGTGTCCAAAAAAAAGAGGGTAGACTTTAATACAGATGAGAGGTGCAGAAAAGATAGAACCAATAAGGTAGTCTGCTCTCGAAGCGATCGTTTAACCCTTAAAAGACGGACTGGTGACGGTGGAATTCCTTCCTTTTGGGACCGTGTGACATCATCTACGTGAAAAAAATAAAAAATATTCATTGGAAGTCATATCACTGTAGAAGACCTATCCTTCTCTCACAAAATTCTGAGGATGAATAGTCATATTTCTGTCCTACATGGAGAGATTCTTTGTCATCCATCAGACACAAAATGTCCGCTCCACCGTTTCAAGGTTAACCCCTAAATGCCCAAGGCCTGTTTGGAGCTCCTTGAAATTTGCTCTAAATTGAACAAAAAGTCAACATTTTCATAAGTTGTATTAATTTTTTTTGAATTGTAACCATACAAATTCAAACTAGACATGTTAGAGATCACATAGGAAAAGAAAACATAACAATATTACTTACAGATTGAAAGATTATAATGTTTGATCATGAGGGTGTAAAAATTGTGAAAATTTTTCAATTCACTTTTTGCATGTCAACTCTAAAACGTTGGTCACTAAAAAATTATGAGGTTATAGGGCCTAGCATGCACAACCCCAATCAATTTACGACTTTTCAAAATCTATTCTACAATTTTTTTAAATGAATTTTGAATGTGATTTTGCCTCCAAGATCTAGTGTATTTGAGGCTCACTTCCAAGAGCCCTCAACACTACAGGAAGTCAAGATTGCAATGGGCATCCTTGCACTAAATCGTCAATAGAAAAATCATAATCCTTTATTTTTTAGATCAACTTTTTGATCCTAAAACTAGACTTCAAAAAGAATTCTCCAACAATATAAACTAATAATAATAGTAATTTGGTTGAGTTTTACTTAACTTCAAAGTTTTTGAAACACCAGAATTTGGTGCCTTGGGCATTTAGGGGTTAAGGGCTGGTTGGCCTTTTGATGATTCTTAGATGCAGGAAATTATTTTTCCTTATTTTTTCACTTGAAGAAAAATTGATGTGGAATCTGACCCAAGTGGTTTCATATTTTTCAGAGCATTTTTTAATTACTTATGAATTTTCAAAGAATTTTGTGGTAGGCACCTATTTTATGTCGTAGGCCATGCAAAACCCACCCACACGCAATCTGAAAAAAGATATGGCTTGACCAAAAACAAGTACTGCATCAATCAAAAACTAATACACCAAGTTCTTAAATGCAACCATTACTAAGCTTAAACATGCCCTAAATTCTTTTAACATATGTAAAAAGGCAATTGGGCAATCAATTCTTACTTAAGTAGAAAAATAAGTAGACACACTTTGGCTTTGAAATAGACCCTCTCAAACTCTTATTCCATCCATTGACAAAGTATGAATCAATACATGACAAATCTGAATTGTGCTCTAACATTTATTGCAATCCATTTTATAACCATTGATTGTCCATTTCAAAGGGGCCTACTGGGCTGTTTGAAGAAGATGGTCGCAATAAGAGCAGACTACCTTATTCACGAAGAAACCATCGATTAGTGCATTATTACTCA
The DNA here is from genome assembly GCA_963920665.1 of Straminergon stramineum. Classification (NCBI taxonomy): domain Eukaryota; kingdom Viridiplantae; phylum Streptophyta; class Bryopsida; order Hypnales; family Calliergonaceae; genus Straminergon; species Straminergon stramineum. Next base: position 7,434,789 of record OY987264.1, read on the forward strand.
ATGAAATTGGGAAATAAATATTAATACCTTCAATTTTTCATTCTTTTAATTATTATTTACTATACAATATTTTGGCATGCATTGCATTGAAACAACCTTCCCATGGCTTTTTTTTTCTTCAAACACATTTGCTTTGTCTTCAAAGTAGGGAGTGTTATTTTGAAGACAAGGTAGCCTTGATGTACTTGTTACATTGAATAAAAAGCTCAAGTGCAAAAATAACAACTTTTCTTATCATGTACTTATTAAATTTTGCCCCTATAATGGAGTGGTAATTTTTGCATTTTGTGACCTATTATAGATAATTTGAGGTTTGAGGTCTCTAATTCCAAAATTGGTCATCTTGTGATAAATATTTAGTTCTTGCAATGTCTAGATAGGAGGTAGAAAAAAAATTCAATGTTTAGATTAAGTGTGTCTGGTACATGGAGGCAATAAGTCATTGTATTATTACATTATTAGTCTAAAATAGTAAAGATTTTTGTTTTTGTTTTACACCAATAATGTGAGGGCACTTCTACCCTAATACAGCTAGGACACGACATACAACCTAAGTTGTCGAAAAGTGTTCTTAGTCCCTCCAAATATTCTTTAAACATTCTAATCAATTGCATCAAAGATTAAAATACCAAGTCAAAAGTTCAATTTGTTTTTGTCCAAGCCACCTATGATTGGTACATTTACTACTTATGGAACACATTTGGTGCTTAAAGGTGGGAGCCTAGAAGTTGGAAGGCTTGTCAAATAAATATTTGAAATTATGGCTTGATTGAATTTGAATTTGGTTGTATTGGAGTGGTACAAGAGTATGTCTTTTGGTCTATTCTACATTGCCCCTTGGTAAGATACAATACATCTAAATCACGCATACATTGAAATTTTGTAATTACTTTTGTGAGAACTAAGCTTATGACCTTATTAACAAAAAACTAAATTTTTAAAAATTTCAATCTTTTAGTGAAAGAGGGTTGTTTTTGATGATACAAGATTGCAATTGAAAGAGTGAAGAAATTTTCATTGAATTAAGTTATATCAATGCCTTCAAATTTATATTCATTTCTTCACTCTATTCATATACCATCACAAATGAAACCTTGTTTCATTTTGCCATTAGAGATGAATGAAAATTTTCTTAGTTATTGAATGTTTACCAAACATAAAATTGCATATTTGTATCTCTTTAGGCTAGGGATCAAATGCTTGAATATGAAACAAGATATGAACACAAATAAGTCCCAAACCTACAAAGTTTTGTTTTTCACCCATCTTTGAAGTTAATGTTTGTAGATAATTTTTGTTATTTTTCTTGCATTTACAAGATATAGATTTTAAAAATATTGTTTTACAAATATTCTATAGTTTGAGGGGTATATTTAAGCTCTACAAAAAAAAACTTTCCTAATTCAAAAAATGACTTGTCAAAAGCAACTCGAAGAAATAAGTGAAAATAAATTTTTTCATAATTCACTATAATTAAGACATAACACTTTAATTTAAAGAAAAAAAATTACATGTATTCAACAAATTATATATTTTAGAAGGGATTTTCAAATTGTATTGAAAATTGTTGGTTGGTATAGCAATAGATCTAACTTTATGAATGTGATATGATGATCATATTTTATAAGTTGAAAAAAATCCTCATGAAATTATTATTCTATGTTATTCTATATGATTTTGAAAATTTCGTCTATTGCTTAGACCTTAACAGTTTAGTTTATTTCCTTTGAAAAATTCAAGAGTTCAATAAATTCTTGAAAAAAAATTGAAGACAATTTCTAGCAAATACAAAATGTGCTTAAAAGTAATTAATTTTGACCATAGATGTATATCACATAATGTGGAATATTAAACCAAACTTCCATGTGATTCATTATTCAAAAACATGATTGAAGGCTTTCAAATGTCAATAAAGTACTCAATTTGAGAAAATTTTGCAGTTCTCTAGTTGTGTAGAAATCAGACTTGCAACCTTAGCATTTTGTGGTTTCTTCAACACCAAATAAAATCATTTTGAAGGTCAAAATCTAACTTTAAATAAGAGAAAGATAGAAGTAACTGAAATGCACTACAAACATGGGAAATGTTTTTTGAAAAAATTGCATTATATTTATAAAAAGTGAATAAGATAAATTTAATTTAATTTAATAATGTTGAGATGCCATTCACAAAGTTACACTTAAAAAGAGAGACAGACAATATCTTTTTCATAAAATGAATACGACTTGTTTGCCCACTCCTAATCCATTTTTCCTCATGCATTCTTACAAGAGTAATTGGAATCTAAAACATATATTTAGGAATGGAAGCATGTAACAAGTTGCTTATTCATTAAGAAAATGGCAATTTATGTACTAGCATTGAACTTTAATTGATGAAGAAAATCATTGGCAATTGGTGTCAAAAAAATTATGGACTGTAGATACACGTCTCACCTACTCTTAGGATGCATGACATAATGTGTATTTCCAATTCAACTATTTATTGGATCTTCAAAGTCAAACAACTACAAAACATTATGCTTTTGGTTTTCCACTAATTTTTTTTGTGTTGCCATGTTGAATAATAAATGTCTCAAATGGTGAAGGGAGATTTACTTTTGAATGATTAACCCCTAAACACATTGAAGTCCATTTTCTGGACAATGAACAATTTGAAACACTAGTTTCATCTTCCTAACTACTTGGATGAAAGTTGTTTTAATTCGTGAGGATACATTATCAAGTTTTTGTCCTATCTAAAGGTTGGATTTGGTGTTACTAGAGTTCATGTTTTTTTAAAATTATAACTGTGCAAGTATGTCAAGTGGTCAAACTGCATTGACTTTAGTTCTAAATTGGATTAGCCAAAATGAGGTCATATATAGGAAGAACACAAAAATTTCAAAAAATCACCATGTGAAGAGATCCTCATTTCAAATCCATTCCAATAAATTTTACTCACAAAATAATAATATTTTGCTTGTAATCAAATTTTGAAGGAATTTTGGAATTTTTCTCTCAAAATTTATAAAAAAATATTGGTGATACAATTGGTGAATCTAACCATACAAATGGAATCTACAAATCATAATCTACAACTTTTATTTGTATATCAATTCAAAAATATGCTTCTACTAGCACTTTATAATGATTTTTCTCAAATCATCAATTCTAGGGATGAATCTGGTCATTTAGGGGTTAATGGTTCAATATTGTTGTCAAATTATATACATATTCAACAAAAAAAAAGGATTGAAAGAAAATAATTGAAAATTTGGGTACTTAAAGATTCATTGAATTTTTTAAATTTTTATTTCAAATTGATTCTTGTATGCAAAACTTGCACATATCTTTGATCAATCTACCCCCTAAGCTTCTTTGACTATTGTTTACAAAAAATATCCAAAATTGCCACTTTTTGGTGCATTGAATAGAACTGAAATATAAAAATATTTTTCAAAATTTCAACCATACAAATTTTTACTAAACTACTATAAGAATTTGTGGAAAATATTTTAGTCCATTTGAGTGGGTAGATTGCAAAATTATCCATACTAAATATTAACCCCAAAATTATCATGTTTGGTGTTAAAAATTTTGGGCCTTATTCCATACTTGGGTGAATTGGCCTCCTTGCTCTACCCCTCCAAGTCATTTTAGGGGTGCACGTAAAAAGAATGCCCCCTATTTTGTGCTTGGTTAATTTACTTGTACACCTCTTCCAGAAAATTTGGGATTTTTGATTGCAATATGATTCAAAATTTGCTTATCTTATCATATGTGGAAAATAAAAAAATTCAATGTGTTTCTCAGGGGCTGAGCAAGGGGTCAGTTCACCCTAGCCTATTCCACATAGTGAACACTAGTGTGCCTTGTGCCGTTGCCACAATGAAAATAATTGTAAAAATAATTTTCTAATTTTCTAATTCAATAAAAAATTTGAAACTCAATAACTTTTACACCGTAAGACCAAATGGCACAAAAGAAAGCCTGTGCACCCCTCCTCATTGAGGGCTTTCCAATGGTACCAAACATGCGTTTGGGGGAATCATGGTCTATGAAATCACAACCTAACAAACAAACAACCTAACATAAGGTATACTAGTATGCCTTGGGCCATTGCCACAGTCCAAATCAAAGTAAAAGTATTTTTTTCTAATTTTTTAAATCATAAAAACTTTGAAATTCAATAACTTTCACATAGTGGATCCAAACACCACGAAACAAAGCCCGTGCACCCCTACTCGCCGAGTGCTTTCTGACGATACCAAGCACTTGGCTGGGAGACGCATAGTCTGGGAGATCTCAATGTAATAAACAAACCCAACCCAACCCAACCAATAGCTTAACCCCTAAAGGATCAAGTGTCCGTTCAACGTATGCAAGAAATCTCGGGTAGGCTCCTACGAAGTCATTTTTAGTCAAACGTTCATGAAATTTGGACATAATGTGCAACTACATATCCCCTTTTTAAAAATATAATTTTTTTTCCGATTGGGTGCTCGGATGAAAAGTTATGTTGCCCTAAACTTTGCGGGCAACTTGGGCAACTTCGAGCAGCATGTGCAAAACTCTTCCTATGATTTTGAATTCTGGCAGGTGTGTAGCTTACATGATCCAAGATGCAAATGTCAAAAAAACAACCCTATTTAGTGTAAGAATCTCATTTTAGGAGTTAAAGTTTGCAGGCCATGTTGGGCAAGGTTGGAAAAAAACTTTTTCACCTAACTTCAAACATTATAATCTTTCAATCCATGCGGTCAAAGTTTCTAAATTTTTTGCACATGTTCCCAAAGAAGTCTAATTCAAATTTATACTTTTGAATTTTGAAAAAAAATAAAATTCTTGCTACCCTAAAAAGCGGTAGTTAAGGTATGGACTAGTGTGCTTTGTGCCATTGTCATAGGAATTGCCAAAGTTAAAGTAATTTTCTAATTTTTTGATTAAAAAAACTCTTTGAAATTCAATAACTTTCACACAGTAGGTTGGAATGCCATGAAACAAAGCTTGTGCACCCCTCCTTGCTGAGAGCTTTACAACGATACCAAGAACGTGACCAGGGATGCACGGTTCATGAGATCTCAATGTAACTAACAAACAAACAAACAGAACAAAACAAAACAACTTAAGGTATGAAAGTTATGGATAGTGTGACTGGTCATGCATGGCAAATAAAAAGTTCTTCTGTTTTCCCGAGGGGTAAAATGTGGGGGCAAAACAGTCCCCACATTATGCTTGTTGCACTACTAAATACTAATAGACCCGACTGCTATTCAACCCACAGAAAAGAGACGGCAATTGCGCCCCTACCTTTCTATGGTACGTAGCTGAGTGCCGCAAGGAAACTTCTACAGGACTTCTGTGGATGAAAAGCATATACTGTATTTTTTCATCCCATCTACAGCAACAAATGGTACAATCATTCCGTGCGTCGCCCATATTTTGCATGCCTGGACAATAAAAGAAAATGGGTTAACTTATCCTCTCCAAGTTATCACTGAACCCATCATTTCCGGAGGAGGGAGAACAGGCAAAGTACTTCTCCGTAATATACTCCAGTATTGGAACGCTCAACTACATTCGATGAGCGACCAGAGATTCGAGCTGCTGCAGCGTTTCCGATTTGATGAGTGAGCTCCGCCTTCAGTCGTCGTTCCCATTCATGAACAGATTGACCAACCCAGCCACCGTCAAGGCCTTTGAATATCCACGCTGTCATGTCATTTCCAGAACGGATATATCTCTAACCCCAGGAATTAAACCATCACACAGACCACCGTGAAGGCCTGAACCCCTAATTGAACCCACTCGCAACCGGTATAGGCTTGCACAATAATACTCTCGAACACATGGATATAATTGCACAAGACCTGAATTACAAAACCCATCCCGTGTGTCTGGTGGGCATTCATTGTTTTTTTGGCCCTTTGCAATGGAATTTCGTATCATTTGTTTCAAAAACAGGAACAAAACAGAAACCTAAACCATCCCGGCTGCTCGAAGTTAAGCTTACGTTAGCGTAATTGCACTCTGACGTGAACGAAGTTAATGGAGAAGAAATGGCAGAGACGGACAGGAAGCCGAGGTGGCATGCATGCAGGGCTGAAACCTGGTACACATCTTTATGGAAACGATTTGCATCATTTTACCCTCCAAAGCGACTTCGAAATTTTTAAATCATCTGAGCTCGTTCGAGCTCCATCGCCCGATGAAACTGAAAAGACGAGTGAATTAATGAGTGGACTATACGTTATGTGGCAGATTCCGATGGATAACAACTTAAGCCGACGTGGAATGCATGTTCGAACCACAATACTACGGAGTATTACTTAATCCAGGTACAGATCTTTCTATCTTTGAAATGAAATGCACGGTGCTTCCGCTGAGGACTTGTCCTCTGGTTCTGTGTACTTTTCCCCCTTTGCAATAATAATGGTCCGTGTGTTTCAGGAAGAGAAAAAAATGCACGGTGATAACTTAACTTAACTTACCCTCAACACCGGATCCCGAAACTGACACACCGCAGCGCCGTGAAGTCCAGTCGAACGGTGAAGCGAAAGAATGGGGTGGAGAGTCTGAGGCTCTGATGAGCAGAAGGGAAGTGGCATACTTGTTGGAGTCAAATGAATACGATAAGCTAGGTACAAATCTTGATTGAAATGACTGCCATGAAGCAGGAAGAAGGATACCCTCCACACCAAATTCAAAATGTTTTCCAGAGAAATGAAAGAAAGGCATGCCATGGGCTGAGCAGAAGTGCCTGAAGTGGACAAACAGCCGACGTGGCAGGCGCCGGGGAGCCAATAATGGGCGAGCGCAGGCAGCGCGACCCGCCGTGGCGATCGTCTGTGCGTGAGGTGTGACGGCAGAATATGCCGGCGACGGTGGGGCGGATGCTGCTGCACCGGGGCGGAGCTCCTGACCAGCAAAGCCCCGGGGTGAGCCCGACTAACGGAAGCGCTGGTGATCATCAATGCGCCTGCTGACGGATATCAGCCAATTGATCAGGCAGGCAGTCGATCCCTTCCGTGCCTACTTGCGGCCTTGCGGGGTTGCCGTGCGCGGGAAACGGTAAGTAAGCGTCATTGATCACTGAAGGCGCAGAATGGCTCCCGCGGGGGGTTTGAGTCACCATCGCCGGTGCCACGAGGGCGGCATGCGGGTCGACAAGTGGCGCGGCACGCTTGCGGGAGCAGTTGCAAGAGTCCACACCGACGTGGGCCAGTCGTGAAGCCCACCAGCCAGCGGCCGTGGACGGGGGCCGCAACCAGAGGCACCCCCAGCAGGCCGGGTACGGAAGTTTCGCATTCCCAAACAGTTTCGCAGTCCGCGTCGCACTGCTACTGCTTCTCTCTCTCCCACTTACTGTTCTTCTTTTTCATTCTCTCCGTCTCAAAGTCTTTCTCTTTCCCTCTCTGTCTCTCTCCCTCTCCGCAGCTCGCCTGTTGTGCGCATGTTGCCGCGCTTCTTCGTCGTGGGTTCTTGGTGGGTGGGCATTTAGTGCAGGCGGAGGCGTATGCAGCAGTAGGAGCTTGGAGCAGCGGAGTTGAGAGAGGTGGTCGGTGGTGGTTAGGTGGTGTTGTGCTAATCGGCAATGGCAGCGCCGACGGATACTGGGTTTGAGGAGAACGTGGGGCTCGAGAAGGGGCTGGGTTTGTCGGCGGAGGACCCCATCGGCTTCGACGAGAAGAATGGAGGGGAGGACGAAGAGGTACAAGTGTCGAAGAAGCCCCGAGTAGAGAAGGCCGAGAACGGGGACGCCACGGCAGAGGTCGATGGCGACGGCGTGGAGTCGGTGAAGAAAGACGTCGTCGACCCTGAGATTGAGGCGCACAACGGCAACGAGAGTGAGGAGAGGACCAACGGCGAGGGGGACGAGGAGGACGTCTCAGCGGTCGCCGTGGCTGAGGACGCTGAAGAAATCGACTCTGCTGGGGACGGCGCTGCGCCTGTGCCTGCGGAGACTGGTAAGGACGCTTCGTCGGGCGACGGCGGGCTCAGGACCCTGCTGCAAGAGGGCGACGTCCCAAAGGCCGGGATTGTAAACGGCACGGAGGACGCCACTCACATTTTAAACGGAGCCAAGTAGGAGGGAAGAGCACCAATTGCATTTTGAGCACCGTCTTTCTTTTGTATACAATCAACGAACATTGTGAAGGTAGGGGGGCCAGAAAAACGTGTACTAGTCTTCTCGGCCCTTTTAAAAGATGAGTGCAGAAGTAGGTCCTCTCTGTGTATCACCAGGGACGTTCCAGGAATCAAATTTGTTTTTGCCTGCAGGTCGGTGCAGCAGCAGCTGCTTTGCCCCTTGAACACACGCAGGAGGCTCCTCCGCATTCTGCCTTTCTTGAAACTGCCTGGATTTGTTATTGGTTGTTCCGCATTTCTTTGTTGCTCTCTGTTGCTTCTTGCCCTCTGCTTAAGACACCAGCATTTGAACTGTATGCTTCTTGTTGTTGTTCTGCTGAGCGAGAGGTTCGTGTCACTGCTTTTGAACAACCATGGAGGAGCGAGTGTTCTCTCGTGCATGGAAGTTAGGTGTTGAGAAGAACCTCGGACCTTTTTGTTGTATATGCGCATTAGTGTCAGGATATCGAGTTCTGCGAGTCAACGCACCTTATTTCTCTATTCTCGAGCCTCGCGGAATTTCTGCGACCCGTTTCCGCGATATTTTCTAATGTTTCACCTGGGGCAGCTCTTAGCAGTGGATATGGTTAAGTCCAGCCACGGGATGTTACCATGCTCGTTGCCGAACTGTTTTCTTTTCTTTTCCTTCGTTTGTTTTCCTGTTTCTTTTTGTTTGTGAAACTTTAATGATGAAGGGACTTCTGCGTATGGTATTCATATCAGTTTTTGTATGCTTCTTTTTTCAGTGCCAAACCTAGAAGTGACTTGAGTTTAATTGTCGGCGAGTGCGGGTCATGTCTGAGTGTTGTGTGTATGAACCCATTGCGATATTGTTTGATCTGAATGGCACAATGGGGACGCTGTGTTGTATGCATGAACCTTGTTGGAGACATATGGTGGCCAGACCGTTCCTTGACTTCCTTGTCGCTGAATGCAACAAACATTAAACTTTTTTTACCACCAGTAGCGAATGCTCGGCGCCTGTAAGGGTGGGACCTTGGGAGATGCGGAGGCCAGTGATGACTGGAATCCAATGTTAGGAAGAAGATATAGTGAAAGATCTTATTTATGGGTGCCAAAGACTCCTCGTTTTCTGCTCTATAAAGTAAACAACTGAGCTATCTCTAGTCTCTCGGGTCTTGTACTGATCGTCGTACCTACTGTTACAGCAGTAGGCGTTATCCAACGCCTACTCTACCTTTTTTTCCTTTTAAGTTACTGAGGAAGAGAGGAGCCTCTAATAGCTGTGAAAAGAAGCTATGTAGGGTACAACAGAGCTTCGCTGATTTGTCCGTACGATGCGTGCATTTCTGATACATGGAAATCTCACTATAGTATGTTTACCTGAAAGACGGTCCTGTAATACAATATTTTAAAAATTACAGTACTCTAAACTTTTATTCTTAAATCAATTTTGTAGTGACCTTCATTTCATATCTTACTAATTGAACAAATGATTGTAGTCAGCATTCAAATTGGTCCTCAGTGATTTGGTTTCTGGTTCTGTGTACTCTTCCCTTTTGTTAATGGAATTTGTCCATGTGTTTCAAGAAATAAATTAAAAATTAAAAAAATTGGTCTATAGTGTGGTGACATTTGCATGTGTCTTCTCAATTTGTAGACTAAATTTGTAGGTAGTCCAAACCTATTTAGAATCTCTACTCGTGGTCCTAATTTTGCTTTCACGCATCTTATTGTTTCCCTGTGAAAAAGCACAGCAAGTATCAAAGTATTATGTACTTTAACATTTTGCTTTTTAACTGAAACCCATATGCTTGTTACCAAGTTTCATTCGAATGAGTGCTTCCGTATATACAGTAAGCATATATATATCCACAATGGGCTGTTGAAGTCTGGGGTGTAGCTACGTTACAAAACAAGGTTGATTGAGATTGTCGCCACTGTGGCTGTACCCGGGCCAAAACTCACTCCACACACCCCAAAAACTAAAGAACTGTAAGAACTGTACTTAAGTTATGCAGTAAGATTTTTCATCAGTCCTAAGATAAGAGAGTTTTGTCTTTCTTGCCTATTGTTCTCCTCCGTCCTTCCGTAGGACCCTAAATCCTGCAAACGAAGTGGGCCCTCCAGGGGCATTTTGTGTTTTATCCGGGGGTAAAAGTAAAAACTGACCCCTATTTTGAGCTGTGTCTAGGGTATGTGGTAGACCTCTCTTGGCTAATTTGGGGTCTCTGATTGCAATTATGAATTCAGAATTTGCAAAAAAAAATAATGTGCCAAGAAAAAAAAAATTCCTGTGTTTTCCCCATGGTAAATCTGCCCCTGCGGGGGCCCACTTCGTTTGCAGGATTTAGCATCCTCCCGTCCTTCCAAGGTTAGACTTTCTACTTTCCTGATTCAATTTCGTCAGCGTTTCTGTGCAAAAGTGACTTGGACGAAGACTCCACGAGTCCTGGTTTCCCCAAAAAAGAAGAAAAAAGGATGCTCCCCAACTGGTAGACTTTTGGCTCCTTTTCACCCACAGAAATCATGTCGCCTCCGTCACTCACTTCGCCCTGCTTGCTTATTACGGGCTGAATGATCGAGTGCAGTTGAAACATTTGAAACGTGGCTGGCAGCAGGTTTGTGACGTACTCTAGTTTTTATGCAATGAAATTCCGTGTAAATTTTTGTACATTTGTTTAACAAATTGTAAATAAATAAATTGAACCTAGGCAGGCTGGCAGTAGTCCAGGATCTTAACTTATTTTAGTCAGTTAAACTCTACTCAAGCTTTACTTATGTTAAGTTAAGTGGACATGTGCTACAATTAACTTAAATTTTCTCTGGGAAATGTGTAAAAGGACGCATGCATTGGTGAGACTCAGGAACATGATTTTGAGGAGAAAGATCTTCTGACAAGTTGATGATGCATGTAATAATCACCTATTAACATTGCTGACATCATGAATGTACAGTACGAAAGGATTTGTGGGTGTATGACTGCACAAGGTACATGCCTAAGTTTGAACTCCGAGGACCGGTGTTTTCTTTTCCGTTTAGGGGTGGGTGCTTATTGCTCGCCAGAGACCAAGTGTGGATAGGCCATATGGCTTTTCTTGTACTTAATGTGGCATTTTTTTCTTCAAGTGACTGGCTACAGAGTGTATTTTAGCCTTTGAATTTGATGTCATTGGCTACTTCTGAATTTTGCATGTCGAAGGTTGAGGCGATTCCCTAGTCAGTTTTGGTGGAATATGGGCTAAATAGTGTGCAGTACAGAATTGGTTTCGGCTGCACTTTCTATGCTATTGCAAAATTTTATAGAGATTTGAGCTATACACTACTAACATCCAACACACAAATGGCGATTTTATTCAAATGGAAGAAAAAAAAATTTGGCAGAAAAAAAAATTTAGAGTGAAAACTACAACTTACACAAAGTGCTCCTAGTTCTTGTAGCTCTAGAACTACCAAAATAGGACCTACAAAACAAACACAAGTACTTCAATGCTTGATTTAGTACAACATTAGAATGATGGAAGAATTTCGGTGAGTGAACATCCTACACTCCCCATCTATAGCTCAAGTCACGGACATCAGCCAAACACATTAAATTGAAAACAACAAAGAAATGAAGTTGTGCTCCATAAAAAGAGTATACCGTAGCGTGGGCATTCCCTATAGCAACAACTGAAACTGAGGTGCAATAGAAATTAAAGTGCCACTAGAACTCTATCACTTGTATGCTAGAAAAAGCATTGTCTATTAAGTATCAATTGCAAATGGATACCTTGCAAGCCTGCACTACGTCCTCCATCTAGAGTACTTGTCACGTTGTAAGCGCATAATGTTGTTGCTCAATGGTTAGCACCCATTGCTTAAAACAATCATCATAAGGAAAATTTTGCAAAGTATACACATTCTAACAGTGCATGCCCACAACGATACCAAAGTGCTCATTAAGCCTATTACATAGCCTATCCATGAGAAAAGACAACGTAGAGAAGGTGCATTCATTCTCCACTATGCTTAGAACATGCACCATGGCAACTTGGGCCAATTTTATAAACTCCACAAAGTTTTTGCCTAGAGAAGAGTTTGCATCCAACATCCTCCACAATTTCATGAGTCAGTTCTCCAACTGCTATGCTAGAGCTTATAATAGAGGCATCTCCATGGCAGCATGGGCATTTGGTATTTTAAAAATTTATAGTAATTTTAAAAAGAGGTTGCTCCGAATCCAAGAGGAATTTATCAATCACAACTGGGACACAACGTTTATTACCCTCCTCACCAATCCACTTGGGTTCTCCATAAAAACTCTTGATGACATCAAGGTGCTTTCTAAAGCTTACATTGCAATCCCTTTGCAACCCATATTGTGGGTATACAACACCCAGGGCATCCATCAAACTATGATCTAGAAACCTATTAGCCATCTCATCCATAAGTTTCCCTGTTGCCTCTGCACATGAAAAAGACAGCAATTACGATTTATGGACTTCAAGTAGACAACCTCAACAAGCAAATCAATGGTGAAGCATTTTCAAAACAATGACACATTCTGCATTTTTAGTTAAGCAAGATAAGAAGTTTACTTCTAGTCGGAAGACTGCATTTGAAATTGACAAAAGAAATTACCTTCCTTTGCAATCATTATGGACAGAGGCGATTATGGCTGCATATCCTTTACAATTGACCATTGTACCATTGTGCATGGCATACAACGGCTCCCTACCAACTACAAACGTCAAAGTTTCACAAGGCATGTTCAAATTGGCATCCCATTTCATCATAATCTGCTCGTGAGAGCACTAAAGCACCTGATTGTAAGCATGAAACTCATCTTTGTGGAAGGCCGTTTCTACATTCAAATAGAACATGAACAAGCTAGTGTGACATGTGCCCAAAGCCGTGACAAAATCATAAATATAGGCATCTCTTTTTTGAGCCCATTGAATCACAAAATTTGAATGCCTCCAACATCAGCAACAATGCCATCATGCCAAGTAGAACGTAGGGATTTGGGAGGAGGGCTAGGTTTGCCTACAAGGAATTCCAACAAAACAATCTCAAAGTTCAATCACTAAACTAAATCTTGAAACTGAAACATAGTGCAATACATGTTAGAAATCACTCAAACATCACAAGAAAAAAAATAGAAAAAGATAGTAAGCACACATATACACCTCAACCAAAAAAAATTGGAAAACAAAACACATTGCCAACCTCAAATTCAAATATGCAATTTCAACATGCAAAGCAAATGGTGAATAAGGAAATAGAATGAGATAGAAACACTTACCGTAGCCTTCTACCCCCACTTCCTATCATTCTTGTCTACGTTCATCATTGCCATAACATCCTTGTACTTTGCTAATAGTTTGCGGATTGGAGCAAGGCAACTCATCCAACTCATTTTGACATTTTTCAGTAACTTTAGTCCTTTTGACTGGAGCTGCTGTGATAGTACTTTGAACTCGGATGCCTTTTTCGGTGAATGCACAAAATAACTATGAGTCGTGCAGAGGACTTTTTCTACTAAGTGCATGACAGTGAATGAAGACAAAGATTGCATAGCCAAATTTAGGCGATGAATGCAATAGTGCCCCCCAGTGGCGAAAGGAGCATAACTCTCCTTGATTTGAGCTATGACTCCTGACTTTAAGTTTTGTAAGGTGCTCACCCCATCGGCTTTGAAGCACAACAACTTCTTTGCAATGATCACATTTGTGACACCTCTTCCAACGGTCAAGGTAGACATTATCACATTTGTCAGTTTGTTAGCTATGGCACCATCGGAATCTAGCTTTTGGATCATTAACAAAAGAGGCCTACGATACCAATTTAGCATGATATAAGCTTGGATTGTAATCCGGTTGGTGTCATCACAAGCACTTGTCTCATCCGCAGACAAAGCAAAATATATCACACCGGATACGACACTTTTGATTTTCTACTTGACAAAGTCATACATGTGTTCCGCCAATATCCAATTGGAGTTGAGACCCCAATGCTTGCAAGGCAACTTGATCATGAACTCCAAGAAACACGTACAACTCTAAGCAGGCCACAAATTTTGTCATCAATCTCCCTGTTGAGAGTAACTAGAACAATGTAGAAAATAGTACATATTTCTTCTATGATTCCACTGCATTGTAGCCTTGAATATGCTTAGCTACAGACACTAATCTTTGACCTGCAAAGAGGATCATACACTTCTTTTGAATATCATGCTGACCATGCTTGGAAATTGTGTCCCACTTGGGAGCCATGTGGATTGATTTTCCATGCACTCTAGAGCACGGCTTGTAGCACACTGATTGCATGACGCCATCTTCTTCCAACACCACCTTGCTCTTGGGCTCCTTCGCCAACCACTCACTATGAAATTTTCAAGTGCAGTCATAATTTTTCTTGAGCTTCTTCATTGTATTTGTAGAAGAGGGACCTGCAATCTTTGCACTCAACTATCCTCTCTTGTGTTTGTTGCTGCCACGGCACGGTACGTCTACAAAAACATCGTCGTCAGAGCCGACCATCTCATCCGCACTCAAATCTAGGTCATCTTCCAAATTGGAGGTGGCTTCGTCATAGTTAGAGACAAGGACCACATTAGGGCATGACAACACAATTTCTATGTCTAGGGACTAGGAAGACTTTACCCCAAGGCCACTAAGGTCTAGCAATCCTCGATTGAAAGAATTCCTATTCAATGTAAAATAACTCTATATTATTTTTGCACTTCTCACTTTCTTGCAAGCCTCTTGTTCTAGGGCTCGTTTTGACGCTTGTGCCTTTTGCTCAACAACCTTGGCCTCTCATTGCAATCGTTCAAGCTTCCATTTCCGCTTGTCTACCACAATGCTCTTGTGTGTGGCCTTTGCAATGCATGCAAAACCAATATCTAGGGGAGCAGAAGAAGAATCCGCCATTGGAGCAAAGCAATTCCCACCCGTCACCTCTAAGCAACAAAAGACTTGGAAACCCCAACCCCACTAGAGCAATACAAAGCACATGGGAAAAAAAGAACAACAAAGGATATTGTAGATGTTTGCTCCTCAATCATCCAATTAAATGTAGCCCAAGACCCCAAGGCTTTCTCATTGCGCAGCTGCACCCTACACCAAAATCCTCTTTCATTGCTTACATGAAGGGTAGCCATAATTCCAACTACGTGCATACAATGCAACCACACCGACAAGAAAGTGGAAATGAATGAGGTGCCACAAACACAAATAACCATAGGATGCTTGTAGAATTGGCTGTGAATACGCAACGCATAATCTATCACTAGCTCCCTACACTCCTATAGCAACACGGAGTGGGCTACACCAAATTCATTGCAAGAGTGAAGGTGGCACTAAGACAAATCAATGTGAGAGAGAAGGTGGCTTCCCAACGATCAATTTTGAAGTAAAGGTGGCGCGAAAACACCAATCGAGTGGACAGATTGGAGCTTAGGTGGCTCCAACAAAAAAGGAACAAAAGTGATGATGGAAGGCACCTTGGTGACAAAACCTTGAAATCCCAAACAATTCCATATGGAAACTACGTCAAGACCTTTTACTATGTGCAATATCAATGATTTCACTTGGAATTTCTTTGGGGGGTTTCTATAGGGCAGGTGCCAGCAAAAAAATTTGGTACAATTCTACTCCAAATCACAAAAAAAACACCATACCAAGGACTGAAATTATGAGGGCTTGCCTTGAGAAGCCTAGAACAAATGTCCCTGCCATGGTTATGTTGTTGGGTCTAGACAAAAGGGGGAGGAGACTTCTCAAGCATCCCAAAACACGACAAGTGAGGGGAAGTTTGGATAAGTTAGGGGTTTATTTAATCTTAAATGGAAGTTGTGGACACTTAAAGTATGTTCAAACTCAGTGTTAAAGAGTGGTGTTATTGAGGATCTTAGGGATGAATTAAGACTTACTTCTGGACTAGATTCACATTGCAAACATCAGCCCTAACACTAAGTGCAAACATACCTTAAGTGTTTGATGGATGACAAAGAATCCTTCTATGAAAAATAAAAGTGCAAATGTTTATCTTTGGGATTTTGTTTTGAAAATAGGGAGGTCTTGCATATTAGATCGATCTCTAATGAGTGTTCTTTGGGGGGTTTGAAGCAAATGATTCACAGAATACCAAAAAAGAGATAATTTCTACATTGACCAACATGTCCTTTGAGGATTAAGGTGAAAACACCCAAAACCATCAAAATAAGCAATTGAACATAGTTGGAGGCACCTTTCTCTAGAAAGAAAATCCAGTTTTGTAGTATTAACAATTGAAAATTTTAAAAAATAGAAATAGAAAAGGAATTTTGGATAAGGCATGTGATTATGGTGAATTTTCAAAGTGAAACTCCCTAAGTCACTAAAACTATTAGGTAGCTTGGTTATGATATCAACAATAATGGTTAAGTATGAGATTGGTTTAATTGCACTTTAGGGGACACTTTCAACAAAAGTCTACTTTTAGGAATGGATACATGGACAATATTGGGTGTTTTCACCTTACTTGAAGGACAAGCCTATGCTATAAAATAGAATCTCTTATAGAGTAGAAGCTTATTCACCCCCTAAAGGATCAAGTGCTCTTATGGGAGAAAAATAAAAATTCAATTAGGTTCCTAGTATTATCTCATTATTTGAAATTGAATGGTTTGAATGCTTTTGAGTAGGTATCAATCTTCACAATCAAACAAAATTAATCAATATTGTTTTAGAATATATATTTTAGTTGCTTGCTTGACAACGAAGTTTTAAAAAAACATATAACTTTTGGAATATTTATTAGAATGATGCGAAATAAAGTTACACGTGTAGATTGGAATGATTAGCATCCTTTCTAAAAATCACATACAAAATTTTGAATTATGAAGTCAATAGAGGCTCTCCAAGTTCTTTAAAAGCCCAAAGTGAATTCCTTAATCAAGTAAGAGTTAATAGAAAATGTATTTTTCTACATAGAAATATTGATTCATTCCATTGGATTAGTTATGAAGTATTGTTTTTTGGGCAATTATTGCATCTTCTTGAAAAAATACCACATGGGAATTTTTTTTAACTCAATTTTCATAATTAAATAAAACAAAGAAGTTCCGTAGGTTTTAGTTTGCTTTTACATCAATGTCAAAGTTTAGATTGGTTTGTTTCATTCCATCTTAGAACTATTGAAATTTTTTTTAATCTTGTACCTACTTCTAATTAACAATTTTTTAAACATGAAAAATTCAGTTATTTAAAAAAAATCATAAATTTTCAAGGCCATTTTTTAGTATAAAATTTTTAATTCAAATTTGCATTGCAAAAGATTTATGTTTAGAAGATTCAAATCCATATGATTTAATTAAACAAGTGCAATTTAAAAAATATATATAAACATCTTGTAATCTAAGCAGTTTGTTACATGACATGGTATCAAGTGCAACACCACATTAGATGGATGAAGTTTGCTAAACTACATTAGTTTTTGTAGTTTAGTCTTATTTGGAAACTTGAGACTATTTAAAACTTCATCTTAACCCCTCGAGAACTAAGAGCTTCTAATGTGTCTCCTTCAAATTTTCAATGGCAAATTCTCGATAGGGTGAAAAAAATCTCAATATAGGATCCTGTAGAATAACAGAATGACATATTTATTGCATTTTCCAATTTTCATTTTTTGAAGATTGAGCCAATTGGCCTTTGTCTACTACTCATATGTTTAGAGAGCTTCATCCTCCAAATGTCAAGGTGGAAGCTGAAAGGCATGGCAAATCATTAGAACTAGGCGACCTTTGACAATCCTTCTTCATCCAAGTGCAAAAACCAAACTACCAATTTGGTAAGGAAATGCTCCAAGCATGCCCGAAGAATGTCCTTTATGTCTTCAAATTTAGCCACACTCAAGCCCCAAAGTCTCTTGGTGGTACCCAACATCAAATTAGGTTGAAAAGCCTCGTCAGTATCCACTATTAGCCTAAAGTCCTTGGTGTATTTACCCTCCGGGTAGTTTGGTGAGGAAGGTTGATAATATTGACTTCTAGTTTGCACTATAAAATGACCATTTGAGTACCTACAAACTATCTAAGTCTAAAGGCAACTTGCATTTGTATCACCACCAAACTTGCAATTCACAAGTCATCACTTCCCGGTCACGACAATTCAAACAAGCACCAACCTCTTGTTGCATAAGAAATGGTCTTGTTAGTGATTAACCTATCCTTGTCACCGTAATACGTTTATGAAAATGATAACCTATTTACATATATAAAGATGGACTACAATAGAAACCTCTAATAACAATGGTTGCACAAATGGCTAAGGTTCCAATACAACTCCAATAAATTCAAATAGGATCCTCTTTCCAGACAATAAATTGAAAAAATCACAAGACCAAAAAGTGTCTTCTTGCAACTCAAAAAGTATCGAATACAGTTTATAATGCAAGTAGGACAAAAGAAAATGAGAAAATTCACAAAACGTGCAGTTTACTATTTCTACAACATTCAATATAAATTTTTATTCCTTAAGAATATTACTTTTCTATACTTGTTTGTATTTTTCTTTCAAATTTGATGTAAGTTTATATCACTCAATCTATTGTGTATTATGATCTTTATTCAGAAAACAAGAATAATTTTCTACAATTTTTTCCACACATTTCAATATTGGTTCAATGTAAGATCCAAAGATTAGATATACCAATGTGTTGATTTTTGTAAGATTTCTTCCATGAAAATTTGAAATTGTTTGAAAAAAATATCCTTGATCTTTTAGAGGTTAATTTGTTTTGGAAATTCTAGAAATGAACTTCATTGAAGTGATGAAAATATTTATAATCATGGAAGTTATAAATAAAAATACACATTTTAATTAAAGGGTGTGTGCATTCCTCCAAAAATAGCAATAGCATCTCAAGTGACATTATAGCAATATAACAATTACACTTAATGAGATTATGAAAAGTGGAGTATATTAGTGACTAGTGAGAGATGAAATGGTTCATTTTTGTAAAATGGCAATTCAAAATCCAAACTTTAGTCAAACTCTTGAAAAATAATTTTTAAAAAGGTACATCAAGTATATGAAAATAATCTAATTATGTTCTTGAAAATTTAACTTAAAGTAGTAAAAAAACCATTAATTTTGGCAAGTTTTGTTCAATATCTCCCCAATCAATAGACATTATTCCACATTGTAGCAATATGTAATCAATGGAAAAATTCACCTACTTAAATACAATTCCACATATTTGAGTAAGTTTCATTTTCATAAAAAAGAAAGTGTTGTTGTCTCTTAGAAATGTTGTAGCCCACAAATATATGGTGATTTATAGTGGTGAAAATTTTGAAATCTCACAACTTGAAAGTTATCAATATAGAAAAAATACCAAATCTCAAGCTAAAATTTGGATAATATAGAGTACACAGGAAGGATTTGGTTTGCATTTTTTTACAATATATTTATTTTGTTTCTAAAAAATATTTTTAATATATGTTGAAAATAGATATGTTCCATGAGATTCCTTTTCAATACAAAAAAATGAAAATTTTTATTTCCCAAAAATTTGCCATTAGTTTTAGAATTGTTTATTGTTACTTCTAGTGCAATATGGTAGGTCATTTGCAATGCAACACAAATTGCTTCCATATAAGAAATACACACCACATATTATACCAATTTGCAATGATATATATTTTTTTCATAATAAATTTATACAAAATTATTATTTTTCATTTTAAATACTTAATTGAGTATATTCTTCAAGTATTTTTTACAAAGACCATGCTTTTTAAGATAAAATATATTTAAAATATATTTAAAAATATATTCTTTTAGTAGAAAAACAAAAATATAACGAAAATATCTATAAATAAAAAAGATGGAGGTAAAAGTCCTCAAATTTTAATTTTAATTAGTTTACTTTTGCAATTTAAGAACTTGAAGTTGAAAGATTAATATGAAATTTCTTCTAGAAAATAATAGAAAAATGATCCACCTCATAGAATATGTCATTTCTTTGACTAAGATGTACTTTAGGTTCAATTATATCCAAATATTTCTATAACCTACGTGCTTATTACCCCAACTCATTATAATTTTTTCTCTCTTGCTCTCATTATCATTTTTATGCTTCTTTTGATGCCTCTACAACAAGAAATAAGGTAGATTAACCTATTTTTGTTTGCTCCCTAATTTTGTCATCCTATTATTGGCCCCAATTCCATTAAAAAAAATAATCCAAATCCATTAATTTTTTAACAAAATCACTACATTAAGTCATGAAAGACCCACTTCTTGAATTTGGCAACATAGTAATTTTGGACGAGTGCATGTTACCGGAGATTTCCATGTTTTGGGCCTAAACTTTCTTGGAAGGTGTAGATGAGGAATATCTTTCGTGTGCACTAAAATTCAAGACATTTGGAATCATAAGTCAAAAGTTATGGCCCATATGGGTTGTTTTTGTATATAGCAATTTGGACAAATTTTAAAAATCACTCTTTTTAGACAATAAAAATTGAAATTAGTTTTCTAGATTTATATATTTACACGGAAAGCTTTGAATCATTCCAGTTTGATCGATGAGTCAAAAAGTTATGAGGAGTTTTAGTTTGTGGGCAATTATTGATTCTCAATTCTTAAATAAACTTTGAAGTCCTTTTATTTTACTAAATTTTCAATATTTCTTGAAAAAAATAAGATCATATGATATAGATTGTTTATTAAAACATTGCAACTGTTGAGATTGGCAGTTTTCAATTCCAGAACTAATTTCTTAACAATTTTGTATTTTAAATCATTCTCTACTTCTTTCTACTTACTATTTTTTCCTACAAGTTGTACAATTCCAAATTATTTGAATTTTTCAAGCATGTAGCCAACTAGCCTTGAAGAATGGATCTAAAGAAGCCCTGTCATTTGGGACATTTTTTCATACAAACGTGAGCTTGTGAAGTTTAGGTGCTTGGTTTTTGGGGGGCCAAAAAAGGATTTATGTGAATTCAAAAGTTCATATTTTGCAATCCACGCTGTGGAAGTTTCTGAAAAATTTTACACATGTTCTCAAATGAGCATACTACAAGATCCTACGGTTATATGTGTCTAAGATGGGTTTTTTTTCTAAAATTTGGTACTTGTACTAGAAATGGCAATTTTGGAGTGTTTTCGGTGAAAATATAGTCAAGGAACTTAAGGGGTTAATGCCAACAAGGGATAACATGTTAGTCCTTTAATCATTAACACTTAAGTACCTTTGGGTACATGTGAAAGCACTCATGGTTTGTTTACTATAGAATGCTCATGATTCCACTCTATGAATGGTTTTGTAATTTAAAGGCAGACTACTTTAAGAATTCACATAAATTATAATTTTAATTGGAAAATTATAGTTCCATGTGTTTGATTTGTGAAACAAGCACACACTTATAAAAACATGTGCCCCTCTTCTTGGAGCTTACCCCTAGATATTCAAATGGCTAGTTTGCATGGTAATAGGCTTGTCTACCTTACTGTGTACATGGTTTTTCTCACAAAAGCATGATTATCCAATCCACTCTCGATTGTAATGCATTTATTACCATCTTTGTGTTCAAGATATGAAGAAACACAGACAAGATTTTGTACTGGCTACAGCAGTACAGCCACAACTACCTCCCATATCTTGTCAGCACCTTAGTATTCTAGACCTCAAGGTACAATCAACCAACTTCACAGATTTGGTGCCTGTTTCTTGACTCTTGCATCCAACTAGTAGGATGTACATCCATCCAGTGTTGTGACAGTCATGCAACCGGCAGTCATAAAATCAGGTGTGAGAGCTTAACTTTCTCTGTGGAAGGACTTAATTTGGAACAAAAATAATGGAAACAAATTTTTTCTCTCTGCAAGTTTGTGGCCTTTCAGCAGTTCACTAGGCCATCAAGTTATGAAGAAGAGAAAAAAATACTCAACTGCACGATTGAGGTCCTACGAGATTGTAACTTATGTGATGCAGCAGACGATGATCATGCAAACCTTCTTATTACGGGAACAGCAGGTGCAGTGAAACAATAATGTGCTAGCTTTGCAGGTCAATGACTGCGCAGATGTTCAGGCGCAAAAGTGCGAAGTAGCACCTTGGACTACCTGCTGACGCTAACTTCATGTCACGAGATATGTTTCCGGCACGTTTGATAGCATTCAATTCACATCGTGACAAAGAGAATACGAAGTAACAAAGATATGAGAACTAGGCTTTAAGTTATGATTGTAAAGCGTTCAGACATTCAGGAACTGAACCTGAATGGCAATAAAAAAAAGTTACGGAGTAAATGAGGAGTTGCAGCATTCACTCACACGAATCTCTCGTGTCTATTAAATGAAACTGGTGACACGAAGAGGAGTGAACAAGGTCCCGCACTGGCATTTTTCATGTGGGGGACTGGGGGTGGGAAGGGCGACAAGAACAACGCAACACAAAGGTACTTAAACGAAGTCACTGTACAAACGCGGATCATGCTTACAGAGAAAAATAATCTTGAATTTACAATGCTCAATTTCGTCTCGACAAAGTGTAGAAACAAAACTGGTGCCATCTAATCTGGAAAGCCATGCGAAATAAGACTTTAGTGGACCTTACGAGAGCACTAAGCCTTAGGCAGTCCTTTCCCAGCAATGGAGAACGACACTTTTCGACCATGGTCTTGCAAGTGAGTGGGCTGAACTGGTTCTTTCGCTGCCTCGTCTTTATCATCGTCATCGTCCCATTCAATGTCATTGTCCATGTCAGGAAAGCTTGGCCTTGTTGGTAAGATCAGCTGGTAATTCGGATAGATTAGGGTATCTGCTTCAGGCGGGAGAGATATGCCGTAGCCACCTATAATCTTAGGGAGAGGAATACTGTTCCTTGCTTTCGCCAAATCCACCAACATCTGTCACCAAAAAACAACACACAGCAGGTTAAGGGAGAAGGACATAAACTTAACTCTCTTAAATTGTTTTACAGGTGCACCCATCTCACTGTTCATCTGACAACACATAAAAAAAAAGAATATGGTTTGGATTCAATCAACATGGTTGAGAATGATGTGTTAGAGCAGGCTGCTTCTGCTTGCTGACAAGTATCAATCCAAAAGCTACTGCCAAGGAGCTGTCGAAATGATTGATGCGATTGAAGTCAGGGACTTCATTCTTCAAAAATCTTGAACTCAAGATGTAAAGGATGTGTGGCAAAGAAAGAACTGGAGCACGATTCCTTGAGTAAGAACATGGAAGAACAATACGAACGTCTCTCTACATCACTGCATTTGCAATTCAAGAAGCTATCAAAGCGCAGTTTCAGATGCAGTACTCGTCCCCCAATTCCTAATTTCAGTCAAATTTTCGTCAGAACCGTCTGGCGGGTTCAAAGTCTGCTGTCACAATTCAGTTACCGACGCCAAATCCTCCCACAAACGACAGCGGGTCAAGTGCATTTTCCTGAACTCAGGAGACCTGTAGACCCGTCTCTAGAACTTGTAAAATTTGTGAAAGAAATGGTTCTACCGAGACTCACGAACCGCAAGAAAACCTTGACCCGAATGAGAGTGCAGGTCGACAATAACAACGTTGAAAGGCAAACCTCGCGTGGGGGTGGCTGCTGGAAGGAAGAATTGACCCGCGATTGGATGGCAAGTTTGACGTCGTCACAATCAATTGCAGGCTTCCCGGCATGCTCCGAGTATGTCTGCGCGTCGCCAAGCACGTCCACTACATAGCGATACCACAAATCCAAGAACTGATTGATCACTCGCGGCTCACAGCGCGTAACACCCATTGATTCCAAGATCGTCTTTACCATCTTGGCATCCCGCGGAATGTCTTCGTCCTCCGCCATCACTCCGCGGCAAAAGGTCGCCCCAGTGAGAGCTCACCGAAGAACGAGAATCGCCACCACCTAACAAATTACCCTCGTTCAGGAAAACCTGAAAACCTCAACCCAGGTGCATTTTTTCTTCATGAAAGCCTGCCGAACTCCAATGCAATACGCAGGAACCAAAAGGAAGACACCGTCCAATGCTCACACGGAAGACTGAATATTCCGAAATGAATCAGAAGAGGATAGAGAAAGGGATGAAATGATAGAAATCGAACATCTGAGAGGCGCAATTTGAGAATGCGGTATGCAGTAAATATGGAGATGCAGGGATTGTATTGTCGAACGTGCTCTCACCAGTGCTCGAAGCTCCAAACCCTAGAGCTTGACAAGTTGTGAGAGACGATGAAACTGCGACTGCGAACTTGCTAGTCGCCGTCGGTCGCCGTCGATCACGATCGTTGGGATTACACAATCTCGGCACCTGAACAGCGAGCAAAGGTTCTGGGATCTCAAATAGGGCCCTCGGTGTCAGATTCGACATCTCGAAATGGATCTCGTACGGTCTGCTGAAAATTACGCCCATTGAATAACTTTAAAAAGTATACGAATAAACTTTTACTTTAAGCACTTTCTTTCTTATGATCTTCTTTCATTTTCTTTCAATTGTGGCAACTTTTACATTTGGTGATGTAGATATATAAAGATCAAATGGAACTGGATCATTTTATTTGAGTTTTATATTTGAGTCATATTTTTGTCAACCATTAAAATCCAAGAAAATTTAATTATTCTTTTTATACAATGATGATTTTAAGATTGAGAAGTCGAGATGGAATGGAATTAGTAGCAATAGATAGACATGCAACTATTGGCCAATTAAAAGAAGCCATTGCTACACAAATTCATATTCCAATACATGAACAATATCTATCTACTAATCGCAATGTCTTGTTATCTAAAACATGTGATGATTTCCGTTTTTTCATTATTGATGAAAAAATTAGATTACGATCACTTAACATCTCTCATGGTGACGTAATCTATCTCTATTACCAATGTGAAGAAAGAAGGGTTAGTAAAACTTATAGACATCTTGAATTCAATGTTGAAAATCATATGCGTGAATCATTGACCAAGTTATCATTGAAAAGGCCAAGAGAAGAAATTACATTTGAAGAAAACAACATTAAGCGATTGAAGCCATATTCAGATTCAAATCAAGACATTACTACAATTGATATGAACACAAAAATTCAAATGGTTGAAGGATCAAAGAAATCTTCTATGAAGAGGATGAGAGAAGAGATGACATTTCATGAAAATAAGAGAAGATATTTAGAAGTTAGATTTAGTTCAAACCAAATGCATGAAGTATTAAATACTAATCATGTACCAAATAATTACCTATGTTCTTAATTGATTAAAATAGATAAAATCACTATTGTAAATGTAATGATTTTCAATTTTTTTCACAAACTATTCTAAATCATTTTTGTTTATATGCTTGAATATTCAAAGTTTAATTGATTTCTAGAATTAGACAAAGTGGTTGAAATTATCTAGATGCTTTGGCAATAGATTTCTATGTAAATTTGAAATTTAGAAAGTTGAGCTAAAAGGTTATTTGATAATAAAAAATTGAAATGAGAAAAATTCTTTGAGGTGATTTAAAAAAATGGAATCAACTTTGTTTAGATAATAATGACTAAGGCATTAATGTATTTTTTTTTTTATATAATTCAAAAAATGACAAATTATAGATATATAATACAATGCAACTTTAAAAAATAATAGGATGATGACTTGCAAACAAAAGTTGTAAACTTTGATCTATAGATCACATCCACATGGTTGAATATATCATTGCAATAATGAATATTTTTCAATAAATAAAGTATAAAAAAATGTTTTCTAAAATAATTGTGGATTAAGTTATAAGAATCTATACTTTATAAAAAAAATTGTTTTGATTTAGAATGTTAGATTCTAATTACCATAATATAAGAAGATTTTTCATGTCAGTGTCTTGTTGAAGTTCTTTTTGAAGGGGTCGTTACACGAAACACTTGCCAATTTTGGCTCGAAACAGCGTTAGTATTGTACTGTGACTTTTGGAGTAAAATTTTAAATATAAAATTTAGACCTAGAAAATAAAATAAAGAAATTTTGAAAGAATGGAGAATATCATGCCTCCAAAAATTCAAACCTATAATAATTTATTTCTAAAAGTTATGCACAAAAAAACGCAATGGAAAATGCCAAGGAAATGGACAATTTGATCTTTGATCTTTAGAAAATAGTGAAATATTCAAAATGTCAAATGAAAAAAACTTGTTTTTCCTAACTTGAAGATGCTCCTTCTCAACCATTTTCATCTTTGGGAAAAAAATTGTGCTCTTCACACTTGCGCAAAGGTAGCGCACATTGAGCAGATGTGGAAGGTGGACAATTTACTATCTAAAAAAATCTCTTTGTGAACTAGTGTAACTTTAGTAGAAGTCCTTGAATACCAATTTTGAACTTTAGATTTGCCTTTTTGGGTCAAAAATAGTACTACCCCCCTCCATAACCAAGGTAGACATCCAATTGGGGTTAAAAATTAAGCAATGTTTGAAACTTCTACATTTACCTTTGTTTCAAATTACATGCAAAACTAACTTACTACACAAAAGTTATGAGCAAAAAAACACTTGTCCAAGGCCAAAGGGACAAAAAATAGGACAAATGTTTCTCACAATCATCCAAAGGCCCATTTTTAAAGACCTAGCATAAGAATCAACAAACATCTGAATGGATGAAATAGACAAGTTTCTATTATTGTGTATGGGATATATTAGAAAAATTACTTTTTTTTCTAATTAAGTTAGGTAATTTGTTTTATTTGTTACGGTGATATCTCTTGGATTGTGCATCTCCTAGTTGCATTCTTGGTATAGTTGGAAAACTCTCTACGAGGAGGGGTACATGGACTTTGTTTCATAGTGTTGGGACATACAGTGTGAAAGTTGTGGATTTTAAAGTTGTTTTTGAATTTGAAATTTTAAAAATTACTTTTACTTTTATTTTGATTGTGGCAATGGCACATGGCACTCCATACATTAAATTAGGTTGTTTGTTTTGTTTGTTATGTTAAGATCTCTGAAACTATGTGTCTTTTGATTGGGTTCTTTATACCATTGGAAAAGTTCTATGCAAAGAGGGGTGCATGAACTTTGTTTTGTAGCATAGTGACCAACAATGTTAAAGTTGTGGATTTTTTTAGTTTTTTTGTAATTAATAATTTAGAAAATTAATTTTACTTTTATTTTAATAGTGGCAACAACATAGGACATATTCTTCAATACCTTAAGTTAGGTTGTTTGTTTTGTTTGTTACATTGAGATCTCTTGGATCATGCATCTTGAGGTCATGTTCTTAGAACCGTTAGAAAGTACTTAGCAAGGAGTGTGCACAAGCTTTGTTTTGTGGCATTTGGACATGCATTAGAAAATCATTTTTAAAATTTTAATTGTAGCTACAACAGAAGGTACACTATACGATACCTTAAGTTAGGTTGTTTGTTTGTTATGTTGTTATGGTAATATGGTGAGATCTCCAAAACCATACATCCCCTAGTTGCATTTTTGGTATTGTGAAAAAGTACATTGCGAGGAGGGGTTACACAAGCTTTGTTTGTGGTGTTTGGACATATGGTATGAAAATTATTGAATTTTGATTTTCAAAATTTCAAAAAATTAGAAAATCACTTTTACTTTTATTTTAACTGTGGTAGCAACATATATCACACTAGTCGATACCTTAAGTTAGGCTGTTTGTTTTGTTTTATTTTGATTGTTAAAGTGAGATCTTCAGAACCGTATATCCTAGGTTATATTCTTCGTACTATCGGAAAACCCTTGGAGAAGAGGAGTGCATGACATTTGTTTCATAGCATTTAGACCTACATTGTGGAAGTTATTGAATTTTGAAGTTTTTATGAATTAAAAAATTAGAAAATTACTTTTACTTTTACTTTGGTTGTGGTAATGACATAGGGCACACTTGTCAAGATAATGATGATGATGTCAAGATATTCTAAAATACATGCCTTCATGTACACAAGAATCCAAAGAAATTCATATATGCAACTTATCCATGAATGTAGTTAAAAATGGATATTGCTATGGAAGTAAAGAACTATTGGAGTAAAAAATTTTGTGTGCGCTAAAGTTATACTAAAATTAGGTATAATAGTGACATGTCAAAGCATTTGATTTCTCAATTGCAGTAAATGTAATCAAATTGTAGGATGGTGTTTACATGCTCTCTATTATTATAAAAATCCAATATATTTAGTGATGATACAAATGGCCCTTTTTGGGTAGGGTCCTACACACTAAATGAATTTGTCTCCATATTGTTACAAAACAATACCACATTATAGTCATTGAAGGTGCCAAAGAATGTATCTAGCAACTAATTTTTTTCTTCCTAAATTTCCTCAATATATCATTATTCTACTTTATATGGATAGATTTCGGCTAGGGAGCCATTTTGAATTAAGGTATTCCAAATTTCTAAAATTATATAGATATATGGTGAAATACAACATAGAAAGAATAATATATTAATGACTTTCAAACACAAATTGTATGATATGGTCTATATATCATATCTATACAATTGGATTGAACTTTCTAATAAACAATATTTACCAATAGTTTTCGAAGTTTTTGAATTTTTTTTCTATATTTTAAAATATTGAAAGAGTGTTAAAGATACTTTAAGTGTTTCATGATACTTATAACCTTACTTTTTTTGTAGATAGATATTACTGCAAATAATTTATATTTGGAGATGATTGTATTTTGCAATGATGAATAATCTATTTATAATTTTTACAAATGAACTTTGGTAGATCCTTTAGTATAATTTGATCAATAGGCTTCCCTGTATAAATCTTAGATATTCTTTTGTATTTATAGGTTCAAGTACAATTGATATGGCTTCAAAGCTTTCAAGACTAGTTCAAAAGTAATATGGTTGAACATCATTTTGAGCTAAATTTAGCCCTCTATTGTATTCAAGCTTCAATATTCTATTTTTATTATATACAAATATTTGTTATCTATGAACAAATGTGAAAATACTCTATAAGTTTGTATGAAATTGTCATTGTTATTATTTTTGTTGCAAAAAGTGAAAAAAAGTAAAAAATTTAACAAGAACAATCCAAACTTCTTTTTTAACAAGATACAAGAAGCAATGAAAATAATTGTAAATATTTCTCAACTTTTTATTTTATTTTTTCTCCTAGTAGACCCTTGGCAATGACCTTTAAGGCAAAATATTACTACAAAGCTAAATCTAGTGTGTATATATTAATTGATTGATAAAATTTTGATGTTTTTCAAGTACTCAATTTTTTTCTTTTTATAGTAGCCCTTTTTCAATTTTTTTGGTCAAAGAACCTATTTTTTTGTGATTTTCTTTAGTGCACTATTATAATATAGACTATACTAGTATAATTTTTTTTTAAATTATTAGAAATGAGAAACAATATTTTGTAGTTTAAATTTAAAAATAATTTTTGAAGAAACAATATGAGTGAAAAACTCACTATACAATGTAAGTTGGATTTTCACACACAGAGGTTTCAATTGCAATAATTTGTTGCATTTTTGCATTTTTCTAGAATTTAAAGATGGTGTACTAGTGAGAATTTTTTTGGTCAAACCTCTAAAGGACTGCCCTTGTGTTTTTGGCAACATAACTTTTTTGGGTAGGTACATGTGAGCAGAGATTTGACCTATTTAGGCTGAAATTGTTTTACAAGGTGTGGACGAGGAATATCTTCCATGAGTGCTAAATTTCATTTCATTTGAGTATACAAGTGAAAAGTTATGATGCAAAATATTTTTTTCTCAACTCAGGTAGCTCGGGCAGATTAGAAAAAATCACCTTTTTCAAAAATAAAACTTTGAATTTGGTTTTCTAGATTTATATATATGGAATAAGCTTTGAATCAATTCATTTTGATCAATGAGATGAAAGTTATGAGGAATTTTAGTTTGTGGGTAGTTATGGAATCTCTACTCTAAAATAAACTTTGAAGTCCTTTATTTAACTCAATTTTTAATATTTTTTGAAAAAAATAAAATTATAGGATGTAGATTTTTTATTACAACATTACAACCATTGGAATTGGCATTTTTCAATTCCATAATTAAATTCTTGACAATTTAGTATTTTGAACCATTCTCTACTTCTTTCTACTTACTATTTTTTTCCTATATGTTGTACAACTCCAAATAATTCAAAAAATTTCAAGCATATAGACAAATTGCCTTGAAGAATGAATCCAAAGATGCACCACCATTTTGGACATTTTTTCATACAAATGTGACCTTCTAAAGTGTCGTTGCCTAATTTTTTGCAGGGCCCAAAAAATGATTTTTGTCACTTCAAGTGTTATTATCTTGCAATTTGCATAGTGAAAATTTCTAAAAGATTTTCCAGTCTTTTCAAAACAACTTACTACAAGATCCTAAGGTTACATGTGTTTAAAATTTTTTTTTTCTAAAATTTAATACTTGTGCTAAAAATGGCAGTTTGGGAACGTTTTTGGTGAAAAATAGTCAAGGAACTTCAGGGGTTAACCCCAAATTGACCTTGGGATTTTTGTTCCTCTCTAGACATGATAGAGAGACGAAGAAATTTGCAATTTTTGAATTAGCAAAATAGGTGGTTTGGAAAAAGTAATTGTAGTGATGGTATGAATGTGAGGTACTAGAATTTTTGCAAGAGCAGATTTGACATAAAAGTATAGTAGATTGGTTGCAAGAGTAGTGTGCACTGGTTACCAAAACCTACTTTCTGTAGCATTTGTTTGCACTTTGTGATAGCCACAATACGATTTCCACCTCGTGAATTGTACTAAAACTTTGAGATTCCAGAGTTGACAAGATGACCTACACTTGTGCCACAAAAAATTAGCAAAAGAGGCAATATATTTTTCCTATGATGATTGCAAAGTTGACTATGTCAAGCAGTGCCAATGCTCGGGAATCTACTACGATCATTTTGTGAAAAAAATGGGTAGAGAAAAAAGGTGATCCAAGTAGTGGATACAACAATCTTCAACATATGTAACTAATAAAAAAAATTAGACAAATCTAACAGTGCATTTCATTGTAAATGATCTTGCAAAATAGTTGAGGGGGTGATATGGTGAATGGAAGGGTGGGATTGGTGGGTTGCAACTGAAACCCAAGTTGGTGGGTAGCAAAATATGAGTTGGCGGAGTACTTTCCTTCTCAGTCAAGGAACCTTGTGTACTAGTTCAGCTTATATAATTCGGAAGACACTTTAGCTTTAAAATTCACAGACACCTCTAAATTCCCAATCTCAAGCTCTACAATAGTTTAGTTAACAAAATTTCCAGATATAACGATGATTTTGCATTGTTGGTCTCGTTAAGCACTGAACTGTCAACCTCCTATAGAAATATTCTCCGATTATATGAGAGAATGGCATTGCTTACATTACTTGGCACTGCTAACAGTGCCAAGCACTGTAAGATTTGTCTTCCACAATTATGGCACGATTTTAACTTGGTTGCCCAATGCTTAATGCAGTGGGAGCCCTCTCCCCTCAGGCCTCTTGCAATGTGAGAACCCCGCCTTCATGCTTGGGTTCTGCCCTTGCTTTCAAGCAGGGGCTTTCACATCGCACGAGGCCTTCGGGGGAGGCCTCCCACTATATGTAAAAATGCTTGAGGACAAATTATGTCCTCAAGATCATTCTGGAGTTGAATCAAATCCAAAAGTAGATATTTTGAAGTTACAATCGAGTTAAACCCAATTGCATCTAATTTTAAGGTTTGGGGCCTCTAGGGTTAAGGGGTTAAAAATATGTTATGGATACCTTCATTTTCATGCATTTACCACAATGGATTTTGGGAGACCATGTTCGTAAAAGTGCATACATGTGTCCATATTTTCTCCAACAAAAATCATCTTCTACAAAACAAAACCATTTAATGGAATATTTGGCAATGTTTTCCTTTTCTCAATGGATGAAATTGCTAAATTGTTATAAAATCTTGGGACAATATCTCTCTTTTTGAATGAGAGTTCACTTTGGATGAATAAACAACTTGTCATCCATGTTTTCATATTGCATCCACACGCATGGATGAAAATAGATTCATCACTCTAGAGTAGATCATTTTCAACATTGACCAAAATAAATGAATTAAAAAATCTGGCAAGTTTGCTATTCCATTATATTTACACAAGGACATTTCAAGCCATTGTACATAAAGTTTTGGGAGTTTTACCGTCTATTATTCTTCAATTTCCAAATGAACCATTTCTTCAAGTATAGAGTCTAATTATTTTTCCTATTTTTTATTCAAAATAGAAATTATATGGATTTTTTCACTAATTTTTTGCCGATTCTTTTCAAATTGCAACCAGTTTTCTTACCAATTCCACCAGCTAACTTTAGACTACCCTCTGGTTCTTTCCGATAGAATTCGAAAGATGTAAAGTGCTCATTTTTCATCCAAAGACGGATGATAATATTTGCACGCTTCGCGTTAGCCTATTTCACAGCCTTCTTCATGTTCAGTTCCCTTTGCGTTTTGCTCTACAGCATTAGCAATTCATCCTTGCTCACAAGTGATGCTCACTTGTGTACCTCCTTCTTGATATTTTGGCATTTCTGTGCATCGAATTGTGCAGCAGCGATGCTAGAAAAGTCTTGGACAATAGGTTATCAGCTGTGAATTGATGTCGAATAGTTATAAGGTTGACTGCAACTACATGTGAACCCTAATGCAAAGCGCTCTTTTTGATGAAGGGTCATGCGCTCCTGTTTCTGGTGATTACTTTCGCACACATCTATCTAGTCGTGTCTAAACGATTGGGTTGGGGTTCTTGTACTGTGGGTTGGTTTTGGTTTGGAATTTGTCAATGTTGTCTTAGAATCCGTTGGATTTGGGTTCACGATGCCTTTCAGCCTGTAGAATAATCAGACTCTAAATCGTTTAAGCTTTGATGTGGATTTTACCGTTATGCCTAATGCTCTACATTTGTGGCATTTTAGTTTTGGTGATGGTTAATATTGGAGCTGATCGATGCGTTTGATTTGTTTCATTGGGCAACGGAGTCCGGGACGAGCTTGCAGAAGAGACTCAATTTCGCCAGCAGCAAATTGCTGCTCCGTGGGTAATGTGATCATTCTCATTGAATTGTTCTGTTTCTATGAGAAGTTGCTTGCTACTATTTATCTAGAAGTTAACGTTGTTGAGTTGGAAGGAATTAGGTCAGAACTAATCAAAGTACCAAGTACTAAACAACGACATTAAAATTGAGAATAGTAACATTGAGGAAGTTAACATTAAAATTGAGAAGAATATTTCGACCTTCAGTGGGGATGAATTGAGAATAATCATGTGAGCACCGCCACTTAGACTGTAATCAAGTATGTACTATTGGTGCTTAACTAAGCGGTGGTGCTCAGGAGTGTTCGGATTTTAAGTTATTCCTTGTGAATTCAATTATCTGAGCGTTATGGATTTAAGATAGGGCACCATTGGACTAAGGTAGCTATCAGAATAAAAGTTAAACTTTAGCAGGAATACAATAAGATTAATGAGTCCCAACATAGTATGTGGGAGACATCTAATTGAAATATTATTAGATCATAGGGTGATGCAATTGTACAAGTCGTTGAGTATCCCTTTTCTTTTCTTTGGTTGGGTGGTGATTTACACTCTCAACTTAATACATTATATTTGCCTCATTATATTTTTCCCGACACAGTGTAATCATATTACAGTTAGGAAGTTTTGGCAAAGAATAGCAGACTTGCTAATTACTATCTTGAGGATAGAGAAAGTAATCTTCATTGTGACCCTTACCAGTAGTTTCCCTTCAAAGTTTTTACCCCAAATTAGGTTGGATTACAAGGATGTTCACTATTTGAACGTACTACTTGAATATACTACTTGAACATACTATTTGTACATGATGAGAACCTAAGGTTGATTTTACATGAACATATAGACAAAACTTTGAAAATTCAGTGTTAATTCACATGGTGTCCAAATACATGCTAGAGTACTTTGGAGTCTTCTCTACAAGACAAAAATTTATTAGAGTTTTAGGAACCATGCTCAGATGCTTATTTAGACTATAATGGGTGTAGTTTCCGTGAATTTCTCTTCCGAATCCCTCTTCAGAAATCTTTCAAGAATCTTAGGGTGGGACTTAATTGAGTATTTAACAATAGAATTTTAGTAAACACTCGTGCTATAATCAGGAGCGAAGGGGCCGTTAGATAGAGGCATCTGTCGAGTTTTGAGTGAGATGGAATTGTGCCCGAGCAGCAGAGGTTGAGAGACAATCAATCCAACAAATAATTAACCCTACTTCTGATTTTTTTCGGGGTCAGGCCCCAACAATGTTGCAGCGCATTCAAACTGAGGAGAGAGTAACTGCAGGGGAGGATTGACAGGCAGCGTCTAAGGGCGTCTTAGAGTGCAGCAGCAATGGAGGTGAGCCTGGAGATACACGCGGTGAACAGGAACAAGTTGTGGTCCAGGATGAGCGACAAGCTCAAATCATTAGGTCGACACGTGAATGGAGTGGTCCTGCTGCAGGGAGGGGAGGAACAGAATCGCTACGACACGGACCATACTCCCTTGTTCAGACAAGAGAGCTACTTCGCCTACTTGTTCGGTGTGAAGGAGCCTGGCTTCTTTGGCACGTTGGATTTGCACAACAAGACCTCGGCTCTGTATTGTCCACGGCTGGATGAGGAGTATGCCGTGTGGCTAGGACACATTCAACCTCCTTCCTATTTCAAAGCTTTATACGGAGTGGACGAGGTGCACTACGTTGACGAGCTTGCGGAGAGTTTGACCTCGAAACAGCGAGAATCAGATTGGTCGCTGTATCTTCTACATGGCAAGAACACTGACAGTGGGAACTTCTCGCAACCCGCTCAGTTTGAGGGCATCGAGAGTTTTCCCGTGGATAAGGAGGTGTTGCATCCCGTGCTCAGCGAATGCCGTGTGCACAAATCTCCACTTGAAATTGAC
Organism: Straminergon stramineum; assembly: GCA_963920665.1. Classification (NCBI taxonomy): domain Eukaryota; kingdom Viridiplantae; phylum Streptophyta; class Bryopsida; order Hypnales; family Calliergonaceae; genus Straminergon; species Straminergon stramineum. The sequence continues at coordinate 7,469,760 of OY987264.1, forward strand.
TTAATGCGCTACGTGTGCAAGGTACTCTGTTCGTCTTCGAATCAGTTGTAGAATTCATTTCATTCAGTGATTTTCTAGTGCTGATGTATTGCAATCACTGTCGTTGCTTAGAACTTATAATACCTGTAATTGGGATCCCAGGTGAGTTCTGCTGCCCACGTTCAAGTCATGCAGGAGTGCAAGCCTGGCATGAAGGAATACGAGCTTGAAGCCATATTTCTTCACCATGTATATCGTTTTGGAGGATGCCGTCATTGCTCTTACACTTGTATTTGTGCTACGGGACCCAACAGCTCGGTACTTCATTATGGCCATGCGTCTGCACCCAATGATAGACTTCTGGAAGATGGCGATATGGCGTTGCTTGATATGGGTGCTGAGTACCACTTCTATGGTTCGGACATTACCTGCTCCTTCCCAGTAAATGGAACCTTTACCAACAACCAGAAAATTGTTTACAGTGCAGTTCTCAAGGCGCAGAAAGCTGTTATAGGTGCAATCAGGTAACTGGACTTGCTCTTGTAACATCTTTGAGGGGAAGGCAGTGGAATCATCTCTTTCTGGTGTGGTTATCTTGCTTTGTTCAATTTTTGTTGCAATTCGAGAAAATTATTGTAAATGCAACTTTAATTCTGGAATGATGAACAACAAATGTCCGAGAGGCCGCTTCCTTATCTATATTGGAGGTGGAAACAAATCATTGAGGAAGCTTCTACGAAGGTAACAAAATTTATATCTAGAAAAGGGAGTCATACCTTACATTTTTGAAGGGTATAAATGTGTTTTGAAATTTATTGTAATCAACTATTGCTTCCAATTGGAGTTTCTCTTTTTAGCTTGGGCACTTGGGGGTTAAGATGATCCGTGGAACCTTGTTACGGCATCCCGAGGTATTTTCTGTTACAAATTTGAGATCTGCACCAAATGCTTATGAAGCTGCTGTTGCACCCAAGCAGGCCAGGAGTGAGCTGGTTGGATCTGCACAAGCTAGCCGAGTCTTGCATCCTTGAGACTCTGAAGGAGAATGGTGTGTTGCAAGGGGACATGGAAGAAATGATGGAGAATCGACTGGGAGCTGTCTTCATGCCCCATGGTCTGGGTCACTTCCTGGGACTTGACACTCATGACACGGGCGGCTACCCAGCAGGAACCGAACGGATCGATGCTCCAGGCCTGAATTCGTTGCGGACGGTGCGGACTCTGGAGGAGGGTATGGTGATCACTGTTGAACCTGGATGCTATTTCATTGAGGCCCTCTTGGTACCCGCCTTAGAGGACCCTGGCAGGAGCCATTTCTTTGTGAAGTCGGCACTGGAAGCGTTTCGTCACTCTGGTGGTGTGAGGTTGGAAGATGATGTCCTGGTCACCTCCAATGGATGTGAAAATCTAACCATTTGTCCGCGTGAAATGGAGGACGTTGAGGCTGTCATGAAAGGCAGAAATTGGCCAAATTAACCCTCAGAAGAGTTCCACGACACCTGTGTGCATCTTCATACAAGGCAGTGAAATACTGGTACACCCTCTTTCAGAAGGTTTTCTGTTCACCTGCTCTGGTTTGCTGAATGAGATTCAGGTCTGCAACCTGTGTAAGTGATGACTTAAAAGAAGGGTAGTGAGTAGGTGACTTGGGGTAAACTTAAGCTGATTTGTGAAAAAAGTTAAAGATGCTGCAAGCTCCTCGATTTAGGTTTGACGTCGGAGCGCTTCAGGCTTTGTTCATAACTATTATTTTCTTGTGAATAAACTGAATTTTCTGATGTCAGAGAGTTGGGCTAACCCTATAATGGCGCTGAGGACATTTCGTGTCCTTTGGACGATTTCAGGAGGAGGTGCTGTAGGATGAAAAAAAGCAGCTTGGGGGGAGTTGCTTGAGTGCATTTTAACCCGTAAAGAACATTGCAAGCCCGAAGGACATTTTGAAAGTCAAAATCTGAATTTTCACGTAGTTCTTGATTTTAAATGTCTTTAAGCTTAACTAAGAAAATATATCTCTAATAATCTACTTTTTACTCCATTTGAAATTTTTTTTGAATTATTAAAATTGTAATTTTTGTGACACTTTGAAGATAGCATCTTGAAAGCTCAAAATTCACCATTTTTGAACTTTTTCTGTTGAATTTCTCTTGGTGTGAGTTCAAGGAGTACATCAATTACACCATGATGTTTATTATTTTCATGGTTTGTTGATTTTGTAATTTTAGAATGGCAAAGGTAGCTTTGGTTTATACCATGATGTTATACAATATAATATACACCTATGGTGAAGTTTTGGATTTTTTGAACATATTTTGATATGAATTTTCTTTATTTTTCCTAAAACATTTCACAATAATTTCAAATATTCACAAAAAATATTTGAAATTTTTAGGATTTATAGAAGACATGTGACTTCATCTCTAAAAAATAAATATAAATATTTTTCTTGTCATATATAGTTGCAAAATGGTAGCAAAGAGAGTGAAGGATGAGAGGCTTGAATTCATGGTCATGGCTTATCCTTTAGGGTTTATTGAAGATTAGCAATTGGTGGGTGGGTAGTATTGTTAAAGACTCTTCCCATGAACCTTAATACACTCTTAGATGTACAAAAAATGTTTTTATTTTCTGCAGTTTTACACTTTTATTGCTAATTGCAATCCAAGCCTTCGTGGTTGCCGATGTGGCTTTAAACATTAATTTTTGCAAGCTTGGATAGCTACTACCAAGAGTTGTGAAAGGTATTGTGGAATAATAGAATTCCAAGTTTCATAGATTTCAAATGTGGACCATTATTCTTATTATGGAGGGCATTTCAAACTAATACCTAAAAGTGGTGCCAACATAGAAATTTGTGGCAATGACTCACCTATTGTATTTGGACTGTATTCTAGGCAATGAGTAGTTTTGTTAATGGACATGATGGTGATCATGGAACATAATATAAAAATGCACATGTAACAACTCTTAGATCTTTTGTATCTTTAATTTGTTGAAATTTATATTCCATTAATTCTAGACATCTTAAATTAATTTTGTATTTAATTCGTTGAACTCTAGACATCTTGACTTGATGCTTAATATTTTTCAATTGTCATTGCAAATGGTATGAAGTCATAGCCAATCCTAAAAGATTTTGGAACTTAGAGAAATACCAACATCATCCTCAACCTCCAATTGTGACCTCCAATAGTAATTGCTTTCATCATAATTCTTTGCACGTTGGAAATTTAAGGCCTTCTTCTCATGTAATATTCTTCTTCCATCCACCTCAAAACATCAAGTGATAGATTTAAGATCTCAATTTTCTAACAACATGCATTTCCAATGTGTCATTGACTCATACAATCAAGTAGAAGAAATCATAGACAAAATAATTGTTTTCACATTCAATCAAACAACATTAAAAACACTTAAAGAAACAACCAAGACATCCATAAGGGCTAAAACTCTAATCTTTTCTTGGTAGTATGTTGACATGTCTTCCTTCACAAAGTACTATGTGAAAGGCCTATAACTAAAAACTCTTAATTCCTTGAAAATTCTACCAACTTCCCTTGCGACCTAAACAATGTGTATTGTATATATCATCAATTTATTCTCATTCTTTACAAATACATTTGCAAGCTACAACCAAGTGGGAATCAACCTTTAGCATAGTCCAATACCTAATAACCATGATATAGACACCCTATTGTACCATTTCAAAGAACTTTGAACAATATAGAATACTATTGGTAATTTTTGTCTTGTTGAATTGACATTTAATTTTTAAACAATTCGAATTGAACATTCCAAATTTGCTTCAAAAAAATAAAAATTTCATTTTTGGTGAATTATTTCATTTAATATTCATGGTTTTACTTGATAATTGATTGATTGAAAAACATGTTCATGAATTTTAAAAATTTGATTGCATAGGGATGTAGAAAGCATCCATATACACACCTTTCATATGAAAGACCTTGCATTAAGGAATAAAAGTATGCTCTATGAAGAATTCTATGTTGGATGTTGTATGGCCAAACTTTATTAAATAGATCTCTTTATATATTTTAACTACATGATTCCAACAAAGAAATTGTACCATCATGCTCAAAGGTACAATATTAGTCATAGTGTAAGGGTCAAATAGCAAAATCAAATCACAATTGTATTCTATATTGTACAAGATTATTAGAATGACACAAAAGGATGTTCATAACATATTCACCAAGTATTTTACATGTCTACATTGCTTTATGATTAGTTAACTCCGAAAGGACTAAGTATCCATTCAATGTATGCAAGAAATCTCAGGTAGGTTCCTAGGAAGTCAGATGTTCATGAAATTTTGATACAATATGTAAACATATACCTCTTTGATGAAAAACAATTTTTTTATGATCGGGTGCCAAGATCAAAAGTTATGCTACCTTGAACTATGTGGGTAACTCGGGCAATTCAAGAATCTTTGGTGAATCTTTTGCAAAAATCTCATCAACTTTTAAAATTTGGCATGTATGTAATTTATAAAATATGGCATACAATTGTCCACAAATAAACAAATTTTAGTCCTCAAATCACATTCTAAAAGGAGTAAAACTTTATTAGCTATGTTGGGGCAATTTGTAGAAAAAAACATTTTCTTCTAACTTCAAGTCCTATTATCTTGCAATATGCAAAGTCAAAATTCTTCAAATTTTTTCCACATATTCCAAATGTTTGTCTCTAACATTTCACAATTCAAATTTCAAATTCAAAATTTCCTCATTGCACAAGAAAGCATTAAAAAATGACTAGTGAATTGCGAACTCACTTAACTTCCTTGCATTGCATGGTGATTTAGAGTAAGCTAGACATCTTAGATGCTTCCAAAAATTTTGATGAGTGAAACTAACATCATATGCTTATGAATGGTCAAAATCTTCATTTTGGTGTAGAGCAATAATTTTATTGCACAAGGGCCCGAAGTTTGCTGACCCTATTTTGCAGGAATGAAAAAAAGTTTTTTTCTCACTTCAAATGTTATAATCTTTCAATTTGTGTGGTCAAATGGGCTTAAATTTTTTCCATACTCCGTTAAAGTTCTTTACTTCAGTTTGGTAAGGTTGAGGTTTCAAAAATAAATTTCAATTTTCATTTTTGAATGACATACCAAAAAACCATAGTTCTTTACAATGTCTCTTTCAATAAAAACCCCAAAATCATTATGTTGAACGATTATTGAGCCAATAAGTAATATGAACATGAAAACCTAATTCTACCCAGGACATATATAGTCTAGTGTCAATTGATTGTGCACCTTGCTCAAAATACTTTGTTGAATCCAAGTTGAAGTCAAAGTGTAACAACAATAAGCATTTTTGTTAGATAATTTTATGATTTACAACTTGACCTCTCTCAAACTTCAACATCACCTTCCTATCTTCCTTTTAACATAAAATATGTTTGGTTTAGTTGAATGAAAAGGTTTGATTTAGTTTTTCAAATAAAATCTCATTTTTTTTATAAGATGTACAATTTTGAGATTTTTGGAGGAGATTTAGAATTGTATTTAATTTTTGGAGAAAAATTGCAAAAAATTCATATGATATATTCCGTACAAAATATGTTAATAAAATTTAAACATTAAAACATAGGTATACATTAGGTTGAGGAATATTACTCCCTTTGTTTTTGAAAAAGTCCCATGTTTCCTTTGTAAAATACTCCCTCCGTCCCAAAACAATCTTCTTGTTGGCATATATTACTTGTTCCAAAATGAACTTCGTGTGTGATGTAGATGAAGGGCCTAAACTTTTTTAGAATGTCAAGAATACATGGCGCAAGAACTCAACAAATGTGTTTAGCTACTCTACAATTATTGAATTCTTGTGGAGCCATTGAATTTATGAATAGATGTTGAATTCGTTTTATCCACTACACACTATAGCCATTTTGCATAGTAGCCACTACCTTGGCTAAAATTGGAAGTTTTGGGCATGGTGTAGGTAAACCCTGAGCACAAAAGCATGGCTAGCATGGACTCTTTGCAATTTCAAGGACTATTCCAAGACTAAGTTTATTTCATGAAATCCTAGTTGATTCAGTAGGTACACGAGGTTTATGCACATTTAGAAATTCATGCAACAATAACCACCAAGAGTATGCTATGGACACCAACAATGTGGGAAAAACAATACTCAAGGTGGGAAGATATGAGGAAGAACACACAACATGGGGAAGTTGCAAAAATGAATGGCTAAAGGTGCTCCATTAAAATGGCCCCCAAATCCCACTTTTCAAAGTATGACAACTAAATTTTGAAAACTTATTTGAAATTGAATTTTTTTTTGGACAATAGGAGTGCATAATACTCTACATACAACTTAAAATAGATTTTTAAAATTGTTGTTTTCAACCTTAATCCGGAACATTTTGTCTAACAAGATCATTTTGGGATCTAGAGGGAGTACAAAGGAAACGCATGACTTTTTCATAAACAGAAGGAGTATAGTGTAAGCATTGAAAACTTCACCTTTTTTTTAACACAATTTGTATTGAAATTGACATGCAAACATAGACTATGCATATTACAAAATTTCATAAGCCACACAATGTTTGTTACATAAGGAGAGAGAACCAATACTTTTTACATGTGGGGCAATTGGAGTTACAATAGCCTATGAGAGATATGTAAGATCTTAACTCCTCATAGTCAAGTCAAAGGAAATAATGTTGTGAGCAAAACATCATACCTTCTTTATGCATGATGAATTCACTTTGTTCAAAATATTTACAACTAAAGAAATGTAAAAAAATTAAATTGATTTTGGACTCCAAAAATGTGTTTGTGATTTGGGGGCTCTAATCAAAAGTAATGGACTAAATTGACAAAGGACATAAAACAACTTCCTGACCCTACTCTCACTAGCTCCCTCATTCCATGTTATATTAAATGTAATTAACCAAGGGTTTAGACATGTATCTAATCCCCTCACTCCATTTGATGTTTATTGTAATCAAGGGGTTAGGCATGTGCTTGACCCTATCACTCCATGCCATTTTTAATATAACAAAGAGGTTAGACATGTGCCCAACACCTAATTCTATTTGATGTTTATTGTAATCAATGGGTTAACATATATCTACCCCCCTCACTCTCCTTTGTTATATACTAGAAGGAATTGGATGTCTATCTGATTCCTTCACTCTATTTCTTCTTGTAAACTAGAAGGGATTAGATGTATACATGCACTCTAATTGATGTTTGTTGTAAAGGTTAGATTTATATTGTACCCTGCAATAAATATGTAGTTTTGTTCAAGGATTAGGCATATACCTATCTATTTTCAATAAACATACAATTCAAACAATTCAATGAATTTCAAATCTATGTTACTTAAAATATGTTCAATATTTAACAACATTTATTCAAAATATGTAACTTTCATAATGTGTAATTTTAGCAAAACTAACATTCTCTATGATTTCTTCTTAGTTATATTAACTTATAAATGTTGGTTCTTCCTCATTCTTGACCTATTATGTAGAATTTTGAACATTAACAAAGATAAACATCTTGCCTCTTGGAATGTGCAATCTCCCATCCAAATGATTGCAACCCCACATTTATTTTTAGGAAGTGGAGTTAGCAATTTTATTCATAAAGGATTGTTCAATGATGTGCGAAAATTCTTTTCTAGTATGGAAAAAACAATTCTTTTTTGAAATCTTGCATCTCTACAATAGTTAACCCTTAAAAGATGGATTGGTGACCATGAAAACCTTCCCTTTTGGAACAGTGTGACATCACCTACTTTTAAAAAAACAAAATACTCATTGAAAGTCAAACTATTGTAGAAGACCTCCCCTTTTCACAACAAAATTCACAGGATGAATAGTTGCACTTCTGTCCTCCTGGAAGGATTCTTAGTAATCCATCGGACACAAAACGTCCGTGTAACGTTTTAAGGGTTAATTATTCAGCAGGGAATGCCAACCCTGACCACTCGTACGGAATGAATGTAAAGTACTTTCTGCATTATCCTCTTTTTCAAACAAAGTAAAAAGAAAAAAGAAATCAATCACAATTGGTATTGTAATAACATGTCCCAAGCACTACCGAACTGTAAGAAGAGGAGACACCAGAACCCTCAAGTAAGGAGTATGACTATGATTTCACGAGCACGACTACCTTATGGTAATCGAAAAGTACAAGTAGTTCCTCACTCTCCATCGCAAAATACCATGATTTCGAAGAAATATGTCCGCAGTATCATTATCTCCTTTACTGTCCTTGGACAGGAAACCGTAACTTATTGCAAGCTCACCTAAGTTTACATTGAAGACGACTAAGAGAGAACAATACGTAGGCTAAAATCACAGGGTTGTTTGAATCTTCCCGTGGGTGAGCGCATACCCAGTCTTTTGTCTCCAAAGCTACACATGCACTAGGTAAACTCTAAAACCAATATACTACAGCCAAAACGGAGCAGTACGTCGCTATGAGAACTTAAGAGTATCAAGATAGGGTACAAAAAAACATGATAGCGTACTCCTCGCATTACAATCAACACCTAGGAAGTACTGTAATAGCAAATTTCAAAACGGCAAGGGGGAGTTTCAGGGCTGGGGCCTTGCTTGCACAATGAACACATCTTTACCGATGACGCAGCCCTCAATGTCCTGAGGAACACCAAATTGCTTCTCCAAGAAGAAGCCCACAGTGGCAAGGCTCTGCCCAATGCCGCGTCGGTAATCAGCATCGGTGGAGAGAGGTTGACTGCTGTAGTCCACCACTGCCTTCACAACACTACCATCCGCCTCGTTCACGCCGTCATTCCGAACCAGCATCTGCTCGCTGAAATTCGCAAAAGCCAACGTTTTTACCGTCCCGTCGAACTTGTTGGCTGCAAGACGCCACGGTGTGCCTCTTGTTCCCGATGCCAAGGTCTCACCCAATCCTACAGCAATCTCGGCCTGCACGACAGCTTTGTCTTGGTCTATGGGACTCACCGTGTGCAACACAAAGCTGAGCTCCGGTGACAGAAGCTCCTGGACAAGGACCGCCATGGACGCTTCCTTTTGGGGCACTCCTGCAACTCTTCTGCTCAACACAGCCCTTCTCGTGTACAGTGAAGCCCACACTTGCGCCACCGCCTTGCCGAAATTCTCTGGCTCGGAAAGTTTCACGTTGGGAATCGACTCGTATAATCCAGCTCCAGACATTCCAGCCAAATCCTCCACATTTGCACTGGAACGGACAATAAGGCGAGCATCCGTGGGGAAGCCACCTGAGGCCAGTTTCTCCAAAATCGACTTTGCAGGTCGTTGTGCTGCAACAAGGGATTGTAATTCATTGCACACTTTGTCAAGCTCTCCACCCTCCAACGCAGCAGTCTCCACATTCTCCAGGAGTGACTTGAACTGTTTGAACGAGCCGGATTTCTCAAGGGTGTCCTCCATAGCACCAAAGGGGATCACTTTCCCTCTGGGCACGCAAAAAGCCGCAGGCACTCCTTGAGGATTGCGGAATGTCTTTGCCTGCTCAGTCAAAATTGCTAGCTCCCCACACGCAGCCGCTTTGGAACCGGAATTCTCTGTGGTGGCTTTCGAAAGGTCGAGCACTGTACCAGCTGGGCTTCGGGCTACGGCGCTCTGCTTCGTCTCAGTGACTTCAGTCAACGTTGGAGAATCACCTTCTGCCTCCTGTGACTTAGAGCTTGATGATGCTGTCTCCTGGGGTGAAGCATCATGCAGTCCCACATGGACAGACTCGGCTGACGCCACGAGGGCAATGGGTTTATTCAAAAAAGTACGTAAATTAGCGGACCCCTCTTCGTCGTCGCACGTCACGAAGACAACCTTCTCCTGACGAGCCCGGACACCCAAGTGAGACAAATGCGGAAGCTCATGTTGCAGGATCACGCCTGCCACATTGGAGCCAGCCGCCTTCACCTCCTCATCACCATCCGCTTGCTTCACCAGCAATATGATGGAGCTCGTAGGCGAAGATGGCAAGGAGCCTGGTACAATTCTGTCAACCTCCACAAGGACACCAGTGGCTCGTCCAGGCATGATCACGTCGAAGCCATCGCCTCCAGCAGTCAGTCGAATGGCCTTGAGCAGAAACGAACACAACTTGGCAATTTGGAAAACAACACTTGCGCGAATGTCAGCTTCTGTGTAGGTTCTCACTGTGTTCTCAGGGATTCCCAGGGCTTTGCCAAGCTTCTCCACGTAATCAGGGTAAAGCTGCAACACGGTGTCGGTGTACGTTTCAGCAACGCGACGCACACGATCTATGGTGGCCTTCAGTCGCAGTACCCAGGACTTCGTGTCGCCGTCGACCACCCCTGTAGCTGACCATGCCAGCAATTCGTTCTTAATTGCAGCGCATTCTTGCTTCTGCAACCCGGATATTCCCAGTTGCTGAATGGCCATGGCAAGGCTGGTCAATGCTGGCGTCCATTTGCCCACTCCTCCACCCTTGATTTCCTCGGCAAGCCATGCAGCACCTCCCTCGTTCTCAAAGGCGTTTATCAACCTGCTCAGCAACACAAACGAATAGTCTTCCAACCCGAGCTCCGACAGACGCCATTTCTGGCGCATGGCAATGGCTGCTTCCGACGCGTCATTCCGAAGACCACTCTCCAACCCTTGCAAAAGCCGCTCCCGGAGGCAAGTCAGTGCATTCAGCGTTCCCAGCACTGCCCCGGAAACGTCTTCACTGGAGTTCATTCCGTCCAGATTCGCCTTGCTGGAGATGAAGTGGTCCAAAATCGGAAGACCCGAGTCATCCATGGAGGATCGCAGCCCCTCCAGTTGCTCGGTTAAACTCCCCGCGTTGAAAAAATCCTTGAGCTCCGCGTAGAAAGTCCGAAACTCATTCACAAAGGCGTCGTTATACTCTCCAGGATTCTTCGTCACGCGTGCCAGCATGAGTTCCGTGGCCACCAAATCCTCCGGGCCCGCACTCCTGTGCAACTTGTTCTGTATGGTGTGCTTGATCTCCTGCTTCAAATCATGAGGGATGTCGTTCCGGTGCGCAATGTCACGAATCCTTGTCAAAGGCACGGAGGCTGTGAACTCGGCCTTGAAAGCAGGCAGGCAGGGGTGAATTTTCTGAATCACCAGCTTCTCCTTGAGGCCGACATCCTTGGAACCAGTGATCCGTTCCAGCTCCACGAAAATCCTCCTGGAGATTTCAGCGTGCTTGCTGGGGCGATAATGTTGACCATCCTCGTAGCAAACAATCTGCCCCGTGTTGATCCATTTCAGATACACTGCAGCGTTGACAAGCGTTTTCAGGCGCTCTGTCTTGGCGACCTCCCCGGACAGAAGCTCCCGCACCACGTCCAGCTTGCGCCACCAATTGCTCGCGCTTTTGTCCCCTTCAACAATCTGCAATGTTGGCCCATCCAAGCCCGTGGTGTCCCATTTCCCGGACCTGTCCTTGCGGTCCTTCACCGAGGCTCCCTGCCAGGATTTCACAAAGGAGGTGGAGATCTCATGCACAGCCTCTTCCACCACGCTGCTGGCGCTCTCCTGCGGCTGCGCTGCTTCGTCCGCCTTTCTGGCATGCCCATTAGTAGCGTGCCCGTTTTGGAACCGCAACTCCTCTTGCGTTTGACCCCAGTGCGTGACGAGCTCCACTTCTCCGTCGTTGGGTAAAGAGACGGTCCTGTTGGGCCCGTCTTCCCAGATGACATTGCCGTCGTGCGTGACGATGATGTGCTTGTACTCCACAGTTTCCCCGGGCTTCCCCTCCAAGTCCACCACCCACCCAGACTCCGTCCATTTCATCGGCACCTTCTCCTGCCACGCGCCGATGCTCTTCGCCGACCCCAGGATGGCGTGCCACTCGCCAAACTGCACCTGGTGATCCAGACGCACTCGCACTTTCACCCCCTCCCCACACCGGACTACCCCGCTCCGGCTCCGCTGCCTTGTGCAAACTTTCATGACGTTGCTGTTCTGGGGGACACCCACCTTGCGCATCCCCTGGAAGGCGCTGCCGCGCAGTCCCAGCTGCCCGCATTGCATCGTTCCGGTGCCAGCCATCGCTTGAATGATCTCAATCACGCGGACTATAGCTCCTCACCACCAGAATACACACTCCGCACCGAAAGTGCTACGAACAGGGCTCTGCGTTTTGAAAGTCATCCTCGATTTGATCAGTTGGGTTATATTACATCACATGCGGCGTCCATACCATGATTTCATAAAACCGTACATATGGCAATAAATCAGTCTAGATTAAATCAACACAAAATTGCTACAAACAGAGCTCTGCATTGCTGTCAACCTCGATTACATCACATACAGCGTCTATACCATGAGTTCTCAGAACCATAAATAAAGAAATACATCAGAGCAGGGTAAATCAACATAAAATGCATCGTATTTCCAGTTCCATCAATCCCTGAGTCCGAAAACCTCAAAAAGATATAACTTCTCTGCCTCCCAAGGACCCAAAACTTAGGGTTTCCTGTCGTCGAAGTCAATCCCAAAGCGACCTACTTCTGAAACGTGAACCGAAATCACCCAAATCCTCGCTCGAACCAAATGCAAATCGATTTCGGACTCCACAATCATCACCGAATCTCGAAAGAAAAAGACAAATACCACAGACAAGCGCTAACATCCCACCCAGACAGACCCCCGCCCTCATTCCCGATCTCCATCAAACCACCAGACAGAGCAAATCCTCCAAGTACAACATAGAAGCAAATGATAGCTCCTCAAGCACATGACCAATGAAAACCAATGCGAAGAAATCACCCATGACTCCACCCAGTGCATTGCCACATACACTCGCAAACCCACAAAGGAGCAAAAACCAGAAATCATCCTGGTCCCGGATATCCAATCCCACGTACCTGCGGGGGCTGTCACGGCGCTCGCGTTCGCAAATCCAACCTCCATAGCCAAATTCAATCGCTCCACTTCAAACGCCAGAAGAAGCTCGCAATTGGTTCGACTGACCCTAACCGGAGATGCAGCTTGGTCTCATGGAAGATACTTGCGCGGAAACCATCCAATCCGAGGAACATTCCGTGTTTCGATGCAACAATGCGGACCCGGGTCAGAGCAGGGATTAGCAGCATGGGATTGTTGGGAGAAGCGGAACGAGGAGGACCAGACACGTGGTTGGCCATCTGACCAGCCCTTCGAAGCTGCGACCTGCCACTGTCTCCGAGAGGAAGCGGGCGACTGCCAGCCGTCGTCGTCGCAGTCGTTGGCCCTTTTATCATGCCAAGATAGCGATCACTTAACTTGCTCCGTTGGGGATCTTCAGAGCCAAATTTTCCAAAATTCATCCATCTTTTTCTTTTTGGAGCATCCCCACCCGTCTTGCAAAACGGATGACTTGTCAAAGGTGGCTTGCAAAGTTGCCCCACCCATCTTGCAAAACGGATGAACTTGTTAAGAGCCGGGCCAAAAGCCTTGGGTGGCTTGCAAAATGGGGATGTTTTGCAAGCCAAAGAGTGGCTTGTAAACTGACTTGCAAACCGCTTGAGACAAGAGCATCGGCACTTTCCTCCAAAGCACAGACCTTTAGCGCTCTAGCCCATTGGATGGACCTTGTAAAGCGGTCCAAATTTGGGAACTTATAGCATGCTATGGGTGGGGCGGTTTGGCTTGCAAATTAGATGGCCCCACATTTTGCAAGCCAAATCACCTTGCATTTTGCAAGAAGGGTGTTGATGCTCTAAGTTAGTGAAAAGTCTCATTGCATTAGATATTGTGTAGAAATACCACCTTCGGAACAAACCAAACCTTCCGTCCATCTTTTAAACCTAGAAGGATATTGCAAACTCTAAGTGTCCAATAGATGACAAAGAATCCTTCCAATTAAGACAGAAGTGCAATTGTTCATTGTTGAAATTTTGTGTGAAAAAAAAAGGTCTTGTATAGTAGTTTGACTTCCAATATATATTGTTGAGTTTTTCTATGCAAATGATTCACATGGTACCAAAAAAGTTGATTTTCACAACGGTGACCAACCCGTACATCTAGAATTAATCAAATAATGACTTTCTCGCTAGATACATTCATACCCATTTATTCCCACTTGGCAATTTCATCCACATTTTTCAATCTCATCCTTATTTTCCTTCAAATGCAAATGCAAAAAAAAATGACAAAAATAAGAGTAGTTTTTTAATCTCCAAAGTACAAAATTATTTTTGAAATGGAACAATTTGTCTTGCATGGTGCAATAAAAACAAGGGTTGAATGATTGTCGTGGTTTTGCGATTGCAAAATATTGTATACTAATAACCAAGCAATGGCCCTGCCCATACTAGAAAGCTATCAACTTATGCTTTGCTAGATACCTAGGAGGTACTTCTTACTAGTGAATTCAAGGATTGGGGTTGGCTGAGGATTGTCTCATATAATAATAAGACAATTTTAAACTTGTGCAGGTTGTCCCCTTTTCCCTTTTCAATTCTGCAAAAGGGACTCCAGCCTCATTGCGAACCAATGGTTTAGGGTTATCTTCTGTTGAGGCGCTCTCACATGAGGTTCACGTTTGTGGTTGACGTTCTCGTCCTTGTCTGAAGGTTTATTTTATTGAAAAAGAATTCTGGGGCAGCATGGGCGCCACTTGGCAGGCTCAGGAGAGCCGGGACTGAATCAATGTGGAAAACCCCGGCCAATCATTTGGTTTCGTCTCGGGAGGGTCGGAGGAGCGTCTGAGCATCTCGCTGAGGTGTCTGCATTCTATTGGGTATTTCTAATCATACCCAATTTAATTTAATTTAATTTGTCGTGGGTGTGGAGAGCCATACAGTATTTTGCTATGATTGCCACATGGCGCGCAGTGGTTGGACATGGAGATGAGGGGGGAGATGCAGTACTAGGTAGGGAATCTAATAACTTAACTGGCTGGTAATGTATAGTGGGGTCCAATAATCTTACAAATGGAATGGCCTATTGTGCTCTTCATAGAATTTTGTATAATAGATTTAATTCCTTAACCTTTAAAGAACGGACCCATGACTGTGGAAATGAACCTTTAGGAACCGTGTGACATCATCTACTTTAAAAAAATAAAAAATATTCATTGGAGGCAAAAGTACTACAAAAGATCTTCCCTTTCCGCCCAAAATTCTAAGGATGAATAGTTGCAGTTTTGTCCTACATCGGGAAAAAAAACACCATTGCAACAATACTCATGCAATGAGGGGGTAATTTCTTCATATACATAGAAAAATTCTTTGTCATCCATCGGACAGTAAACATCCATGTCGATATCTATGGGTTAATGAATTTGGTGTTTCTAGGCCCAAAACTACTTCAAAGTACTCAAACCCGAAGGAAGGCTAAGATTTTCATCTATATTTATTTATTAACCCTTAAAGGACATTGAAGCCAAAAAATGGTCAATGGATGACATCATTGTTCCTTGTAAAAACAAAGGATGCACCTATTGGTTGAATAATTAGAACAACTTTGGTGACTACCTTGGTTATGGAGGCCATGTCCTTTAACCCTTAAAAGACGAGTTGGTGATCATGGAAATCATGGCTTTTCGAACCAAGTGACATCATCTACTTTAAGAAAACCATAAATATTCATTGGAGGTCAAAGTATTGTAGAACATCTCTCCTTTTTGCACAAAATTTCAAAGATGAATAGTTGCAGTTCCATCCTAGATAGAGAGATTCTTTGTCATCCATGGAACACTAAATGTCCATGTCGACGTTTATAGGTTAAGGATTAACAAATTCAATTGTAGGATCCTTATTAACTTGTTATAGTACATCCTTCTAAAATTTTAGAATAAGAAACCTTACCGGTTACAAGATCATGACACTTGGATTTCAAAAAGCCAATTATTTTCAATTCCTCCCAAATGATTAGGTTTTGTCTTTCAAATTTTTACACAAAAACGTATAAATCCCACAACTTATTACTCTCGATAATATGTGGAAGAAATAAGTTGAAAATTCATATAAAAAATTTCATATTCATGCTTGAAAAAAATTGTAAGTAGAAAGAAGTAGAGTATGATTTAAAATACTAAATTGTTAAGAATTTAGTTATGGAATTGAAAAACACCAATCCCAATGGTTGTAATGTTGTAATAAACAATCTACAAAAATTGAGTTAAATATAAAGGACCTCAAAGTTATTTTAGAGTAAAAATTCCATAAGCACTTGCAACCTAAAATTCCTCATAACTTTCATCTTATCCATCAAAATGGAATGATTCAAAGCTTTCCACTTATATCAAAATCTAGGAAACCATGTTCAAATTTTTATTTCTTTAAAAAGGCATTTTTTTGAGTTGCTTAGGGAACAACAAAAACTACATATCATACAATAACTTTTAAACCTTATAGTCAAAAGTTCTAAAAATTGTTGCACCTCCAAGCTACTTCTACGTGTTGTGTGAAAATTTCAAAGAATAAAAAAGAAAATTTTGTTAGTAGTAAGCTGCCCCCAAATTGCTATGTTGCCAAAACATGCCATTCAATCCTTTAGAAGTCAATTGTAAAGTGACCTCCATTTTGTAGAAAGGGTGTTGGAGGAAGGTTTAACTAAGAATAGTACTAAAGAAAATACAACACCAAACACCATCAAACCAAGTTTGGGTGCTTCAAGGAATTTTGTTTTGTGTATTCCTCAAACTCTAGCTCCCAATCCCTCATTGCATATACTTTATAATTAACTTCAATATAGAATACAATTGGCATTGTTTGTCTTGCATAATTAACATTTGATTCATGTGCAATTCCAATCAAGCATACCAAATTTTAGTTTCAAGAAACCCAAACCCCATTCTTGGTGAATTGTTTCATTTCATATTCATGGTTTTATATGATAATGGATTGAAAATAATCAGTGATGAATTTATTTGAAATTCGATTGCATAGATATGTAAGAAACATCTATAGTTACGCACATCTTTCCATCTACAAGCATTTCCAAAAAAGTTTCAGAAATTCCCTCTATAAAGAATTCAATGTGAAGTGTTCTATAGTCAAACTTTATTGAATAAATATCTCTAGATTTTGGCAATGTAATTTTATCATCATGTGCAAATAAAAATGTACAAAAATAGTTACAATTTGAGGGTCAAACAACAAAATCTAATTACAATAAAGATATATATATTTACAAATTTGGGGTGTTATCTCTCAACATTGAAATCTCCATAGAGTGAATTTTGAAACTTGTTTAAAGATGCTTGTTGAAAAAAAGATGTGGGTATGGATGTTTACAATATATCTATGTAATTGAATTTTAAATATATTCATCACCGATGATTTTCAATCAATTATCATATAGAACCATGAATATTAAATGAAACAATTTACCAAGAATGGGGGGTGGATTTCTTGAAATTGAATTTTAGTGTGATTGATTGGAATGGTGTAAGAATTGATTGTCAACTACTAGTATGCAAGACAAAATATGCCAATTGTATTCAACAGTATGCAAAATTCTTCAAATGGTTTAATAGGTGTTAGTAAGATTGTTGAATTTGATTGTACATTGTAATGAGGTACTTCCCTAAAATTTACTCCATGAATCACAAGTTGTTTGACCCCACAATATAGTAGTTTAATCCTTAACCCCTAAAGGACCAAGGCCTTTTCTCCATCAAAACACACTCAAAACTACCACTTCTATTGCAAAGAGCAAAAAACTTTTAAGGTTTTTCTTTCTTGCATATCTAACCATAGGATCTTCTACTAGACTAGTATCAAAATGTATGTAAGAAATTTTAGACACTTTGACTATGTAGATTGCAAGATATTTACATCCAAAGTGAAGAAAACAAGTTTTTTTGCAACTTACTTGACTAGATTTTTTGGCTTTGAATCTTCTTAACTTAATTTTTTTTGTATTATTGATTTTGATTTTCTAAGTTTTTATGTTGAATACTTGATTTGAGAATCTAAGAAAAAAAATTCAAGAAAAAAACACTTAATTTTTATTCATTAAAAAATTGTTAAAGAGAAATAAGTTAAAGATTGAAAGAAAAACTAAGTCATTAATAGCTCAAAGATGAAATTGAAATACAATAATCCCAATGGTGAGATTGTTCTAGCAAGCAAACGTAAACCTCCCTAACAAAAAGAATTTGAAAATTATAAAAATTTCATTAAAAAATGAATCCCATGTAAGTTATTTTTTCAAGAAGATGCTTAGATTGCCCCAAAAACTAAGATTGCCCATAACTTTCTCATCACTAGTCCAAATAGAATGAATCAATGCTTCAAACATAGAGAATTTTTTTTTGTAGAAATTATTGTTTTAAATTTTTTTGACATTTTTTTTGTCTTACCTATTGACCTCTATTTTTGGCTTATTGTTCCATAATTTTTTTCTCTTGGGCACTAATTGAAATAAAAAAAATTATATATTCACCAATATCTTGCAAAATCACACATCTTCACAAAAATTCCAAAATTTTCACTTAGAATTGAGGTTATAGAAACCTACCTAGACCCAAATTAATCCCCAAGAGGACAAACGGTCCTTTAGGGGTTAAGAGACATTCCACAATCATGTTGATTAAACTTCCTTAGTTTTTTATATTAAACACATCTTTCAAAAATTTGATATTTTTCTTATATAATAACATATAATAAAAATTTTAATTCATTGTTCTACAATTAAAAATATTAAAATAAAGCATACATGATTTTTTTAAGTAATTTCAGAAAAAAATATAATAACTACATAGATGCTTGAAATGATATTATTTATTTTTAATCAAAATTGAGGTCATGGTGACAAAATTGGTATACTTTTTGAGCTCATAATGAGAGAAATTCAATACAAAAGTACGAAAGTGGTGTATTTTAAACTTTCAAGATTCCAACTTCAAAGTATTATAGACCTTTAAATTTTAAATTCTGAAAAAAAAAGAATTAAAAATAAGAAAGATTAGACCATTCACCATTGGAACTATATTTTGTTAGTCAAGCTCTAAGAAATTTGAAATCAAGAATTATCTTTAATTCTAGTTTTACCCTGAAACATTGCCCCTTGGGGTAGGTTTGTCTTTTAAGGGCTAACAACAAAATTTGAAACCCTATACTTCCCCAAACTCTATATTCCAAGAAGGCCATACTTCAAAGCAAAGCATTTTAAAATATAATTTTAAAGAAATCAACATTGAATTCAAAGAGTTTAAAACATTTGGCAATCTTCTCACATAGCTTCAAAGCCACTTATGTTGTGTGTACAAAAATGAGAAGACAAGTCTTTCTATGATAGGGGTAGTAGTAGGTGAAATAACCCATGTGAGATATGTAAATTAGGATTAGTACAATTATAGAAGCTCAACTGCTCATAAAGGACATAATAAGCCCCATAGGCATTTTGAAAATCAAAATCTGAATTTTCATATAGTTTTTTTAATTTTAAACGTTTGTAAGTTTAACCCCTAAAGGACCGAATGACTAATGAACGTACATAGGTAATCTCAGGTAGGTTTGTATGAAGTCATTTTCTAATGCTTGTTCTTCAAATTTTGATACAAGATGTGTACATGTATCTCCTAAGTGAGGATGTAATTTTTTTTCTGATCGAGTGCCCGGATCAAAAGTTATGTTGCCCTAAACTTTTTTGGCAGCTCGAGCAACATGTGCAACACACCTCCTCTACTTCTAAAATTTGAGAGGTATGTAACTGACATGATATAAGATGCAAATGTAAAAGAATAACCATGTGTAGTGTAAAAATCTCACTTTAGGAGGAATTAAAGGTTGTTGGCCCTATCGGACAAGGTCAAATTTTTTTTTTTCTTCTAACTTCAAACATTATAATCTTTCAATCTATATGGTCAAAATTTCTGAAATTTTTTCCACACATTCCCATAGTAGTATGGTACGAATTTGTACAGTTTAGTTTTGAAAAAAAAATTTACATTTTTTTTCTCACTGCCCTAAAAAATGGAAGTTTTTCACAATTTGTGTCTAAAATGTGCCTTGGTCCTTTAGGGGTTAAATAAAAGATGTGACTCAAGTAATTTACTTTTTATTCCATTTTGATAAATTTTTCATTCTTAAAATTGTAATTTTTGTGACACTTTGAAGATAGTATCTTGAAAGCTCAAAATACACCACTTTTGAATTTTTCTATCAAATTTCTCTTGGTGTAAGCTCAAGGAGTACATCAAATACACCATGATGTTTGTTGTTGTTATTTCCATTTTTATTAAAAAGATTATAACATTTTAAGCATTTTTGTAATGACCATAATTTTTACAAAGAAATTTCTTTAAAAAATCATATAAAATTCAATTTGATATTTTTAATTATGAAAAAATGAGATTAAATTTTATGTTTTCACTGATACATGTGAAAATATCGATTTTTGAAATTGGTGTGTTTTACTATTGAATGTAGTAAGTTTGAATAAATGTACACATGAAATGTCCATTAAGGGTAAAGTCAAAAGCATAAATTGTGTTCAAAGTAGAATTTTAGACCTCATTAGGCATAGTAAAATAATTTTTTCAAAAACTTTGAACAAAGATAATATAGAAAATCAAGCTAAATTTCATCTCCAAAAAGTTGTTTGAAACTTTGAGCATCCAATCAAAAGTTATCAATGAAGTTAAGAGAGGGTTTGGAATGGACATTTTCTCAACATTTTCTTGACATTTTCAAACATCCCCTTTGCATTTTGTCCATAAAATTTTTTAAAGACTCAAAATCACAATTAGATTTTTAGAGGTGAAATTTAGCTTTATTTTCCAACTTTATTTATTACAAAGTTTTTGAAAAAGTCATTCTATTATGCCAAAATGAGGTATAAAATTCTACTTTGATTACAATTCTTATGTTTCGGCAATGAGTGATCAAGCTCTAATCTCAAATCATCCCATCCCTTTGAGGGTTGATGATGGAAAATAGATTTCATTTAAAAAATAGCCTTTCTTCCCTTCATTCTTACAAAATGTCAATGAATTCATTCCTTCATTTTGCCATGAAATATTTCCCTGATGATAGATGTTTAATTTTTTCTTGATGATAGATTGGTAATTAACCCAATGGATTGTTATTGAATTCTTTGGATTTTTGGCAAACGACTTTTACATTTGTTTGCAACTTTAGTTGATTGGTCCCACAATTAAAAAAAAAAAATTAGCTCTTTGATTTGTAATCAACGTAAGTTGAAGTTGCTATCTAGATATGATACATTCTTTGTTTGCAATGGATGACATCTTTGAATTATTATAAAATCTTCAAAGATCATCATTTCATTTTGCATGAATATAAATGCATTTGGATAAATAAACAAGTTTTCATTCATGCTTTAGTACTTCATCCAAGTTTATGAATGTAAAGAGTTCCATGATTGCACTAAATATTGTTTTTTGTATTACTCCTCAAAATGAAACAAAAATTCATTGGCTTTAAGTTTTTGACATCTACTTGAATGTATTGAGTTAGCTTAGAAGAGAGGTTGATGTCAATTTTTCATATTTATTTGGTTAGTATACAAATGGTTTTCCTATATGATTTTTAAAATTCTTTTTATTAGTTGACGTACAACAATTCCATCTAAAGTACTTTGAATAGTGTTCAAATGCTTATTCAAACCATTTAAACAATATATGCTTTTTTTGGATAAGCATTTGAATATGTTTTAATATTATTAAATTATTTAGGCTTTTTTGCATAAAATTTTTAACAATATGGAGTTTATATTATTAATTATATATGCTCTTGTTCGGTCATGATGAGGGTCAAAAGGAGATATTAGATTCTTGTTGACTACATCCATTGGACACCTCATAAATAAAGTTATTATGAATTTTCAAAGAGTTGTAAATAGGAAAACCTAAAATTGAACTAAAACTCTCATGAATAGAAGATGCATATTTAAGGCAATAATATTTAGGGGTGGATTTTAGAAACCAACCACAATTGAGTATTTGTACTTAAAAAAATGATATAAGAATACCTTGTTAGTACTAGCAACCTTTCCAATCAACCAAAAATTGAAATCTAAAAAGCAAAGATAGTCAACAAAGATATTAGCTTACTTCCAATAATAGTCTTAGACCTCCCGTCTCTTGACCAATTATCTATTCTATACTTAGTTTTATACATGAAAGACATGTAATTATTAAAATTGAAAATTTATTTGTATTAGTAACTTTGTTTATAATTTTTTTTCTTTTATCTATCTATTGATGAGTTGTAAGTACAATGGAGTGGATTGTTTTCCACAAACTAGAGGGTATTAGAATGCAAAACCTCATGACTTATGAGCCTTTGGCTTTTATGAAACCAATAGTATCATTTGAAGTAAAAGAGTAGTTCAACACGGTATTGATTATAATAGAGCCATTTGAAGTAGAGCCGTTCAGATGAAGCCAATAGTATTGTTCAAAGTACAAGAGTTGCACAACAAAACCATTGGTAATAGAGCCATTTGCATAAAGTCCACAATTCTGCTGAAATAGAGCCATTTGAAGTAGAGCCATTCACATAAAGCTAATAGTTTGAAGAATCATTCCCATGAAGATGTACCATTTGTAGTGCAAGTTGTTTGAAGTACAAGAGTTGTACAACAATATTATTTGTAGTAGAGCCATGTGAAGTGGAGTTGCTCCCATGAAGCCAACAATACCGTTTGAAGAAGAGCCATTCCTATGAAATTGTATTGTTTGTAGTGAGATGTCGCGCCCCTTAGTGACACTTACCACCTTAAGTCCACCTTCCAATGCCTTCCAAGCACTTAACACTTTAATGGCACCAAGGGTCAGGCTCTCCTAACATTGCACATGCCATACACATCCAATATTAATCTCCCATTCAAATTCTTTGTGCTAAGTCCCACTCACCGGGACTACTAGTACACACACACATTATGACACCAGGGCATGTTACTTGGTAACATGGGGCGAAACTTCCATCTAATTGTGTAAGGACCCATGGTGGCACTACTCACCATGGTCCTAACCGCCCTTGAGTGTCATCCCAACTCCATACTAGGCTCCTTGTGTATTTGCTACTTTCCACTTCGTCACTAACCGGGACTCACTATTCAGGACACCTCAACATAGCCTAGCAAGGAGTGGGACTCCACCCAACCGGTGCCACGGGACACCCACAAGTGTCCCATGGTGCCTTGGAGTGGTGATGACCCCACACCACCAACCTTGAGTCACTGGGACTCATTAAAGCTCCAAGAGGGAGTGAGGAGGGAGACCAACCCCTCCTATAGTACTCTCTGTGGGATTCAGCAGACCCCCCCCTTGTATGTCAAAGGGGACTTCCAAAACCACTTTGGTTTTGGAAGACCACCCCATTTCTCCCGATTCGCCCTAGTTTGGGACTCCCGAACTTTCACCCGGCAAAACTTTGCGGTCCGGGCTCCAAATCTCACATGCGAGCCCATTTTCGACATCTACTCGACGAGTAGATGCCGATGGACTACTCACTTGCCCCATTTGGACAAGTCCTCGCAAAGTTATCGCCCTCCAAAGATTCGGCTCCATCGGGAGAGGCGTCACGCCTTCACCATGGCGCTTCTCTTGGCCATAACTTGAGGCTCCTACCTTAGAACGTCGTAATGCTTGTCAATCTAGCATCCTTGTGTTCTTAGCTTTCCAAGGATATGCTACATGACATACTTCATGGAGGGATTCCTCATGAACCCCTCCCTCCTAGCCCTTAAGTGTCCCGGCGCCATCGGGACACCCCCACCTTTGAACGCACATAACTTTTGACTCACAAGTCCAAATCATGCGTTCTTTGGACGGCTAGAAGCGTCTCCTCGAGACCTTTTCCAAGCACATATCACACACACCCAAATTTGTCCGGATTAGAGCGCTAACACGCTCTAATCGCTCGGAACTCCTAGTCCCTCTCACCTCATCTCTTGCAAGGCTTGGGGAGTCACCCCCAATGTCCCCCTTGCTCACCAAGGTGACATGGGCATGCCTTGTGATGAGGGTCGTGACATGAGAGCTGTTTGAAGTACAAGAATTGCACAACAATATGGTTTGTAATAGAACCATTTGAAGTAGAGTCATTCCCATGAAGTTGACACAATAGTGTTTTTAGTGGGAGCCATTTGAAGTATAGGCGAGTTGCACAACTTCAATGCCACGAGCCAAGATGCTAATGGTTCAAGTAGCTAGAATCACAAAATTTGGAGTGTATTGAAGCTTTGGGTGGTCAAATAATACACATATATATTTTCATTGAATAATCAATGAATTTTTAGGATGCTATGAGATCAACTTTGATGTACACTACATTACAAGATAAGGAAAAGGGAGGTGAAAATTACGTAGAAACATCTCTAACAAACAAAAAACTTAACAAATGACCTTGAGATTGATTTGCATAGTAGACATTTAATTCTTTGATATCATTTTAATTTAGTGGTTCTTGTAAGTTACCTCATTGCATAGGAGGTTGTGATAGGATCTCTACTAGGGTAGATGTAGAAATTGGATCCTAAGACTTTGTATGATAGTTTAAAAAATCAAAACATTTTGCTTTTGTCCATTTTTATAAATAAAAATTAATCCAAAAATGTTTGAACCACAACTGAATTATGTAATATAAACATGGTATTAATAGTAATACATTTTTATCTTGATGTTTTTTAAGTATATTTTATAATTGAAATGGATTTTTTTAATCTAAAAACTTCAAAAAACTATGCAAAGAAATAATGATATGTAAATTATATATGTATATATTTCTAAAATATTATTAAATATTATAATATTATAAAAATTCATAATTTTAAAATATTATTATATTTTTAATTCATTTAAAATGGTAAAGACACAAATAAAAATAAAGTTTGTACCTCTCATTATAGCATCCAACATTTAGGAATTAATACACAAAAAATGGGTATTTAGTATGGTCTACTTATTTCTCACAAGCATATACTATTATAGATCAAGGTAGGAAATTTGAACCCTCTAATTATTCATTAAGTTTATTTGGCATTGATGTTAATTCTTGTAGAGAATATTATTTAACATCTTGATATTTAGGATGGTATAATATTAGAACACTATTATAGTATTATACAAGTGACACCCTTTGTGAATTCTAGTGTGGACCCTACCAATTACTAGATTGTCAATTATTCACCTATACTAAATAATAATTTTGATATAATGCAACCTAAATACAAAAAATGTACATGATAGTATGGGGCTTTGTGACTTAGTGACAATGATAAGCCTTCTAAGGAACAAGTGACAAGTTATAGAATTATCCAAGATAGTAGGAGTCATGATGAGAGTTAAGAATGCTTTGAAACAAAGTGTAGGAGTGCAATTGTTTGAGTACAAGAGTCTTTTGAAATAGCTAATCTATTGTTTGTTCATTTTGAGGGCAATTTTATATTTATGCACATGCACAATACTAGGTTGACCCATTTTACAAACGTAGGGCCAACTCAAATTAGGCCCCCAAGTAGAAAAATTGGGTCAAGGATACATGGCAATCCAATTGTTAGTACTTGAACCTAATTTTTTGGCACCAAAACACTCCTATATAAGCAACCACATTTATTGTTGATGATCATATAGTGGGAGAGAGGGGTCTCCTTACACATTGCAATGACAAAAGATCCATAAAAGTGATGTGACTCCAAAGGAAATGAATGTGGTCAAATATTGGAAAACTCTCAACACTTATTGTTGATGACCAAACAATGGGACAGGGGGCAACATTAACTTACACATTGAAATGACAAAATGATCATAGAAATTATGTGAATCTACAAGCAATGGGAGAAGGGGAGATGCTTCTCCTATACATTGCAATGACAAAAGGACCATCGAAGTGATGTGATTGCAATGAACTTAGTCAAATAATGGAAAACTCTACATACTTTTTGTTGATGAATCTACAGTGAGAGAAGGGGGTCTCTTTACATGCTGGATTGATCCATAGATGTGATGTGGTCCTAGAGAAAATGAATTTGGTCAAATAATGGAAAATTCTCCACATTTTTTGTTGATGACTCTAAGTTGGGAGAGTGAAATCTCCTTACACATTGCAATGACAAAATGTCTATAGAAGCAATGTGACCCCAAAGGCAATGAATTTGGTCAAATAATGGAGAATTCTCCACACTTATTGTTGATGATCCTATGGTGCTAGAGAGGATGAATCTCCTTACAAGTGCACTGCAATTATAGAATGTACGTAGAAGTGATTTGATCCCAAAGGCAATGAATTTTATTAAATAATGAAAAGCTTTCTATACTTATCAATGATGACAAATACTGAGAAGGGAAGCTCTTTACACACTACAATTATAGAATGTTTGTAGTAGTGATGTAATTCCAAAGACAATGAATTTTGTTTAAATAATGGAAAACTCTCCATACTTATTGTTGATGACCCTAAGGTATGAGAAGGAGGTCCTTACATAGTGCAATATATGACATAATGTCCATAGAGGTGATGTAACTATAGAAGTAATGAATTTGGTCAAATAATGGAAAACTCTAGAGACAAACTTATTCTTGTTGACCTTGCAATGGGAAAGGGGGTCTCCTTACACACTACAATTACTAAACGTCCTCAGAAATGATGTAATCCCAAATGAAACGAATTTGGTTAAAATTGGAAAACTTTGTATATTTATTGTTGATGATCAAAAAGTAGGAGTGGGGGCTCTATACACTTAATGTTGGTGACCGAAAAGTGGAAGGGTGACTCCGTAAGTCAATATACTCTATAATGACAATGACAGAATGAGCATAGAGGTCATGCGACCCTATAGGCAGTGAGAGGGGTACATTGAAAGTGACATCAAGATTGTAGAAGTGATATGACGTGATTCCAATGAATTCAATCAAATAATGAAAAAGTGTGCACACTAAATGCTCATGACAGAGGGGGGCATTTCTCCTTGCCCAATAATGACAAGAAACCTCCCCACCACATATATTACTTGATGAAAAGTCATATTCTTTCAAATTTCCCACACTTGTTGATAGTGAGAAGGGACCCCTTCAATTGCTCCAAATGAATGAGTATATTGAAGCTTTTGGTGCTCAAAGAATACATACATATATATTTTCATTGAATGATAAAATATTTTTTTTGAACAAGCTATGAGATGCACTTTGATGCACACTACAATGCAAGACAAAGAAACAGAGGTGAAAGTTACATGGAATTGTTCCTCACAAACAAACAAATAAACAAGTGACTTGGAGATTGATTTGAATGGTAGAAGTCTTGTTCTTTGATATCTTCTACTATATCCTTTAATTTGGTAGTTCAAGGTTGTTACCTAATTGCTCAAGAAGCTATGATAGGATCTCTATTAGGGTGGATATAGAAATTGGATTTTAAAACATTGTATAATAGTATTAAAAATCATAATCTTTTGTATTTGTCAAATTTTATAGATTAAAATTAATCCTCAAGTATTTTGAACCACAATTAAATCACCTACAACAAATAGTGAAATTAGGTTGCCTTACCTTTAGAAAGTTACTTTACAAGTCATGAAAGTCAACAAATACTTCTACATATATTTCATTTATACACTTGGAGGTTCTTGAGTCCCAATTACAACAATACTGAATTCAAAAGTAGTACATTCTTGTAGAAAAATAGTAAATATTTATATTGTGTCAAATGTCAAGGAACTAGTGTGGGGCAACCTAATTTCACTATTTTGTGTACTAGAAACATGATATTATTAATAATTCATTGTTACTTTGATGTTTTTTTATGGAAAGATATACCTTGTTTAAAGTTTAACAATTTTTTTGGTAAATTTTGTAATTGAAATAAATTTTTTTGATCTAAAAAACTAAAAAGCTTATGCAAAAGATATAATGAAATGTAAAATATATATGTCTATATTTGAAAAATAGTACAATTTTATTTTTATTTTTATATTTTTACATTTTTTCATTATAAGATATTTTTGTATCATTTAATTCATTTATAATGGTAAAGACAAGACTAAAACTAAAGTTTTTCCCTATTGTTATAGCATCCAGCATTTAGCGATTAATAACTATAGGTTTTTGACTATGTTTTCACCCAAAATGGTCCAAAACAACCATTTCTAAAACAAGTACCAAATTTTAGAAAAAAGAAAATTAGGATCATAAAGTATAGGGTTTTAGGATTTTGAGGGAAAAAATTCAAGAATTTCCACCATGTAGATTGCAAGATATAAGTGTTTGAATTGACAAAAATCATTTTTTTGGCCATGCAAACCGCGGGTAGTTGCATTGCACAAGGTCACATTTGTTTGAAAAAATGTCCAAAATGGTGGTGCTTCTTTGGACTTATTCTTAAAGGCAAGTTGGCTACATGCTTGGAAAAATTTAGATAATTTGGAACTATACAACATTTAGGAAAAAAACAGTAATCAGAAAGAAGTAGAGAATGATTCAAAATACTAAATTGGTCAAAATTTTGTTATGGAATTGAAAAATGCCAATTCCAATGGTTCTAATGTTGTAATAAACAATCTACATCCTACAATTTTCTTTTTCAAAAAGTATCCAAAATTGAGTGAAATAAAGGGTTTCAAAGTTTATTTTAGAGTAGGGAATCCATAACTACTTGCAAACCTAAACTCCTTATAACTTTCATCTCACTAATTGAAATGGAGTGATTCAAAGATTTCCATGTATATGTAAATTCAAAAAACCAATTTCAAATTTTTATTTCTTCAAAAAGTTTTTTAAAAATGGGTTGCCCAAAGATAATGAAAATTATTTATCATGCAATAACTTTTTAACCATGTAGTCAAAACTTATGAAATTTTTGGGACCTTAGAGCTACTCCTTGGGTACATGTTGTGAAAATTTCAAAGAAAATTAAATGAAAATTTCCATTTGTAGTGAGTTGTCCAAAAATTGCTATGTTGCAAAAAATGCCATGTGGTCCTTTAAAGATTGATACACCCAAAATGGTAGTAAGTATGGTCTACTTATTTCTCATGAGCATGTACTATCATATGTCACAATAGAAAATTTGGACACTCTTATTTTTCATCAAGTTTATTTTGCATTGATGTTAATTCTTGTAGAGAAATTATTTAACATCCTGATATTTAGGCTGGTATAATATGAAAATTATATTATAATATTTTACAAGTGACACCCTATATATCTACTTTGTGAATTTTAATGTGGCCCATACCAATTTCCTTGGACAACCAATTATTCACCCATACTAAACAACCATTTTGGTGTACTACAACTTGGCATCACCAAAAATGTACTTGATAGTATGGAGCTTTCTGACTTAGTGACAATTGTTAGCTTTAGAAGGAGCAAGTGACAAACTATTGAATTATTTAAGATGATAGGAGCCATGATGATGGATAAGAACGCTTTGAAACAAAGTGTGGGAGTGCAATTGTTTGAGTACAAGAGTCTTTTGTAGTAGCTACTCCATTGTTTCTTGATTTTGAGGGCAACTTTACATTTTGGCACATGTGCAATTCTACGTTGACCCATAGGGCCAACTCAAATTGGGCCCCCAAGTAGAAAAATTGGGTCAAAGGATACATGGCCATCCAATTGTTTTAGCGCCAAAACACCACCTCATAATCAACCATGTGATATAAGAGATAATTGGGTCAAGATTTCAATACAAAACCTTCGGGCCCAAATGATAGCCCACTTTAAGGACCTAAGCACTCTCATTAGTTAATTTTGGTGCTTTTGAAATTGGGCCAATTGGAGCCTAATATAAAGCGGTCCTGAGAGGACAAAGGTTGTGATAGTAGAGAGGTTTTGAGTGCACGTAATTCAAATTTTCTATTGAATGTCAGTACTGGCACCCGTTCAAAACCTGACAGCGCGTCGCTTGACATCTGCTCTGCTTCTGCTGCATACTGAGAGGAAGGTAAGGTAAGGTAAGGTAAGGTAAGGTAAGGTAAGGTAAGGTAAGGTAATCATGTTCACTGGAGTTGAGAGTCATGATACCAGTCAAGTTAAGCCTGTTCACTGACTTCACTCATTCAAAGGAGTTTTGATGACTCCGGCGCCAGATTTTTATTCCAGGAGCAATGAGCGTCACCCTAAGTCCTCCATTTCCGTTCCTGTTACTTACTTTTTCATATTTTTTGTCAGAATGTGCACTCAGTCAGCCTTGATCGCCTGAGGTGACTCAAAAATTCATATTCGCAGCTCCATATTATTGAATTCTGTACCACGCATTCACCCAATTGGAATCCAGACGGAATCATACCATATAACCGACTCTTAACTTAAGTACGTGACAAGTTTGCGTGTGAGTAATTCCTGGGACCAGGACAGAAACAAAGGATATTTTGCCCATTATACTGAATTTCAATTCAATAAGATACTATTTCAGACAGTCATAGTGAGTCATGAACATCTTGACACCAACCTGTATGGTTGAATATTTATCAGACACGAGCGGGACATCGATATCTGTGCCAACTATGATTTGTCCTTTTTTGCGTGGGAAATTAAAGTTCCATTTCGAGACCGAAAAAGAACTACAGTAATATATTTTGATTTGCATTGCTGACTTCGTTTCGTGCGTAAAAATGGCGCCCATTGACACCACTCAAGAGGCTACGCCCTGTGTGCCTACAGTCCCAGAAATTTGACTTTGACGTAACGTAGTTTGAAGGTGCGACAAATGAGTAACAGGTAATGATAATGCTGTGACAAGCATGCAGGATATTCGAAACAAAAGTCTTTTCATAGAAGATCATAGGAAAGAGGCTGGAGGACTTGTTCAAGTAGTATACTCGCTAGGAGATTGAAGTCATTGAACTTAAGCTTGTGTTACCTTAACTTATTTCATTAAGGATTTTTGCACTGATTCTTCTACCTTGCATTCGTAGCACTTCCCGATCACAACAATTTTTACGTAATGTAATTCACGAACATGTTTGGCACCCATAAGAGCAGGAAAGTGATGAAACCAAATCGTGAGAAAAGCAACTAATCACCACGGACCTGAATTGAGGCGAGGCATGGCCAAGTGCCGAAGTTTAAAATTAATAACACTAGTTAGTTGTCCGTATTGTTTTGCTCTCTATCTCTTGTGCCTTCCGACAGGGTATAAAGAGGCGACTATCAATCAAAGTCCTCGAAGACTAATAGTCAACCAAATCTGCGCGGCTTAGAAGTCGGTTACATACAATTTTTAGGTATAGCAGGTAGCCCCACGAGGAAACTGGTTCACAATTATCGTGTTCTTGTTTCTACTTCCATCTTGAAATCACTACCTTACCATCAGCTGCTGCTCGGTGCTTTAACAATAACGGTGACCAAGAGATCGCCCTGTTTTAATTATCACCAAGGAAATCAATCTACATCGCAAGGTCAGCCAGATGAACTAAGGTAAACACTCATTTAGTTCCACCAAGTACGTACACTAATTAAATGTACACCATCAGTGGCTAAATGTACAATAACAGTGTCACCATCACTACAGTACCGTAATTGTCAATTGATTGGAACAAGGCATTTTGGATCCAATGCCACCAGTGAGAGCCCTTGCTCTACGAGAAACTCAGAGTAGATGGGGAATCAAGGGAGGGATCGTAACAAGGATCAGAAGATCGAAACGGTAGCTTGTACTACCCTTCCCTTCCACTGCTCTTTCGGGTAATGTTGTGAAGAGATTCACTCTTATTATTGCTAAGCGACATATGATAACTTCTGTATTTACTACCGTCAAACTGAAATTCTTCCGCAATTGGAGTGAATATTCTAATAGTGGGAGAATTTATGTAAAGTTCCTGTTCACCACATAGGTGCAGTTTGAGCCTTTCCCTCAAAAATTTAAAACATTGCATTAAAAAAATTGCATATATATATATTTTTTTGTTAAACTTAAAATCAATTGCAAGATATTGAGTGTCAATAGATTTTGTGTTTTCACGCTTTGCACAAATCAAAGTCCATGAAGATTTTAATGTATTATGTGATCAATGGAGCCTCCACTTTAGATTATAATCTTTACCATACTCAACAATGAAAAGATGAGCATTGATGTCTTCATGAAATTATCATATGATAGTTGTTGACAATGCAAAGTGGACCCAAACATTAGTAGAGTGGCGTTTCTTCTCTCAACAAACTGCAATAATAGAATGATAAAAGTGATGTGATCCCAAAAGTAATCAATTTGGTCAAATAATGGAAAACTCTTCACACTTATTGTTGATAATCCTATAGTGGGAAGGGGGGGCTCCATACACATTGCAATGACAAAACATTCGTAGTTTGAAGTGATGTGACTCAAAAGGAAATGGATGTGTGGTCAAATAATGGAAAACTCTCTACACTTATTGTTGATGACCAAACAATGGGATGGGGGGGGAGGGCGACCTACACATTGCAATGACATGATGGTCATAGTAGTGATGTTACTCTATAAGCAATGGGAGAGGGGGGATGCTTTTCCTGCACAATGCATTGATAGAAGGACTGTAGAAGTGACATGAGTCCAATGGAATCTATCAAATAATGCAAAACTTTGTACTCTTTTTGTTGATGACCCTACAATGGGAGAAGAGGAGTCTCCTTACACACTTGCAATTACAAAACATCCATAGATGTGATGCAACTCCAAAGGCCATGAATTTGGTAAAATAATGGAGAACTCTCCACACTTATTGTTGATGACCCTAAGGTATGAGAGGGAGGGTCTTTATGCACTACAATATATGACATAATGTTCATAGAAGTGATGTGACCCCAAAGGCAATGAATATGGTCAAATAATAGAGAACTGTAGAGCTATATTTGTTGTTGATGACCCTACAATGGGAGGGGGCTCCTTACACACTACAATGACAAAACATCCTTACAAGTGATGTAATCCCAAAGGAAATGAATTTGGTCAAATATAGGAAAACTTTGTACACTTATTGTTGATGACCAAAAAGTAGGAAGGGGACTCTGTCCACTCTCCAATGACAGAACTAGTGAAGAGGTGATGTAACTCTATAGGCAATGGGAGTGGGGGTGGGTGGGTGCATAATACAAGTGACAGCAGGATTGTAGAAGTAACATGACATGACTCCAATGAACTTAGTCAAGTAATGAAAAACTGTGCACACTAAATGCTCATGACAAAGGGGGGTTACTTCTCCTTACCCATCAATAACAAGAAACCTCCTCACCACACATATTGCCAGTGAAAAGTCAGATACTTGCAAATTTCCCACACTTGTTGATGATGAGAAGGGGCACCTTTAATTGCTCCCAATGAAATGAGGAGGCCAATAGTGTATAAGTGACATGGCGCAAGCAAGGAACGTGAATTGTGTGAGCACCAAGTGAACTTAACCCTGTTGTGTGGTACAGAGAGAGGAGCATCACGTTACAGGGGTGCGATCAATGTGCGATCGATGGAGACGTTTGAGAAGTCAGGAGCCAAGAGAGATGGCAAGCCGCTTGAACCACACGCGTTTCAGAAAAAACAGGGGCAACTCTTGGACCGAAACCATGCCACCCTGACCAACTGAACAGTCAGATAAGACAAGATAGGCCAACTGTGTCACACGAATGGACCCTCCGTCGTTAACATTACTTGCTCCATTTTGTTGAAATTGGTGAAACAGTTCCACAACTTTGGCATTTTTTTCAGGACTCGTGGACTTGAAAACTCAAATCTGTACCGATCCTGATTTTTTTGGAGCTTCGTGTTGATGTGTGTCACATATTACATTTGACGCCCCAGATTGCACCAATTGAAGGAAATTGATGATCAGGAGACTATAAGTTAGGAGATGGTTATGAATTCGGAAGTTTCTTGATACCGATTTGCATTGAAATGGTATCAGGTAACAGAGCAAAGTGTCAAGTTAATTGTTACTCCGTATTCGGTTGAGATGTGCTTGTGACTGGTGATGATTCTGTGAGTTTGAGTATTTTCTGGGTCTCCAGTGGAGTTAGATCATACTTTTCAACTTTGTGATCACAAGAGTAAAATAATTAATACTCGAAGTGATTGAGCATTAATTGTCAGCCCTGCCTAAATATCACAACATGTGATTTGCTTAATTTATGGGGGAACCGACTATCGAGTATCGGTGCTTCTATTCGTAAGAATTTTGGAAGTGAAATATCTCTCCGTTTCTCGGTTGAGGTTTTTACTTCCACTACAACACAAGGCTTTTCTTCTCTTTGTTAAGAAACACATGTTATTTCTTCATCTAAATTTTTCAATGAGTTTTTTTGTTTAACACTGTAATGCCACACAGAACTCAACCTAACAAAGGAAGTATGATGAATGACTTTTCGGTTTCCTACAGAAACAAGGAATGTAGCTACTCATCCTCTCGAAGGATAATTTTTAGTTGATGATCAGGGTGACGGTCAGGGTTCCACTTAATTGCAATAAGTGGTGAACATGGATGCTTGTACCTTCGTCTGCAGTGGATTTGGATCTTACTTTTTCAACTCTGTGATTTCAGGGGTAACATGCCCAGTACTGATTCCGAGGATATTTCAGGAGGAAGAGTTCTAGGGAGGTTGGGTTGGCACCGACATCATGCAAAGGAGTTTTCTTTGTTTACTTCAGCAACAGAATCATCTGGTTGATTCTTTCGAAATTTAAGAGTTCAGATTCACAAGTCAGCAAAGGAGAAACTCATTGAAATATCACTTGCGATAGCCGCTCTCTTCGCCCACTTGTACTTGGTAAAAGTTTGCACGCATGTACACGATGCAAGTTGACGAATCAGGTTCCAGAGATGCACTCATGTTTCTGCACGCAATTTTGAAACAGAAGAATGGGGAGCTGGGACCCCACATAAACTTCAATCCAAGGAGTCAGAAGAGTTCACTGACCGCAGAAGGCGCCGACCAAACAAAATAGTAACAGCAGAAAAGCCACGTCATCAGTTGCGCTGGTCCAATTTTCTTAGCTTTGGATCCATGTTACCCAGGCTGTCACGCACACAGAGAGCATATTGGCCTTAAATATCCCCGCAACCCGCCTTGCGACACGTGGGCAGAATGTTAATTGATGCATCAATACTCTTGTTAAGTACTCCGTATTAAGTTATAAGAATTCCAGCTTTTCGGGCAAACATGGAGCTGCACCCAATTTCTTGACGTGCACCTTACCACTGTTCAGTGTTATGCCGTATAGGCAAAAGTTATTATTGCTTACTGAGAAGATTACTGCAGGAAGGGATAGGTCTTGGCTGGTAAATATCCGTTTCTTGTACTATCGCACCAACACCGAAACAAATCCATTGTTAGTTAAACCCGTGCTTGCAATCAACACTTGCAATTTCAAACGTGGGATGAGATATACCCAAAGGTCTTGTACTTGATCTGGATCGTCTGTCCATTGCAACCGCGCTAACCCCAGCCCTGTGAGCTCATAGAATCGAAATCGAAGCTTCCTCCCTCCTTGAAGGGTAGTCTCATCCAATCATAAACATTATGTAACAAAAGACCGCAAACTCAAAAGGACATGAACAGGGACATCCATGAATCAAATCTCAGTAGCATTCAACGGAACGACGAGAAAAGCCATCAAAGGAGAAGCAGAATGGAGGGAGAAGACTGAAGTAAATCAAAACTGTATTGAGACGGACACAAAATCAGCGACGCACCAGGATGTGGTCGAAGCACACGGTTTCTCAGCCGAAGCAAGAGAACGCATCGCTGATCAGATCCTGCACGAAGCCATCTCATACAACTGAGATCGACCTACGACCTTGACCCTTGACTGACTGACTGACAGACGGACTGGAAACAACAGAATGGGAGAACACAATCAACCTAAAATTCCATAGCACTGCAGAAACAGGAGTCCAGAAGTGTGTAAAAAGTTACTATTGTACAAATTGTCTGGCCGATAACATTGGGCAAGGTGAAGCTCCACCACCAAAGCTGCTCAAGGAGTGCAGAAACCCTCCAACTAAATAAAAGAGATGGATCCCTGTGCACCTGGATGGTGAGCTTCACTCATCACCATAATGTAACACTACAAGGTGAGATGGTGGTAAGTATCAAAATTGGAAAAGTAAAGCTCTATTGAGCACCGTCGATTCAACAAACTACCAAAACTTTGGAGCACTCAGTACTGTAGTAAGGCGGTCGTTAAAGGGGTCAGTGAGAAGCCGCGCTTGTTGGTTTTACATTACTCCTCGAAGATCGATGGATCGTGCTCCGCGATGTGTTTGTCAGTCGCTGTTTCAACAATTGCCCTGCCTGCCGTGATATTAGACCTATTGTCAATCCTCAATGGTACCTCAGTAGTCGCTAATGACGCGCTTCATATACCCTGGATTCGAGACTCCCGATGGTCCATATCCTTGACTGGGCCTGTACGAGCTCGACTCGCTGTAGCTCTCGTAATACGGCACTCGCTCTCCGAAGGATGGCTGCACATGCTCGTAGTAAGGCGATTCATAGCGTGGTCTATCGTCCACGGTTCCATAAGATTCCTCCACATGGCCGAATGAGCTTGAAGCGGGCATGCCATGGGGTATGTCCATGCCGCTGCTGGGTGATCGGTAGATACTGTACTGGTTGTAGTACTCTCGATCCTCAAAGGGTGCGTGAGAGGAAGTGCGCTCCATCTCGTGCTCGTCGCGCTCCGAATACCCAGGATATTCCTCATACGAGGACAAATTCTCGCTTTCTTCGTAGGCATGATGGCGGCCTCCTTCCTCAGATGGCGCATGTTGATGGTAGGAAGAAGTCACGTCCGGTTCCGGGTCAGCTCGGCCCGTCTTCGACTGGATAAAGTCGATGAACGCTTTGCTGTAGATATCCTTGGTCCAGAAATCGGCTTTCCGCTTAATCTTTTGCGCTTGCTTCAACAATTGCTGGGGATTGACCTTGCCGCTCACTGTCACCTTCGAGGCGCGCCTATCAGTCACCACTTCCGTCACGCCTGCACAATTTCACCACTGAGGGTTAGTTACTCTCCTTGAAGGTAAAGCCCACACGACCAAAGTCCCATTCGAAAACAAAGACGCCACTATGTGTTCCAGGAGCGTAGATTTACCTGGCAGTTTTCGTAAAGCCTCCTTCAAACTCCGTTCGCAGCTGCTGGAATCCATCGGTACCCTCAACTCAATTTCCTGAAATGCACAAGTAGAGAGACAGGTTAGGCTCCTCGAAACCCCGAAAAGATCGTGACGCGGCGCGGTTTTGGAAGAAACCAAGCCAGACCCTCACAGAAGAAGGAAAAGGAGAAAGGGCTGATGCTTACCGGAGCAACTTTGTGTTGCTTAGGACGAGATTCTCGGAACGAGGGGATGGAACTTGACGACCTTGCTGGGCCTTGAGGCACATCGTGAAAGGCCGCTTCAGGGTACGCGTAAGCGGGGATTTCACTGGAGGATCGAAGCGGGCCGCGACGTCCCAGAGGCTCCGAGAACGGCGAGTCCGTGTAGTGGCCGTACGCGGGCATGGCACTGGCGGAGCGAGGGATCCTTGGCAGCTGCTCGGCAAACGGAGCGCCGTAAGGACTAAACGCATAAGGCTCATCTTGTATAAACGGATGCGGTTCGTGGAAACCCACGTAAGGAGAGTCGACGAAATAAGGTCTGCGATGTCCTCCCATCCAAGCCGGCTCGTGCCGACCGTAGTACGCCTGCACAAGCGATAATCCACACCACCACGGTCAGTCACACGATTCCACACACCCGAGAGAAATCAATTCCCTTCCCCTCCTTCGAGGTCTGCTGCAAGAACAATGAGTAGTTGTCATGGTCACGCACCTCTGGTGGCATCAAAAGAACCTCCATGAAGCCTCGAAGAAATCTTGGAAGCTCGACGCGACACCCTGTCGCGCTTCTCTAACCCTATTGAAGGGCCTCTCTAGAAAAGTAGGATCTTCCCAGTCGCAAGCACAAAAACCTGTGTCTGCTACTCCTCAGCCGCAAAGAAAAGCCAACACTCCCTTGGAAAACAACACCGACTTTGAAAAGAAATGACTCCGCAACGGTGAAGAAGACGAATGGAAACCCAGATTTCTAGTATGTAATAGAAGAGCCCAACTTGAAGCTGGCTCCGATTTATATGTCAAAAGGGAACGAGCAGATAAGAGCGAATATTCACGCTGTAATGACCCCCACCAAGAGCGGCGAGTCTGGCCGAAATCAGTCTGACACCGGAAGGAAGGAAGACAAGGCTGGCAGCTAGCAGTCACCCGAGACCAGTCCACAAAGTAACAGCGCGGCCGCGTGCACGGCAACTACAACCAACGCACGAACCGCGCGAAGAATCAATCGAATAGAAGGAAGGAAAACGGAAGAACAAACTCAGGGATCGCTGCCGCGATGGCAATCAATCAATCAATCAATCGACAAGAAGGGCTATCAATCAAAGCGCAGCCTCTGATGCTGCAAACACCATTTCCGGGATGAATGATGCTCTCCTCCTCGCTTGCGGCTATGTATGCGCCGCTGGTCAGCAGGGTTCTGCCCAGAAGGGAGGGGGGAAGAATGAGTATAAGATCACTGTAGAAGAGATGGCGAAGACCAACCAAATCAATACACCACTTCCCGTCCGCCAGGTAAGATGAAAACGAAATTACTCCTACAAGCACTCCGCTCCAGCAACCCGGCAGCCTCTTACGAAGATGACGGACGCACGAGCATCAAATCAACCTCTCCGGTCAGTCCGTCCAGCTCCGTCGGTCTCTCCCCCCGGTCGGTCAATCCTGATGCCTCTAGTGCCTTCCAGTTCCCGTAAGTCTACCGTCCGCGCAAGTGCCAAGCAGGTCCCACCCACTCACGCTGTTAATGAGGATGACGAAACGGGGGCCGACGTTGAACGATGGACGTGATCCTGCTGCGGCGTCATGTGATCGGCCCGTGGCGTCGCGGATGACTGAAGAAGGAGAGAGGAGAAGCTGCAGGCGCAACAGAGAAGGGGAACAGACTGGGAACATATTGGGAACAGGGGAACCGGGTGGAGGCGGTC
The DNA here is from genome assembly GCA_963920665.1 of Straminergon stramineum. Lineage (NCBI taxonomy): Eukaryota > Viridiplantae > Streptophyta > Bryopsida > Hypnales > Calliergonaceae > Straminergon > Straminergon stramineum. The sequence goes on from OY987264.1 coordinate 7,508,599, forward strand.
CGAGAGGAAGACCGAAGAAGCCGCTGCTCCTGCTGCTGCGAAAGGGTCCAGCGGTACGACCCCCGTGAGTGGGACCCACCGGGTTGAACAAATCACCGATGCCCATCTGGCATCGAGGCGACTTCGTCAGCGGAGGGTCTTCCCATCCGGCAAATCGGCAGCCACTTCCGTCCGCGGCCTGGCGGGCCCCCGGGCCTTTGGTCCCCCGGGGTGGGTCCCGCCATCCTGCTGCGGGAAAAGTAATAATACTAACTTACGTACTGCGACCCCCTGCGGCAATTTCCTCCCCTGGCCTGCCTGCAACTGAACTGAGGGAAGGATCAAATCCTTCCCTGCAAATTTACTATTTCAATGCGTTTTTTTAATGTTTTTGCAGCAACTCGGCAAGCACTTCATTATGTTTGCTCACTGTGAGGGGCAATAAGGTACTGACTCCATAATAATCAAGAAGAGGAGTAACTCTGGTCATCATTGACCACAGTGAATGAAGAGTGTGTTGGGGGATAGTTCTACTAAGGTAAGAACATCCATAACTGTCAATTTAAGCAATTCAGCATAGTTAGGGTCAATTTTTTTTAGAAAAAATCATTTTTTCAATGTAAGCAATTGAAAATCATGAATTTTGGAGGAAAAAAAAATTAGAATTTTTGGATAAGGCATCGAATTTCTACGAATTTTCAAAGTAGAACTCCCTAGGGCACCCATAATCACACTCTACTAAATCTGCCTTGATTTTAGCACCAAAATCTGAAAAAATCAGAGCCCACCAACCACAATGAAGTATGGAGATGGTTTCAAGGTACTTTGAAGACAGTTTCAAAGTATTTTGGGGAATACTTTGAAGGAACTCTACTCTCAAACTATGGGTACACTAATGGTTACAGGTGTTCCTACCTTATCTAACCTTAAGCCTTTGACAATAATCATCACTAATAGCATCTGAGGATAACATACACACTATATAAATATTTTCAGAAATTGTATTGGAATCGCTACTTTTGATTTAGGTATTGTTGTAATTGGGACTCATGAACCTCCATGTATACAAATGAAAATATTTGTAGAAGTACTTGTTAGCTTTGATGGCTTGTAAGATAAATTTCTTAGGACAAGGCAACCTAATTGTTAAGGCAATCTAATTTCACTATTTTGTGTAGTTGACATGCCAAGGTGAGGATTTCTAATGCACTCATTTGGACACCATATGAACAAGTTATGAATTTGTATACATGTCCTAAAAGACCAAGGCCTTTATTCAAACAAGAATCACTTGGAATTGCCAATTCTATTGCAAAAAAAATCCCTTTTTAAAATTGCAATTTTTGCATATCTAATGAAAGGATTTTGTAGTAGTTATACTAGAATAAGAATGAGAGGAAGAAATTTCAAATAGGTTGATGGTGTAGAGTGCAAGATATTTGCATTGCAAATTGATCAAAATGATAGGTTTTTTGAAACTTGCATGATTAGATTGTAAAACTTAGAATCTTCTTAACTTCATCTTCTAATTTTTTATGTTGAGAATTAGAATGTAAAATCTATAAAAAAAAATAAAAATTTATATACACTTGAGTGTCTTCTTTAAAAAAATTGTATAGAAGTAGGTACAAGAGAGGAAGAAAAAATAAATTGTCACCATTTCAAAGATGGAATTGAAATACAATAGTCCTAATGCAAAGATTGGGCTAGCAAGAGGATTTAACCTCATTAGATGGGATTCAGCTACTTTGGAGGGCCGTTTGAGGCCAGTTCCCCAAGTTGGGAATGAACAAGGGCTCGCCAAAATTTAAAACTATTAAAAAGTTAATTTTTTTTCAGAAAAATTATTGAATTTTTTTTATTGTATTTGATGTGGTCGTCGCCTGACCACATCAACAAGTTGTTGTGGCCAAGTTCCCATAGTCGGAGAACTTGTAGGAACTTGCAGGAACTTGCGGTCTTCCACGTTAGCTCATTCTCTTCTAATGTGTGGCACTCTTTTTTATGAAAAGTTGGAAAAATTGAGTTCTAAAAGAAATGAGATTAATTATTTCTTCTATGATTGCCTGGAAAATAAGATGTTCTGTAAATTTCACATCACTAATCCAAGTAGAACAAATCAAAACTCTCCATGTAGACAAAAACATACTATATGAGAAATAAAGTTTAAAAATTTTCTTTTAAGTTTATAGATTCTTTTGGGTTTTCCATCCGTATTTAGATTTGCATTCAAATAGTTCTAGGAGCAAGTGTCATGTATATAATGTCAACTCTTGTCTATATCATTATTCACCAAGGCAAAAGGATCCTCTTACTCCCTGAAGTCCTAAGACCATACTTTCTTTTAAAAACACTCAAAATTGTCAATTCCATTGCATTGATCCCAAAATACTAAAAAATTACTTTGAAAAAATTCTAACCATAGGATCATGCACTAATATTACTTAAAATCATGTGGTAAAATTTTGTGAAGTTTAACTATAAAAATTAAAAGCAAATTTCAATTGGCAACAAGATAAAAATTAGACTTAATTCAAGAAATTCATATGACTTTGACCTCTATTTATAGAAATTTGTGCACTATAAATTTTGAATTTAAAAATCTACCATACTCAACATCATCTTAAGTTTATCTCCACCAATTTTGATGGTTTACCCCAAAAATAAAAAATTTCCAAACAAATCCTAGAATGCAAGGATGTTCTAAGAATTGACTACATCCTTGGGTTTGGGGAAAACACATTTTTAATCACATATTTCAAAAACATAAATATCAACAATGGATTGGAAGATTTACTCATCATTTTTAAACACTCAAAAAAAGTTTCAAAAATAATCTCTAATTTCTATAGAAATTAGAAGGCTAAAGTAGAATTTTAAGTGTCTAAGACATTAGGCTTACTTGAAAAAGGGACCCATTTTGTTCCTCTTATATTCCTAATTTGTTCTTGGATAGAGACCTAGCATTGAGAACATCAAACTTACATGGATTCTCCTCTTTCACAACCATCCATGCCTTCAATGGAATGTCCACTTCGGAATTGGTGGATAAACATCAATTGTTAGACTTCACAAGCCATGCAAAGATGCTCTGGTCTAATTACTTGTTGCCCATAATTGAAATGCCTTTTGTAATTGGTTCTCCTCTAGTAATCACCTTCTCTATTCCCTCTATTGTCCCCTTCAAAGTCAAGGAATATCCTTCTCTCCTCTACTATCTCCACCAAATTTGGACTCTCAGAGAATATCATCGTCCCCTCTATTGCCGCTTATGAGTCAATGAATATCTAGTTCCACTCTACAATGAAGGTACATCTTAAACTAGTTGCATTGGTCCTTATCACCAATCACATTTTGTGTGTTTATGAATGTCATTGTCTTCTCCACTACCTTTGCCAAAGTCCAGGGATATCAATACCCCTCTATTACTGTTTAGAAGTCAATGAATATCGATGTTTTGTCTATAGTGGAGGATCATTTGAAACTAATTGCAAGGGTCCTTGTCACCAATCATATTCTCTATGTATATGAATATCCATATCCCATCTATTGCCTTTACCAAAGTCAGGGAATATCGTTGCCATCTTCTATAGCCCTCCAAAATCAATGAATATCCAAGTCCCTGCTATAATGAAAGAGCATTTGACACTTGCTACAATGGTCCTTGTCACGAATCATATTCTTTGTGTTTATGAATATCCATGTCCCATCTACTGCCTTTGCCAAAGTGAAGGAATATCGTTGCCCTCCTCTATTGACCCTCTAGAGTCAATGAGTATCCATGTCCCCTATACAATGAAGGAGCATTTGATGCTAGCTGCAATGGTCCTTGTGACCAATCATATTCTTTGTATTTATGAATAAATTGCTTTTTGTTTTTCAAAGACATTTTGCTACAACTATTGATTGATTAGAAGTTCACGCCATAAGTAGCAAGTGTCACCCTTGATATTTCATATCAAAGTCAATGTCTATAATAACTTGAAGAATAGTAAATAGCAACCAATGGTGAATAAGTAGTTGTATTGAGTAGTGACTTCTTCAAAATAGAACCTAAATTTGCCAAAAATATATATGGGGATATATAGAGAGATATAGAGATATGTGTGTGTGTGTGTGTGTTTGTGTGTATGGATAAAAATGAATGTTATGGGGAATCCCATTAAAAATTTTGAATAGATATTGAGGGCCTACATTATCATTTTCAAATGAAATCCATAGCTCCATATTGCAAAATTAGGTTTTATAACAAAATAACTGTATCCCACCTTAATGGAGCTAATTGAAAATCAATTCATTAAGTGTTTGGACAAACAATGAAAAAAACATTCTATAAGGACTTCACTGAAATTTATTACTTGCAATTTCATTCTTGTGCCAAAAGAATAGAAATGAAGTGCAAAAGAATAAGGATGAAATTTGGAATTTAATAAGTTCATTGAAATCAATTGTGACCCATCAATCAATTTTTTTGATTACTCCTATATTTTGGACTTTCTATTGTGACTATATTAGTTATGGTAATTGCAACATCTTCATTGTTCTATTTGGTGAGGTAGAAAGAGGGATACTTTTTGACCAAATTTCATCATTATGGACTTTATGACTTATGAGGCTCATCATGTCTAAGTCATTTATGGTCTCAATAGAATACAAAATACAAACATTTTGGGGGTGGAGTTTTTATAAACCTTAGGTAATATCCCTTGAGGAAATAGTTAATATGAAAATTATGGTAGAAATGGGATCTCTTAATTCCAAATACCTTAGGGTTTGAAAAATTTCTAGATATGATAAAATTTATGATTTCTTCAATTATTGTTAAGTTTGCAATAAAAAGACGTTAGATATGAATTTTTGAAATTATCTATCTTTTCATATAAGAAAATAAAATTGAAAACCTTTATTTAGCAATTGAAAAACATTTAACTTTGAAAATTCATCCAAAAAAACTTCTATCAAATTGAGTAATTGAATTTTGGTGCAATAGGCTAAACTATGAAGGTATTGACATGGTATAAAATGACCACTCCATTTCTTATTGTTTGAGTTTCAAAGTAATAAAAACATTTATGATGAACAAAGTTTTTAACAATGAAAAACAAAATCTTTGATTTCATTTTTAATTTATATGAAAAATAACTAGTAAAAAGACTTAAAAAGATAACAAATGCTACACATATTTGTAGCCCATGGCATTAATCCTCCATAGTCTTCTAATAATCAAAATAGTCTTTTGCATTTTGGGGCAAGTTCTTATGAATGCAAATTCTTGATGGTATCTCTTGAAACTTTAGTGTTGAGTAGGTAATTCTTTTAGTTGTCCAACAAACCATGTGCAATAGAAACAAGTTTGTAGTTAGAGAGTTATGATTTTTTTTGGTTTCCCTAAACTTTCAAACAAATAAAAAAAAGTACTTTCAAAAAATTCAAAAAATACTTTCTTGTAGTATAGATTCATATCTACAAGGATTTTTTTTTAATTCATTCTGTTCTAACGAGTGAGATAAAAGATTATGAGAAATTATGTATTGTGGATAGTCATAAAATGTTCCAAAGAAAATAACTACGACATCTTCTACAACATTTTCACCATTGAAATTGCCTTGTTTCAATTCCATGTTTGATTTATTAACAATTGAGTTATTTCTATATATTGAGCCCTTATGTGCAATAATTATTTATTGGGTAAAAATAAAATTGTTTTTTCTTGATTATTTTTTATGAAATTTCCAACTCAATTTTCTAACATAATATCAATTCCTTAGGCAGAAGAAGAAGACAAGCATTCTTTCTTTAAAATTTTCGAAGTTGAAACATCACCTTTCGGAAGGAAAGATTAAGCTTATTGTTCTACCTTGAATATCATTATATTAGCTCAAATGCCAAAGAATTAATCTTATTGGTGGGGAAGTAGACATTAAACTTTAGTGCAAGATCCCATAGTTATAAGTTGCAAAATAGATTATAAATTCAACCATTGCACCAATTTTTCAACACATGTTGTTTTTGGTAGGTTTGCCCCCAAATCCCCACACAACTTTAGGGGTTAAGTTGTTAGGAATATTCTAGAATTTCTTTCATTTTTATTTGGACGGTGCAAAGAAGCGATCTTCATTGGAGTGATGCAGTTGTTTACATCTACACATCTATGGATGAAATGTACAAAATTAGGATGAAAATTAAATTATTCATCTAGAAGAATGTACATTCATCCAAAGCGATAGTGTCCTTAGAATATGTAGCAAATGAACAATTTCATCCAATGAAAATGGGAGAATTTATCACCTAGTATTCCCTCACTACAAAATTTTATCACTTTTCATCCAATGAAACATTGTTGCGCCCCCCCGGTGGGTATGTTTCCATGTGTCCCGGTAGTAGTTTGTTGAGGTGCCTGGATCGAAGTTAGGTGGAAATGCCCAAATGTAACATGAGTCGTTCACGGACACCTAAAAAACAACCTAAATCCAAGGGCTTGTGGACCCAAAGTAGACAAGTGGGGTTCTAAAGTAGACATGTGGGGTTTTCAAGAAGTAGCCTTTCATTCGCACTTGATTCAAGTTTAGAGTGTGTTGCTTTTGGGTGTTTCCGTGCCCACTTTGGTGTTAGTCTAGTGTCTACAATAGGTGCATCTATGAAGTTTTTTTTTCATAAATTTGTATAATATCCATACAGGCTTGAAAAAATACAAAATCAATTTTGTTGGTTTCCTAAACCGTTTCCTAACCCACAGACAACATTTTTTTTCCTGCACAGACCCTCATGATCATGTCACCTCTTATAAGTGTCCGTTTTAGATGTTCCCACCTTAGAACCAGGCACACTAACTGAATGGCTCTCCATCCTGGTGGGTTTTTTGGAGGCTTATTATATTATTTGTTAGATTTCAGACATCAATTTCAACATGAATCTCAGACATTCAGTTACCGTCTGGCGGAGTGTTGCTTGAATGCATTGCTGGATTTGTCGACAAGGTTGGGGTTGGGGCTCCTGGTACTATCATACAGACTTGCTGACTTTTTATTCACTCTGCAGTTGCAGTGTCCCCATAGGAGTGTATTGCTACTGGGGGCCCGGGGGAATCCCAATCATCCCATGTGAGCTTCCTCAGCTTTTAAGCAGACCATCTTGGAATGGAGAATAAGGTACACCTTGTGCTTTGTCCTTTTAGTAAGGGTGCAAAATTAGTGTCACTATAAACCCAAAAAAAATTGTGAAAATTGATACAATAGGAAGAAAAAGAAGACTGTTTTTTTTGGTTTTGTTTTTTGAAACACATGGACAATTTCCACAGAAAGAAGACTGGTTTGAAAGATTGTGTGAATGAAGCATCTTTTGGTTATGTAAGCAGCAGCACTTTTCAAAGAAAACAAGTGAAGAAGCATCTGTTGGGGATGGGTCAACTATCTAAGCTTTCCTACAATATGGTATTCCATACTATTTCAACCTACAGCTATTTCAATTCAACACTCTATTTAATTTATCTAAAAATTGAATGACATTGATATATTTTTATCCCATGCATGAACCCTTGAAGATGCATGAACCCTTGAAGGATGCTGAGGACTTGAAAAGTGTTTGATGGATGATTTCATAGATCATTATAAAAACAAAGAATGCAACTATTGGTTCAAGAATTAGAGCATTTTGATGACTATGTTGGTCATGGAGGTTGCGTATTTCAAGGGTTAATATGGCAAATCAGTGTAGTATGGACAAAGTAAGTTATCATGTCCACCATATGGAAGTATTGAATTAGCAGCTGAGTGGTCCAATGTGAACTCATAAGGAGCCAACCCATAGGTGGGTTGCATTGCAAACATGCTGTGTAATTTTATTAATATTGTACGAAAGTGAAGCTCGTGGGTTGTTGGGCGGCTTTGACCCTGGCAACCTTCATCATCAAACTTCAAGCAAAGTGGCCATCCCTGCCCACTTGCATTTCTTGGGCAGCAGATTTACTTATTAAGTTTAACTTACTCTGGACGACGGACAGGAAATGATAGGCCAGAATAAAGCCCCGCACACTCTCGTCCCAAATCACAAAAATGAACCAAGATCTACCAATTTCCTAGAGATGAGGGTTGAAGGACAACCCTTTTGGAGCAGTGTCCTTGGCCACAGTCTTCTGGTTAGGAATGTCTCTCCTCGCGGGTTCCACTATTGCAGTAGCCATTGATATTTGACATCACAAAGGTGGGTACCCCCCAAAACCACAACTTTTGGCTATTGTGCCTAGTTACTATTGTGACTATTATTAGGGTAGTCCAACTTTCATTAATTTCCTTGTTGGCAAGTGAAAGGAGGTTCCAACGCACCAAAGAATGCAACATTTTCATATCGTATGCAAAAGTTAGGAAGGGTGAAAGTTTCTTTTGGTAGAGGTTCTAAAATTGCTTCTTTCAATAGGTACATATTGATTTTAGAGATGGATAGAGAATGATGATGGCGGTTTTAGGCAAGGTGGGATTTGGGGTGTATCTACCTTACATGAATTTCAAAGATGCCTTGGTAGCCATGCAATCGTGAAGGAGACTCTTATATGAAATGACTTTTTCTAATGATAATAGACAAATTTGGGGAGGACAATCTCTTTGGAGAAAAAGAATAAGGAAGGAAGGATACATAATCAAAGTTAGTGGATTTTATTTGGTCATGTTATTCACCAAGAGAAAGGTGGGACATGAATAATTTTTCCCTATTTTTTTTTGACAAAATTTGATATATTTTTTTTCATTTTAGTCATTCAATGGGAAATTTGTGGAGTGTGAAATTTAGACACTACAAATATCCTAGTTATCCTAAAGAATGTTACTCAAACTTGTATGGGCTTTTGCAATTTCAAAATATGGGTCTATTTTCAAAGAAAGTACTTGTTTGTTGTTTGAAATCTAATCTTTGGCATATAAATTTTTTCACCAAAATAGGCATTTATCATGTATTTTCTAATTTCTTTTTCTCAATTGCAATGACAATGCCGTGTAGTATAATAGTGAGTTCAACACTTTTATAGTTTTTTGACGTGAGTTTTTTTTAGTACCTAGAAATGTAATCCAAGATTTTGAACTTCAAAGTTGAATACAAAAATTCAAAAAAATACTTAAATAGTGTGACCTAGAAAAATATGATTATTTCAATTGTAAAAAAAAATTCAATGAAAAAATTAGAAATGATCACAATTATAGTTCTATGTGCAATCTTTAAATTTGATGTACATAATGCACCATAACAAAACATTGTTCAGAGGTATATTTCCCAATTTCAAGCACTTGGAGATTTTTCATATTTGTCGGTGGTGGTGGTCAAGTAGCCCATGTGACCTTTCTCCTCCAAAAATTGTCCTCCACCTCAAGTTGAATGTGTATTTATTGTAGACCTTTTTCAAGTTTCTCAAAACACTTCATTTTAGTGCATTGTGACAAAAAGCACTGTGTACCATAGCATGCAAACACCATGTGATTGAATGACTAAATTATTGATGAATGTGGTCCAATTTGATGAACTTATGGTTGAAATTTAGATTTGATATGTATTGAAAGCAGATAAAAATGAAATTTTGGATGAAATTGTACAGGAATTTTGATGAAATCATATGATATGGATGAAGGTAGATGGAAGTTGGATGAGATGAAAACCACTCTACTGGAATTAGTGTGAAAACAATATAGACCACATTATGTTGATTTTCTCTCAAATTTTATGAACTATCATGATATTAATTACTTCCATTTTGACCAAGTTATTATTTGTAGGGTGCACAATTGAATTAGCTTGGATAGTAGAAAGACCTCCAAATAGGTCCTCTCATAGTAACTTGTAAAATCATATTTTGTCTAGGTTCAATTGTACTCATAAAGAAGGAAGTTGGAGTTGTGCTACAATCATAAGGTAATTGTAACCACTTTCTAAAATTTCTAAACCAACCTCTAGATATTATTGCCTAAAATGTACTACTTTTATTCATGAGAGCCTATGGTCGCTTTTGGATATATCTATTTATTGGCAACACTTTGAAAATTCATAGATTAATCATAAAGTACTCCTTTGACTTCCAACATAATTTATCAAAGAATTAGAGATTTTATTAATAGGAATAATTCTCAATTGCTTATTCAAATGCAATTAGCTATAGTGACCTTGACAATTGTTGCTTATCACATAGTGTGAAGTGTATCATAAGTGTAGGGCAATGATGACAACTTCTTGCTAAGTATTATTTTATTTTTGAAAAATTAGATTTGGCAAACGCTAGAAATGGGATTTTTCGGCCAATATTCTTAATTTCACCATACAAGTTTTTTTGTTATTTAAAAAAAATAATCCCCCTAATAATTTTTTGCATCTCTTTTTAGAATTATCATCCACCCCCCTACCCTTCACTATGTAAGTATATTCATGCTTCATGAAAAGGGAACTTGGGAAGAGAAGTGAGGAGAAAATCAATCTCACTAAGGTATGAATCTCCACCTAATTTAGACTACTTTCTAAAACCGACCACTACAGATTCTTGCCTAAAATGTATGCCCATTGTTCAAGAAAGTCTATGGTCGGTGTTAGAATGACCTATTTTCACCACTTTCAAAAATTCATAGTTTATTCATACAGTGTCCAAAAAATGCATTCTAAGAAACTCTAAAATCCCCTTAATTTGGTTTGTCTACCAACAAGATCCCACAAAAAAGATTTTCCATGTGAGTATAGTGGGAACCATGCTGGATTGCTCATAGTTTGTGTGTGATTTTTAGGGTGTACCTTAGGTACCTTAATACTAAAGTTGAAGTGGGATGTGATGAGCCCCTTTGATTGATGAGTTTGTGGCCAGGCCAGGCCAGGTGGCCAGGGAGAATGATTGGGAGACTGGGACAAGAATTTGCAATGCCTTTCCTTAAGCTTATCCTTTGGGAAACATTCCTCCATATCTGTTTCTTTTGTTTGGAAAGGTCACATAGGGGGCTGGGACAATTTCAAATTTTTCAGTACTTACAAAGGATACAGGGCCTATGCAAAATATATTAAAAAAACTGCAGGGATTGTGTGGACACAAATTAAAGGCTCCCAATGGCCCCTTTCAATCATTAGTCAAAGGGCGTTGACCAAGAAGTACCCACAATCGAAAATTAGGTGTAAGTGTATGGTTTTATTTTAAAACACCATCCAAGATTTTAACAAAAATAGTATGTAGATAAAATTTGTAAGTAAGGTATATTCATCTTTGGAATATGAGTGGTGGAAATCTAATTTTAGAGTGCAGATTGGATGGATCCAATGCTTGAAGAAAGGAAACATTTGATGTAATAAGGGATAATAATATATGGAGTGAAAATTGCAATGCATAGTGAGTGATTCCAACCGTGCATTACACATATTTTGGGGGACAATTTTTTATAACTGAGGAAATAAGCAAATGAATCAACCGACCTTGCAGAAATGAATAACTGTTTCTTTGTCAGCGTATATCTTAACCCTTGAACGCCAGGCTGGTGACCATGGAAATGAGCCATTTTGGAACCGTGTGACATCATCTACTTTATAAAAATAAAAAATACTCATTGGGAGTCAAACTATTGTAGAAGATCTTCCCTTTCTACCCCTCATTCTGAAGATGAATAGTTGCAATTCTGTCCTATAGAGGAGAATTCCTCGACATTCATTAGACAAAAAATATCCACCGCATCATTTAGGGGTTAACCCCTAATATTCCTCAATTGCATTTTGAGCCACAAGAACGCAAGAAATGGTTACTTTTGTGTCAAGATTTTCTTAAGGAAAGAAAATTTAAACTGTGACAGTTGTAACCATAAGATCTTAACCCAATCTCTGTGTAGAATACATACACAAAACTACAAACTCAAATTCCTTACCATTTGTGAGATCAACTAGCTCATAATAGGAAGTTTAAACTTTTCTGTCAATGTGTTTTTGTGGAGATCTTAACTTCAAAATTCAGTGAGAATTGAAGGATGTTGAATTTAGATTGCATCTTTGAGTATGATGTCAATGCTAGGGTTAAAAACTACACATACTAAAAATCAAAACTTGAATAGACTTTTGAGAAAAAATTATGCACCTTGTATTACAATGGCCCCATTGAAACCAATAAAGCATTCAAAAAGTATCAATAAAATCATTAAAATTTCAAAATACCTTTTTCTACAATCCCAACGAAGGATTTTTATATTGTAACTACAAAAAGTGAGAGGAAAAAATAATTGGAAAAAAGTTTAAAAGCACAAATTTTATGGCCTAGAACACGATTTTTCTTGCCATTGCCCTCAAGGAAGAGTGTTATCATTTGTTAGAAAACTCCCAAGTGAAAATTACCCACAATTATCCTTTGGTATTTACAAAAATCAAATTTTTAGGCCAAATCACTCAAAAATTCATAGAAAATGCATTTGAACTTTCCTATGGACAAAAATTATATCTCCAAAATTACATAACAAATTTGTGCTTGAACAAGTCAAAACTCAAATTGTAGGAGTTGACCAAAATTCCAAAACCTCAACTTGTTTGCCAATAATTTTAGGGACTAATCTTTTAGATCCCATCTATTTTTTAGGAAAATACATTCCTAAATACCATTTTCAAAAGAAGACTCCATTAAGAGTTATAGAAGTGTAAAAAGAACTTCCAATTGTAGAAAGTGAAAGAACACTAGATGGTGATTGATGTGGTATGCCAAATTTGGTGCACATTCAACATTGCACTTTGTAACAATTTATGTGTATTGTAAGGCACTTTGGTTGGAGGGTTTGTGCATTACTTGGTGACTTCTTCAAATTTATAGCTAACCAATTTTTTTTTTAATTCATAAATTTGGTGGAACAAATTTGGATGCGCAACTTAGAATTATATGCTTTTTGTATAGATTAAAAGCATACACAATTCTTCTAATTTTGTTTGCTAAATTCCAAGTTAGAAAATCCAATCCATGTGCATTGCATTGGTCAAGCTTTTGTACGACTCTAGCCCTGACTCGTGTACATACCAAAAGGTCAATACTAATACCTACACATTTGTTTTTTGATCTTCAAAAAAACAAAACATCAAATTTACATTTGCATATGATATTAATACTTAACTGTATATTGCGATATATAACATACATTGACAGATATTATTGAATTATTTACAAATTGTGTATTGTAGAATTTGGAGATTGTCCATGGCTTAGATTGCAAAGAGTCCTCTACTAGTTGATGCAAAGCAAGATTTCCAACAATTTGGCATGAAATTTTAAACTTTGGTTGATTTCAAGTTACTTTGAATTACATACTAAGAGTGACTACATTGGACTCGTATGGGATCTCATTTAGTGTTTTCGATGTGCCAAATCTTAGACAATTGTATGGGGCAATTTGAACTATGAACTTGATGAAAACAGATGTCGTGTAATTGAACACCAGCCACTATATAGTTATTCACCCAAGCCTTTACTTGAATTGATGTTCCAACCAACTTTTGTTTTGAATTTATTGTAATGCAACCCTATTATCATATGCATGACCTATACTCCAATAAGATTTCATCCCTCTAAGTTTTTTTTACTACACTTGTTCTTCCTAGCAATTTGATGGTGGAATGTACTAGCTCAATTGATTCTTAAATACATTCACTAACAAACAAAAGGTTAAAACAAAAAGCACACCTAAGACATTAGAATTAGTTTGAAAGAACATGTCTAATGTCAATTTTTTATACGTTGTAACAACTTTATTCAAATTATAATTCTAGGATCTTAAATTAGGTGTATTGTCATGAAGTACACACTAAGAAAATAAATCACATCAAAATTTCATATAAATTGAAGGATTATGATGTTTGATCAAGATGAGGCTAGAAATTTTGAAGTTATTGTAGAATCATTCAATCTTCTTTTTACATGTTAAATCTAAAATCATGATCAAATACAAAATGCAAGTTTTATGGAAAGAACATGTATATGAATAGTATAATATCCTAAATGTTTACTTTAAACAAAGTCAAACATCATTGATAGGCAATCAAAGTAAAAGCAAGTGCCAAAGCCCAAAATTGATGGTGCTAGGATTCTTTTTAGTACAACTTTAGCCACAAATTAAGTATTGAGAGTTGAAAGCTCTCGATTTAGGAATTTTGCAAGTATGAATTTAGTCTTTGTTTAAGGCATGCATACAAGAATTATTGTCTTTGTGAGTGTCTCTTGAAATAAAAACAAGTGCATTTTGCTAATTTTAATCTACTACTATATTATTGTGTTGACTAGGAGTGATATTGGATACCTCTTGGTCAAATTGATGGTATGAATTCAATATAAAATACTATAGTAAGTGTCCTGAAGCTATCATGACCGACATAAGTAATTTGGAAATAAAGAAGTCGAAGTCTAACAAAGTATATATGGAAGCAAACACATAAATACAAAACTTAGCTAACATATATCAATTTATCCCATTTCAAAATATACCCTATAACTTTCTGTATGAATTCATCCATTGACTTTATTTCCAAATTCTATTATATTTGATTATCTTCTTAGGGATCTTTTTCACTCAAGTCAAGGGACCTACACAAGAATCATTAATCCCTAAAATTTTTTACTATATTTTCACCAAAAATATTCTAAAACTGCCATTTCTACTAGTAGTATCAAATTTTAGAAAAAAAACACATTTTCAAACACATGTAATTAGAGAATCTTGCAGTATGCTAGTTTGAGAAGACACACAAAAAATTTCAAAAATTTCTACTATGTAGATTGCATGATATTAGAATTTGAATTGACAAAAATCCTTTTGGAGGGCCTTGAGAAAAAATGGGCAGTTGTAGTTCACAAGGTCACAATTGTATGAAAAAATTTCCAAATGGAGATGCTTCTTCAGATTCATTCTTCGAGGCAAGTTGGCTACATGTTGGAAAAATTTCAAATCATTTGGAATTACACAACATATAGGAAAAAATAGTAAGTAGAAAGAAGTGGAGAATGATTCAAAATACTAAATTGTTAAGATTTTAGTTATGGAGTTGAAAAATGCCAATTCCAATGGTTGTAATTTTGTATTTAACAATCTACACCCAATGTTTTAATTTATTTTTCAAAAAATATTGAAAATTGAGTTAAGTAAAGGGCTTCAAAGTTTATTTTAGAATAGAGAATCTATAACTACCCACAAATTAATACTATCACCTCATTAATCAAAATGGAATGACTGAAAGCTTCCCACGTATATATAAATTTAGAAAACCAATTTCAATTTTTTTCCTTTAAAAAGTGATGTTTAAAGAATTTTTTTAGCTATCCCTACTACTTGCCATTCAATGATAATGACATATCATGCACTAATTTTTTAACCATTTAGTCAAAGTTATGAAAATTTTCATGCTTTAAATCTATTTCTTGGGCACATGTTGTGTAAAAATTTCAAAGAAAAAAATAAATTTTTTGTTTGTAGTGAGTTGCCCAAAATTACTATGTTGCCAAAGAACACAATTGAAGCCTTTAGGGGCTAAAACATCAATGGATGAAAAATGTACTTCTTTGTGCTAGGAATAATTTTTCATTTATTGATCCATTGTTCAAAATTTGAAGGTCTAGTCCTCAAGGGTTTACAAAACTAAGTTTTAAATGGGTTCTATTGCTCAAAAACTTGCTTGTATAGAAAAATAATCAATATTCTTTTTCAAAATCATATTTATTATACTTTAAAATAGACTTGAATGATCATACACTTTAAATTAACCTCTTCAGGAAAAGGCAATCTAATTTCAAACAAAAAATAATGCAAACATTTCCCAAATACTCAAAATTATGGGGGGTCATCCATCTAAATGTTTGTAGATTCTTGAGTTAATTCACTTACTTCTATACAATATAGATTTAAATAGATTTCCTTTGCAAATATTATTTATCTTTGAAGGTAAAATAATATTTGACCAAAAATTTAAAAATAACCTATTCAATTAAAAAATGAACCATCAAAAATGACATAAGTGAATAAATAAAATCTTGAAAAATAACCAGAATTTGAACTTCTAATTTTGAGTGAAGGAAAATATTCTTATAAAAATTACAAATAATCCTTCAAAATCTACAATAGATTGAGGAAATTCAATCTATTGTAGATTTTGAAGGATTTTTTCAATTTTTTTCGTGGAAAATATTATTGAAAAACATTGGTTAGTGTACCACTAGATATAATTTTATGAATATGATCTATGGATCATTATTTAGAAATTTGGTTTCAAATTATTCATGCAAGTATTATTTTCAGTTGCATTTTAATACATATTTATGAATTGGAAAACTTAGATGGCTATTTGTTCTTTTAGGGTACCAACCAATGTTGTACCAACCAATGTTTTTCAATAAAATATGAAAGCAATGATTCGAAATTCCTTTTCCTATTTATAATAGATTGAATATATTTATATATATGCCATTTTCAAAAGAATGTTTTCCTACAAGTTCAAAATGTGAGATTCACATTACAAGGATTCTTATTTCACTCTTACATTCAAGTTGTTTTTGAAAGTCTAATTATTGAACAATACATGTAACTTTTTATTGGGAAACATTCTTACATTTCCTCACCCCTGAAGTCCAAAGGCCATTTTTTTTGGTCAAATTCTACTCAAAATTGTCATTTCTAGTACAAACAACAAAACTTTTAAACTTTTTTTTATTTTTTACATATCTAGTTGTAGGATCTTTCATTGGACTAGGATGAAAATGTCTTAGAGAAATTTAAGAAATTTTGACCTCGTCAATCACAAGACATAAGTGATTAAAGTGAAGACAAAAAGTTTTTTTGATCCCAACTTGACTAAATTATAAAGCTTCAAATCTTCTTAACTTAAATTTTTTGTATTTTAGATTGTGAATTTATTTATTTTTACATTGAAGAATTGAGTTGAGAATTTAGGATTAAAAAATTCTCCCCCCCCCTAATAATTTTCATTCTTTTAAAAATTGTTAAGTCAAAGTAGGTATAAGATAGATGGAAGAACTAAATTATTGATAGCTCTGAGATGGAATTGAAACACACCTATGGTAAGATTGTTCTAAAAAACAAAACAAACCATATGCAATTGTCTTTCTTGATTTTAAAAAAATTGGCTTAAAAATAATCCAGTATATGATTTTATCAAAAATTTGTTGAGATTGCTTACAAAACAAGAAGCTTTATAACTTTCACATTACCTATCTCAATGGAATGAATCAAATTTTTTACATAGAAGAATATCTTATTTATGAAAAATAATTTTTTCTTAAACATTTCAAATTTTGTGTTTATTTTTTGCTACCTCACTTCTCCTATTTGGGGCTTATTCTATCATAAATTTTACTTCAAGCACAAATTGCAATATAAATTGTATTACCTAAAAGCTAACCAATTTTCTTATCTTGAAAAAGTTTCAAAAAATCTTGCCAAAAATTCAAATCATAAGTACATGCCCAAACTTCAAGAGTCCCTCAGGAGGCTCTTAGGCCTTTAAGGGTTGAATTATAGTTAGTATATATATTAAGGAAAGTTTTGAGTTTCTATATTTTACAAATGTAAGAGAACTAATTGTAGCGGATATTTACCCATTGTTGGTAAATACACGAGCACAATCATATTCTTATGTTTGGGGTGGGGGGTGGGGGTGAATTCTATTCTAATGGGTGCCTAATGCCGATCCATTGTGCCTTCCAAGCAATGGATCTTTTCTAAGCTTCCTAAATTGTATAATTCATCAATGAACCCCTAAACTAGCCAAAATGTAGAAGTTACTCCAACTACCTCGATCCCTTGATTGTCGTAGTCTCCTAGTATAACTAAATGTAATCTAAATCTATCACCCCTAACTTGTAGATCAAGTCATTTCATTTCTGAAAACCTAAGATGCATGGAATTTGGACGTTCCTACAAGGAGCTACGGCCAGATGAAGTTTAGTCCTTGAAGAGGCTCTCCAAACTTCATCCATCCCTTTGGACCCTCTCCCTAATTCAAACGACCCTGATTTTTAGACCCTAGTCCTATCCCATCAACTAATATATAAGTTCCAAGTTTGGTCTTGGATGTATGGATGAGTTTCACCTAGCTTCATCCATTTTGGATCCCAAACTTCATCCGCTCATAATTCCCTTGTTATGAGTCAGTTTGGAGCATATTTTATACTCTCCAAACCCCCTCAACGTCTACTCCATGATTCTAAATCTATATTTGGCATGACTCTTGATTCTAAGGGTGCTACCTACCCCTAGGCCTCGGCCCTATTCTATTCTTCCTTTCTTCCTTTCTTTTGCCGCTCTTCTTTCTACCCCAACCCTCATTCCATGAGGAATGTGGTGGTTTGGGTGGTCACCTACTATTCTAAAGCCCTACACTAAGCATTTAATGACCACTTACACCTACTTCATCACCTTAATCCCACTACCTACGAACCCCAAGGAGGGTATTGATGACTCCTTCTTGAACTTCCACTATCTTCTAATTAATTCCCATGACTCCTAACCTACTTCCTAATGGGTGGAGAACCCCTCCTAACTCCTCCTATTAAGCCTTTTTCTTCCTTTGTCCTCCTTCACTTGTGGTGTTGTTGTATTGAAAAGTTGTGGTTTCATGGAGAGAACAAATTTGTGAGGCTTTTCCTATGGCTATTTCTTTCTATGCTTCTACCATGGTGTTGTTTCTATCCTCCCTTAACATCTATCCTAACCTTCCCCTACTGTTCTTCTATCTTCTTTCTAACCTACCCTTCTTCTATCTCTTTCCTATTCTCCCCTTCTTCTATCTTCTCCCTATTCTATCCTTCCCCTATAAATTGGGGTTGAATGGACTTAGAAAGGATGTAAGACTTTGCTAGCATGAACTTAGAGGAATGTAGAGGACTTGCTCACTAGAGCCTATAGCCTAATTTTGGGCACTAAACTTTGCTTTGCTTCCAAAATGTTTTGGAAACTAAACTTTGGAAGTAAACACCACGTAGGTTGAAAGCTCCACCATCAATTTGGGTTTAACACCAAATCTAAGACTAGGAAGTACCTCGAGGTTCGAAGCCCCGCCATTGGTTAGATTTTTAACACACAATGTAAGACTCTTGGCACCTAGGGGTCCAAAGCTTTGCCATCCTAGCGGGACCTACAATGACATGTGCTAAACTTCAACAAGATTAGTAGAATAGAAAGGAGTAGAATACTCTCAATGCTTGTGACACGTGGTACTATGACAATGGTTAGTACAAGACTCAAAATAAACTAGAGACCTCTGAAAGAAACTATCGTCAAGGTACGGTGGGGGGTTGGTTCTTGGGTTAGTACAATAGACACCCAAAGAACCTCCAAAAGACGTGACAAGACCCAAAGGAAGGAGACAACACCAACAAAGACTCGTAATGCAAGTTGGCATGGTAATGATTAGTACAAGATTCAAAAGAAGCTAAAGGCCCCACACAACGGCATCGCTAAGATACGATGGGGGATTTCTATAGGGTTAGTACAAGGAACTAATGGACACCCACAAGACCTCCAAAAGACATGACAAGACCCAAAGGAAGGAGACAACAACATCCTTTCTAAGGTTACTGGAACTAGGTGCTCAAGATTTGAGCAAACTTGAAACAATTAACCAAAAAGAGACACAAGACTTAGCAACAACAAAAACAAGAAGACACAAGGTGCAAAGGTACCCCAAGACCTCTACAACTTGCAAAAAGACTACCAAAAGAGAGCAAAAAACAAGAAGAAGACAAACATTGCCAAGGGTTTAGGGTGAACGCCAAAAGTTCTAACAAAGTGAATCCAACAAACGCAAATACAAAATGAGGGTGGTTTGAGAAGAGAAGGGTGCCTAATTTATAGGCGGTTGGGCACCCTTCTTCCCCTCTAAGTTACAAGCCAAGAATTCCGTTCCCACAAAAGGGAACCCTAAACCTTAGATCTCCTTGAGATTTTTACCTACATAGGTCTTCCACCTCCGAGCTTCTATACAAATCACAAGCCAAGAAACCTGTTCTCCAAATAGGAACCTTAAACCCTAAATCTTCATGAGATCTACGGCCATAACTAGAGTATTGACTTCCTAGCTTCTAAGTTGGTCTATTTTCTAAGTTTTGGAATTTAACTTCGATTGGCAAACGGATTGCACTACTGGCTCCACAAGGCCATTTTTAGTCTAGATGAATTGTCCACTCTTTTTCCCTTTGCAACAACTCCATCAAAACCTAGTGCCATCTCTAGTAAAAAAAGGTTGAAAATCTAACTTTTGGGGGTTGCCTTTTTGAGGAAGGTGATTGACCAAGGTGATTCAGAAGGTCTAAAAGGGGTAAGAAAAGACCTTTCGTCAATTTCATTTCAACTTTGTGAGCTCCTGGGATATTGGTTAATTCCCCGAACACATTGCCATGTCATTTAATTTGGAGGAAACCTCCTAGTTCAAGTACCTTCCACTATTGAAATGTTGCAAAATTTGTTGAAGCACTTTATTAATATTAAAGGACTTACCCTAATTTCTAACAAGATTTTACCGCCCTCCAAGGAATTTGTTATAGTGGGTTTCGGCCGTTGATCGTCTAGAAAGAATATTTCTACAAGTTAGAAAATTACGAGACTTTTTGCAGGACCTCTTAGGGAATCTTACAATGTTTGTGCAAGCTCATCTTCTTACTTTGTACATGTAGGGATAGGGAGGATAAATCCTACCCTCTGCTAAATATGTAGGAATAGGAAATCTTTTACATATAAGGGAATCTTGATGAATGGACTTTGCTTCCAACTCTCTAGCTTGCTCGAGGCCCTAGCTCAACATCCAAGGGTTGTAGATTCTTCCGCATGACCGTCTTGGCATAGTAACCCTTGCAATGCTAACAATTGGAGTTCTATGGTTTCAAAGGTGGAATGGGAAAATGGAGACCTACCTAGGGATCTCACAAGGCTTCTCTCGGTTCAATTCTAGCTAGAGTAGGCTATTACTTAGTAGGTTTAGCTATTGTTGGCAACTTCACTTGAACTTTCTAACTTTCACCATTTGAGGTTCTAACCTATGCATAGGTGGACATCTAAGGCGTTACTAGACCTACAACCCTAAATGAGGTCAAATACCTATTTGGATATGTCACAACCCATTTCAGCTTTATGCTCTATTTTGGGCTTTCTACATCCAATTACCTCCTAAATTGCAAGATTTGGAAAAAAGAAAAACTATGAGTCCCCGGTAATGAATTGGGAGCTCACAATAATACAAGAATGTACCAACATTTCTATTGATTAAAAAAGGTTTTGTGGGTTTGGAACCTATTTTTGTTCATCAATTGTTCAAAATTTGAATACTTGCAATGGTCCCTCTAGAGTTAAGAAAATCATATTAGACATCAATTGTATCATATTACCTTTTCTTTATGTGTTTTATTTATAATTAGGTAAATTTTTCTCTAAGTGGTTTCTAATACGTTTTTCAATATTTCAGGTCACATTTCAAAAGTTCAAATTTGTGTTTTTCTTTTTTCTTTTGACAATAATAAAAGGAGACCTTTATTGCAAGAAGAAAGAAAAAATTTGTGTTCTTTTTCAATAGTCTGTAGAAGTCAGTCCCGTCGATTGGGTGGCCAATGCGTGGGAGACAAGTGGAATCTTTTTGTCCCTCCGTTGAAGAATTTGGATGACCAAGTGTCTCTTTCGATGGTTTTGAAGTCTGGACTTTGGAAGGTACTCGACAAAATAAATTTTTAATATTTTAGATTTTTTTTCTTTGAACCAAACGGCAGACAGAATAGATTTTGAATGCCGGGATCTAAGTTAAGTTAGTCTCAAGGTTATCCCTCCCTCCCAAAGAAATGTAGAACTTATAAAATTGGAGGGCACTCACTGAAGCAGAGCATGATCATCTTGCCAGTGCCGAAGTCTAACTTAACTTATCAATAATATAAGTTCCAAGACTCCCAAGACTCCCAAGACTCCCAAGACTCCCAAGACCATTGATCACTGCCTCCTTCAAGTTCTCCAAGGTCTTCCGGGATTGAGTTGTCAGTCGTTGATTGAGTTTCCAGAAATTTAACAACTTCCAATTCCTTGAGAATAAGTTCTAAGCCAACTGAAGGGTGAGAATCCCAAGGAGGCTGAAAGAAGGAAGGAGGGATCTCCTTCCCGGGATACTTGGAGGAGAGGACAGGTTAACCCTGAGAGGACACGTCCCCATGACCAAAGTAAGTAGTCGGACACCAAAATACTCCGATTATTGGACCAATAGCAGATGGAAATTCTTTGTTTTTACAGTTATTCGTCCTAGAAGGACACCACTGACACTAAGTGTCCAGTAGACGACAGAGAATTTTTCCATGTAGGACAAAAGTGCCCATATGTTCATCTACGGAGCTTTGTGTCAAAAAAGAAGGCCTTGTACAATAGCTTGACCTCCAATGAGTGCTCTTGGGTTTTTCTTCAAGCAAAGAATTCACATAGTATCAATACTCGTGACCCTGGAAATCATCCCTTTTGGAACTATGTGACATCATCTACATTGAAAAAAATCAAAAATACAGATTCAAGGTCAAATTATTGTTGAAGATCTCTCCTTTCCACACTAAATTCCAAGGATGAATAGTTTTTTTTTTATCCCATGCAAAACAATACTTTGTCATCCATCGGACACTAAATGTCCATGTAGACACCTATGGGTTAAGAACGATTTCCATGGTGACCACCCACTCTTTTTGGGTTACCAATGAAGTCATCCACTAGACCTTTTAAGTTTACAATGTCCTTACATTGTAAAGATTGCATGAGGGGATGCAATCAAGAAAATAATGTTGTCTTGGATTGGAGGTGCTTCCATGTGGGGAGGCAAAGGGAACCCCAATAAAAGTTAACAATGTTATGCTCACCTAAAACAAAGAGCTCTTTGGAACTCAACAAATTGGAACACAATTTGCGAAAAATATCACATCAAGACGTTAGCAAATGAAACCCAAAGTCTTGCCATTAATTTGGGTATAACCTCAAAAGAACCAATGTGGAGGGGGTTGTCACAAAAAAATTATGAAACTACTATTTTCTAGTGCATTGAACATAATGGAAATATGAAAATATTTTTCAAACTATTAATCATACATATTTATACTACACTTCTTTTGGACTTTGTGCAAAAAAATTTCATCCCATAAGATTTTTTAGATTGCAAGATTATAACATTTCTAATTAGAATAAAATAAAATTTTGGGTCATATCCAATTGGACCAACATAATTTGGCTCAACTTTGTGGAAAAGGAGGCAGTATCCAACTTTGATAACTTAAACCATCAGGTAGGTAGTTATGGAAGAAACTTGCATGCCAATTTTCAAAGATAATGGAGGTGTCTAACATACTCAAAAATCTAGCATCGAGATGATACCCCCTTAAGCAACTACATGAACAAGATTTCAATTTTGACTAGAGAATTCATTTATTGGAGAAATCAAAATTTCAAAAGTCATCAAAAATTTCTCCTTCTCTTAATCAAGTACAAAAAATAAAAAGTAAACCTCATGAATTTATACTAGAATGTGCATTCATGTTTTTTTGAATTTATCTAAAATTTCCATTTTAGTTCATTGAGTGAAATTGGGATTAAAAAAAATTCAACCATACACAATTCTCTATATTAATATGTGAATGTGTGGGAAATTTTTCAAACCATTTAGCTTCATGAATGGCAAGATATAAGCATTCAAAGTTTTCAACATACTTATATGAAAAAAAGTTTTGAGCATGCTTAAATTCTTGCCCTCTCTATTAGCTCACTTCCTAAATGCTTGCATGATTGTTTGCCCAACTATTTGAGTCCTTTATCAGGGTTGCTATTTTGTGAGTGTGTGAGCGTGAGCTTGTAAGCTTGTGAGCATATAATTTTTTAGAGATTCCACCTAAACTTTTTTTGTCAAAATTTATTATTTTTGGTAAACTTTAGTACATACTACCATGGACCTATTACTGTGATTCCTTAAACAACCTTGATGTGCTACTTATTGAACCTTGCTAGATTTGAAGAAAAAAAATTGGTGATTAATTAGGATTTGTTTGAAATTGATGGAGGTTGCTTCATGAAGAATTTGATTTTTATAGTCACTTCCCTCTTTTTGTTGGATAACTCTTGGCACCAAGAAGAACCCCCTAGCAGCCTAGCCTTGGGAAGAAAAAAACTTTTAAAGCTTTTAATAAAAATAGAAATAATTTATTTTTTCTCGTAGCTAGGGGGATCTTCTTAATGCTGAGAAGTACCCAACAACAAGAAGAAAGTCATTATATCTCAATGGAACAACCTCGGTCAATTTCAAGCGAATCCAAATTAATAACAAATTTATTTTCTTCTTAAAATCTAAAAAAGTTCAATAGGTAGCACATCAAGGTGGTGAATGCTCAATTCTCCTCTTGGCGCCAAGAGGTTCCAAACAACAAGAGGGAAGTGATTAACTAAAGGACCATCTAATCAAAGATAGAAGAATTGCACCCCGGAAGATCCTAGAAGAGGACAATGATCAACTAATCAACAATTTGGTGTAACTAAACTCATTCCTTCTAAAATTAATCCCTATCAACCAAATATTTTCTTCTAAAATCTTCACAAGTTCAATTATCAACACATTAAGACAGAAGTGTAGGTATCCCCCCCTGGCTTTGAGAGGATCTACACTACTATGAGATAGTGATCAACAAAAATGAAATTTGGTGCAACTAAGCTCTTTCCACATGTAAATAATTCCAATCGACGGTACCCTCCTATTGACCTTCAGAAGATCCATGATGCTACAAGACACTCATCATCCAAAATAAAATTCATTGTGCCAAAAATCATTAGTTGTAAAAATAGTTCTTATCAACAATTTAAAAAAAAAATCTAAACAAGAAAAAATTATTGGTATTGTCCCATTAGCCTCGAAAGGATCTATGTTGTCTAGGATAGTAATCAACCTATATTCTATACAAACTTATTTCCATCTCCATTCATCTTTCACATCAATTGAGTTCATCATTTTCACAATTTATACTTCTAATATTTTAGACAACATTGAAAATTATAATTTTCATCTAAATTCTACATCATATCTATATTCTACATAAAATCCATGGTAATAGGTACAAGATACCCACAGTAATAGGTCCATAGTAATAGGTATTCAAATTTACTAGAAATAATAAATTTGGACCAAAAATTTTCAATGGAATCTATTTTTAGAATTATTCTTAAGTTTTTTGGTGCTTCTTCAAATTTCTAAGTTCAATGCTCACATAATCCGTGCTTAGCGCTCATAGACTCATGCTCGTGTGCTTATAGAATAGTACCACTGCCTCCTCTACTAGTTCACTACTTGAGCTCCCTTTAAACTTTAGAGACCCATAACTTTTCTCTTGGGCATCCAATTGGAAAAAAATTCTATTTTGGGGAAGCTTATAGAAATGTGCATCTTTTCTACAAATTTAACTTTCATCTACTCAAAATTGTCTTCATAATAACCTGCACAAGTTTCCAATTGTCCACTTGGAAGACAATTGTCCTTTAGGGGGTGGATAATCATAATCTATATCAATAGTTTACAAAATAAAGTTGAGGCCATAGGAGCATCTACTATTGACATTAAACTAATTAGAATTCGACATTCCTAAACTACACTATGTTTCCACTCCCATAGGTTGCCGCAAACAACTCTTCAACTCCCATTACTAACTCTTGAAAAGTTATATTGAGTTTCATAAAGCAATTTGTCACAAATTCAAGCATTTGGTTGAATTTGAAGACCATTGTCTTACATGTCCACACACATGAATTGTGGCTACCTAATACACTACATTGATTTATCTTGTTGTAAAGGCACAAAATTTCTGTCACTACATATTCTTTTTTGAAGACATTCTAAAGGTCATGGTATTTGTTAGCAAGCACTAATTTAGACTAGTGTAGCTTAAACAAATTAGTATCGCATGCACTAATATGATAAATGATTGTAATGAATTGTAGTGGTCACGAATTACCATTTGTATAAATAAATAGTAATAAGATTTTTATGAATATGCACATTACAGTCTCCATAGATTCTTCAATTCCAATGCAAAATTATCCCAATTCTCTATTCACAATAGTGATATGTATTGGTAGCAGCATAGACTATTGTTTTGTGAATCCCCTTGCATCTTTATAATTGGATTGTTTTAAATTTCAAACCCCTAAAAACTTAGAGATAGATGTGTTTTGCATGACCAATGGATATGTTCAAAAGGCTTATTGAGTAACATCACTTAGGGGATAGGTGTATATGGTCTTTGTTGACATCTAGGCCAAAGCAACATGCATGAGCCTTGTGACTTGAGAGGTTGCATCAAAAAAACTTTTTCACACAACACCCTTAGCATTATTGTTGAACTTTTCATCAACTACTTTGTAGTGTTAAGTCAATGCATTATTGCAATGACTATTGTAAGACAAAAGAGCTCGAAACATGTAGTATGCGTCTTCTAGCCACCAATTGAACATGAGTCTTGTGGAAAAATGATTTTTTCTACCCATCAATAATGTGAGTTTGCAGTAGGTCCCCACAATCATCACCTAAGCAATCAAAATCAAGGGCCCTTCTCCATTGAAGATGTGCCCTTAGTGGCACTATTATTCTTGCGAAATTCAAATATCCTATCATATATCTAACAATAAATCGAGCCATTCTATATTGGATCTCAACAACTGTAATTTGAATAGTCAATATTTAAGTTTTAATGTGATTACGTTATCTTTTGTTTACAAAATAATTTTTTTTAATACCATATGTGTACAAAGTGAGTATTCATTTGCAAATTTGAAGTTTATGATACTCTAGAAAACATTGATCTTTAAACAATCTTAAAATATTTAAATTCAATATATACTATCTCTTAAAGCATTTTATGAGCCAATATATTTTTTTTATTATTGCAAAAGTCTCTATGAATGAAATTTTTTTTATTCTATTCTAAAACTTATATTTGGAGTTGGATATTCTTCTAACTTTCTTAAATGAGCTAGTATTGCAAAAATAACTTGATTGTAGGTAGAACTCTCAAATTTCATGGTTTCACCAAACATTTTGGTCACCTAAAATTTATGTCTAAAGAATTGAGAATATTGAAAAATAAATCTCATTCAAAATAGATTCATACCTACATGGAAAGATTTTTCTAATTTGATTCTAATTAATATTGTAAAATGAGTTAAGAGTTTCATTTCACTAGCAATGATAAAATTTCCTAGACAAATATCATGTGAGGTTCATTTTTAATATTTTAATTTCACAATTTTTGAAAATAAAGTGTGCGAAGGGTTGAAATGGTTTGCCTCAACATTCCTACCATTTGGCTTGATAAATTTGTTTTTTCTATCATCTTGTACATATGGTAGTATATAATGTTATTTTAAAGAATGAAAATCAAGTTTCATTGTAGTGGTCTTTTCTATTGATTCTCCATTTTATTTTCCAACATATTATCAAATTCCTCAAGTTGTGGAAGACACAATTATTTTTTCTTGAAACATTTGAAAGTTTAACCTTCTCTACTAGAAAAGTATTGAATTTTTTTTGCACTACTTAAATATTATGAACTTGGAGATGACTAGGAAGTAGGTTCTAAAAATTGGTGTAGAAGTAGACATAGTTACAAGTTTAGTACAAAATCCTTTAGTTAAAAGTTCCCCCCTAGTTTGTCCACTCCACCTTTTTTTCTAAATGTATTATTTTGTCTTAGTTTTGCTCAAAAGCACCATATTGTTGTAGGGGGTACTAATGCAATAACCTCAGAAAATAGCCCTTCAAGGTAAAGTTTTGAAGTTACTAACTTAAAATTTGTCCTTCTTTTCATAAAAAAAATATAATCCATTTTGGTATTTCCTCACTTTCTTGTGTAGAACTTCGGATTTTATGCCATCTTAAAGGAACAAAATAAATAGATAAGAGTAGAGGCAAAACCTCGAAAGTCATTTTAAAATTATAAAATAAATAAAGTTATATATTTAGTTTTAGGCTCTTTGTATTTCTATATTTGTTGCATATGTTTAGTAGGATATATTTTCCATTGAATCTCTTAAATTTAAAAATCTTAGTCACAATTAGTTGAAAGTCCCAAGGAAATTAGAGGATTTACTTGGATTCTGCTCAAAAGAATAACAATACAATACTATGAGTTTTTAACATGATCAAGAATATAAGGTCAAACCCAAATGAAGTGCTCTACTTTGATTTCAAACTAACACTTATTGATAAAAACACCAAGCATTCATAGCTAACCAATCTATCCATATGATTAATCTCCACATCTTGCTTCTCTAAACAACTAATGTGATAGAGTCAACATTAAGTAATAATTGTTGCTATAGCTTGGAGTTAATGAAAGTAACTTTGTCTTCATTTAGGATTTTTTTTCCAAAGTAAAACATAGAGACAACAAAATATCAAGCCAAAATGCTTGTAGAACATTCTTCAAAGTAATTGCAAAAGTCACTTCTTCAATCACTAGTAGAAGTTTGATAATTATTTTATGCCTTATTCTTGTAAGCTCCTCATTATAATCACCTATAAGGTTTCAAGGCCTTTTTCCATCAAAAAATGCTCAAAACTACCATCTCTAGTGCAAAGAGCAAAAAAAATTTTAAAAGGCATTTTTTGCATATCTAACTATAGATTCTTGCAATAGACTAGTATAAAAATTTGTGGAAAATTTTTCATACACTTTGACCAAATAGATTGCAAGATAAATGTGTTCAAAGTTTAGAAATCAAGTTTTGGGGACAATGGCAAACTAGTTTATGCCACTTCCATTCTTCTATACTTCAAAATTTTGCACTTTAGATTTTGAGTTAGTTTTTTTTGTCTTAAATAAATGAGTTAAAAATATAGGGAAACAAAAGTAAAAATATGAATGGGATTTTTATTCTTTAAAAAATTGTTCGGTAGAAAAAATAAATCATTAATAGTTCTAAGATGGAATGAAAATACACTAATGCCATAAGTGAGGTTGTTCTAAAAATTAAAGTTAACCTAGGAGAATTTTTTAATTTTAAAAAATCTAAAGATTAAGCTCAAAAAAGATTCATGTACAATATTTATTCAAAAAAAATATTGTGATTGCCTACAAAATAAGATGCTCTATGACTTTCACACTACATATCCATATGGAATGAACCAAATCCTTCTATGTACACAAAATTACAATATATAAGAAAAAAGTTATTAAATTTTATATTTCAAGTTTTTGTGAAATTTTTTTCTGCACGACAAGTTTAGTTTGGGAAATCTTGTAGTATAAATTTTGCTCCTAGGCATGAGTTGAAATAGAATATATATCCCCCCAAAGCTAATAAGTTATTTTACCTTATGAGAAAATTTCAAAAGAATTCACCAAAAATTGAGCTCATAGGAACCTACCCCAAATCCATTTTGTCCCCCAAGTGGATAATGGGACTTTAGGGGCTCAAAAAACTTCTTTGAAATTGTTGTACTTTTATTATGAGTTGATTAGTGTAATTTGTGTCCATTTTGTATTTTTATTCTAAATTATTCTAAATTGCAATGATCATATTGTCTTAGATTGTTGCAACGAATATGTTGTAAGACTAGTTTTATTAATTAATATCATAATTTTGATACATATATCAAACTACTTTACATCTCTCTATATATAGTATGAAATAATTTTAATACTATTAAACAATATACAAATGAACACACTAGAAATCTTCACTTATAATTTTCACAAGTTTAAAAATGTCATTTTGTTAGAAACAAATTCTTTTTAGTACATTCTTAGCTATTTCAAAAGTTGGCTATCATTATGGATTAATTTTTTTTTCACATTTATAATCTTTTCATTCTCTAAAGTCTGTCTACATTACATTTTTAACCCCTAAATGCATTGATGTTCATTTTCTAGACGATGAACAAATAGAAACTTGAGTTTCATTCTCCTAATTACTTGGATGAAAGTTATTTTAATTTGTGAAGATACGATATCAAGTTTTTGTCCTATCTAAGGGTTGGATTTGGTGTTACTAGAGTTCATATTTTTCTAAAATTCCAAATGTGCAAGTATGTCAAGTGGTCAAATTGCATTGACTTTAGTTCAAAATTGGATTAGCCAAAACAAGGTCATACATAGGAAGAACACAAAAATTTCAAAAAATCACCACGTGAAGAGAACCTCATTTCAAATCCATTGTAAAAAATTTTACTCATAAAATGATAATATTTTACTTGCAATTGAATTTTGAAAGAATTTTGGAATTTCTATTTCAAAATTTATAAAAAAAGATTGGTGATAGCAATGGTGAATCTAACCGTACAATCAGATGGAATCTACAAATCAAAATCTACAACTTTTATTTGTATTTCAATTCCAAAATATGCTTCCAAATAGCACTTTATAATGATTTTTCTCAAATCGTCAATTCTAGAGATGAATTTGGACATTTAGGGTTTAAAGTATGTATATTTGACTATTTATGTAGAAAAATGATAATCTATTTTTTTGTTAGTATGTACTTCTTCAAATGTACCAAGTATAATACAATAATATATTGCCTCAATTTTCAATTCACAATAGTAATATGTATTTGTCCCATACTTTGGTAAGCCACCTTACATCATTATTTTGGAGTTGTTTTAACCCCTAAATGTAATGTTTTCGACTAAGTTCTCACCAAAAATGCTCCAAAACTGTCATTTCTAGAACAAGTACCGAATTTTAGAAAAAAAACATTTTTGGACACATGTAACCATATGATCCTATATCAAACTTATTTGAGAAAATGTAGGAAAAATTACAGAAATTTCCACCATGTAGATTGTAAGAAATTAGCATTTGAATTAGCAAAAATCCTTTTTTTGGCCTTGTGAAAAAATGGGTAGCTGCACTTCAGAAGGCCACATTTGTGTGAAGAAAATTCCAAAATGATGGTTACTCTTTGGATTCATTCTTCTAGGGAAGTTGGCTACATATTTGAAAAAGTTTAGATCATTTGAAATTGTACAACGTATAGGAAAAAAAAGTAAGTACAAAGAAGTAGAGAATAATTCAAAATACTAAATTGTCAAGAATTTTGTTATGGAATTGAAAAATTCCAATCCCCATGGTCACAATGTACATTCTATGATTTTATTTTTTTCAAAAAATATTCAAAATTGAGTTAAATAAAGGACTTCAAAATTTATTTTAGAGTAGAGAATCCGAAATTGCCCACAAACTAAAACTCCTCAAAATTTTCATCTCATCAATCAAAATGGAATGATTCAAAGCTTTCCATGTACATATAAATCTAGAAAACCAATTTCAAATTTTAATTTCTTAAAAAAGTATTTTTTTAATAAATTTTTGGGTTGCCTGAAGATCAATGAAAATTACATATCATGCAATAACTTTTTAACCATGAATAGTCAAAAGTTATGAAAAAATTTGGGCCTTTAAAGATACTCCTTGGGCACATGTTGTGTGAAAAATTCAAAGAAGAAAAGGAAAAACTCCATTCATAGTGAATTTCCCAAAATCACTATGTTGCCAAAAAATGCAGTTTGGGCATTTACGGGTTAAACATCAACAAAAAAAATGCCTCTACAAGTATTTGTGTTTTGTAGGAGTAATTGATATGTTCCAAAAAAAATTATGATTATAATGCAAATAACATGACTATTGGGATAACTTGTATAATAATCTTGGGCCCAAAGTATGGATGAGCGGATGAGCCTTGTTACTTGAGAGGTTATGTCATGAGAACTTTCTATATGACACTCTTTGTATTATTGTAGTGCCTTTCATCCACCTCTATATAGCGTATGTCAGTCAATGTACTATTTCAATGTCCAAAGGACAAAAGAATTCAAGAGAACAAGAAATAGTGTTCCATGCACATCTTCCACCTACGAAGTCAATATGGACCTTGTAGCTTGATGCTTTTGCTCCACCACATAAAGTGGTATTGCATTAGGTCTCTTGTTACTTTAGATTTCATATTAGGAAAACTTTTGAATGTGACACCTTTAACATTATGGTTGTGCCTTTCATCAACCTCAATGTAGCATACAATCAATGCAATATTGGAATAACCAAAGAACAAAAAGGCACCTAAGAAAATCTCAAATACATCTTCTATCTACCATTTGGTATATAGGCCTTGTAGCTAGATATTTTTGTTATTCAACAATAATGTGAAATTGCATGGGATCTCTACATTTGTCATTGGAGAAGTCAAAATTGTGGGCTTGAATTCATTGAAGATATGCCCTTGGTTGTAGAATTACAGTTTTTGGAGTCAAATATCCAATCATATGTCCAACAACAAATTGAGTCTATACTTCGTTCGACAATTGTCATTTGTATAGTCAACATCAAGTATCCCAATGTGATTACTTTATGTTCAATTTACAATGTCAATGCCAAGTTCAGTATTTGAATACCATACATGCATAAAAAAAACTATTCAAATACAAATATGAAGCTCACATATGATACTTTCAACTATTTTGATATTTGAACATCAATAATAAAATTACTCCAACAAAAACTAATGAAGTCATGATGTTAAAAAATTGCCTGTCAAAATAAATTAATGAAATCATGAACTTGAAATATGTCTTTGAAATGAAGTTTATATCTAAATTTTGTCATTTTTAAAATTAAATATACCATTATTTTTGTATCTTTTTATTGTTTTGGGGTGAAATATTGGATTTCATTCTAACAAAAAGGAACAGAAGAAATTATTGAAGGTCAAGGCAAAAGCTATGAAGTTCATATTTGAATCACAAAATGAACAAAAGAATAAATCTTGGTGAATATTTATTGCTTGCTATACCAAATGGTCTCTATTCCATTGAAGTTAAATGAAAAAATTGATTCCAAATCAAGCTTAATAAAAATAATAGAAAGGACCTAATAGTTTACCACACAAATAATTATCTATTTTTCATCAAGAGCCCTATGCGCTTACATACTAGATTCGTTGTGTTTCTAGTATTCTATTTGAATAAACAATCAAAGATTCACCCCTATGACTTTAGAATTAGAGGGTGATTGCAAGAAACACTTGTCCTATTTTGTGTCACATCATCACATGGTATGTGTTGGTTTGTTTTTTGGCCATAACTTTTGTGTTTTGCCTCCAAATGACTCAAGATTTATAAGGAAGGTACTCATGACTATCATACACCTTCCCTAATTTTTTCATAATTTCAAAAAATAATTTACTATCCAAAAATAGACCCCAATTCAATGTCACACTTGCCAATTTGGAGGATTTTAGTACTATTTAGAAATCCCCAAAACAAATTTTGAGCTGAAATTTGGATGAAATGGTCTTCTAGTAGACTTATAGATGTTCAAGAAATGAATTTTAAAAATAGTTAATTTTTGTGGTGTGAAAGTCTACAAAGTGAGCTTCTTTCTGCTTGCATTTTGAAACATATAAAATATTATTTTGGTGGATTTTTTGGTGAATGACCATCTCCATAGGGTTGTTGCAAATGTCCAGTTTTTGGACTTTTAGACAAGTAGTAACCCATGGAAAAATTAGCATATATACTCCAATAGTCGTATTTGTGGCAAACAATCTTCAATGGAGAGGCAAATAGGGTGGGCGGATGGGTAGACAATTCTATAGACGAGTAGTCCACAACAAACAAAAAGATGGCCCAAATGTCTGAAAGGCACACTTCAAAAGAACTCAAATGCAAGTCATAATTAACTGACAAATGGCCAACAACCTTTGCTAGTGAATGATGGATGAAAATAAGACAAATAGGCAGATAGTAGACATACCAATGGGATTGAATGGATTGGCTAATAAAGCAAGTGACAAACCATATACAAATATTTACTAAGGTTGGGTCAAATTCACAATCTTGGCAACACAAGACATTCCAAGGTCATGTCTACACACAAGGCTTCTAGACACATTTATCTAGTTGCCCACCATCCAAACAACCTTATTGTTTGATCAAAACTCATAATTTTGTCATCCACATTTATACAAGTATACCAATACTTTACAAATTTGACGACATACATACTTGTCTCTAAATTGTATTTCCGATAGTTATCACACAATTCTTCAATATTTCCAATCTCTCACTTCACAACTTCTACCATAATGTCTGTATGATTTTCACTTTTTTGAATTTGTCATAGTCATCTTTGTAACTTTCTAATAGTGTCCCCTTGATTCCTAACAATGAAGTTGAAATTTGATTTTAAAAAAGTCAATTTTATTCCCCAAAGTTTTTTGAAATCTAAAATGGTTTTATGGTGATTGGGGCATTGAAAGTGAAGTATCCAATATTGTTTTTTTCTATCATATCCTTTAGATTGGAAAATAAAACCATACTCTAGAAAATCTAATTTTTATAAAGATTCAACAATTGATTGAAAATTTATGTTTTTTTGGTTTGACCTCTAATTTGGGCTCATGAAGTAAAGAATTATTGTGCTTTGAAAATTTACAAGCTTCTTCCTAACTTTAGGTGCCAAAACTATAATATTTTCTTTCAATTTCGTAGATGATTGAATTATATTGTTTATTCAAATTTATTTATTAGTTTTTTTTTATTTAAATGACAAAAAGAATCTAAAATTTTATGATTTTGATTCCCCTTTATAAAATACCAAAGATCTATATCTATGATAATTGAAGATAAATTTATGGATATATATTTATGGTCAAAGTCTTATTGACTTTACTACATCCTAAATTTACAACACTCATATCTCATTTGGTATTGGTCATTTTCACTTGATACAAAGTGATTATGAAACCATAGATAAATTAATATGGGATCAAGGTCATTAGCTGAAATATAAGAATTTATTTTTGTAGTTGAAGGATTTCATTAGAGTTTTATGAGTGTTTTTCACTAGTGTGGCAAAAAATACCTTTAGAGTTGGCCGATGGGGAGTGTATGAGACCTCTACCTAGTCTGCCTTCCACGCAATGGACTCCCTAAATTATTTGCTACAAATTACTATTTTTAGACTCTACCCTAACTACACCAATTACATGTGCATTGACACCACAGATTGACAATACAAATGGACCACCCCCATTGACAACACAATTTTAACAATACAAATGAAAAAATTAAGCACACATTTGCAAGCTTATATAAATCAAACCCACAAAACCAAGAAAACTCACAAATTTATCAAAATGCAATGAAAATTACAAAACAAGTACAAGTTAAGAGATTTGAGGAACCTCAAAATCCATTGAAACCAACTTCCACTAAAATGGTCACTCTGTCTTCATTTTTGATCGGAATTCAACAAGCCTATGCTTTTGGGAAAGCTGGCTTTACAATCCATCACCCCTCCAAATTTCAGCTCCATCGAAGATATGGTCCGTATGATATCACCCTCCAAAGTTGACAATCCGAATCTCACTCAAACTTCTACTCTAATCATTGTTTTTTCCCTCTTCTCACAACATGAGAGCAAACCTATTCGACGAATGTGCTAATCTCTAACCCTAACTCATCTTCTTCCTCTCACAACAACCAACATCTCTCTCCCAAAAAAATACAAAATGCAAGAGACAGAAAAAAAGAGGCAGGAAGAGAAGGAGAGAGAGAGGGTTTACAAACCCTACTCCCCTCCATCTACCCAATGTCTACATCTCCTTTCTTCTAGTCTACATCTCCTTTCTTCTAGTCTACATCTACTTTCTTCTAGTATTGATCTTCTAGTCTTCTAGTCTTCATCTCCTATTTGATTCTAATTTCATTCTCCTAACTAGTAATAATTTGGTCTTTCTTTTTACCTCATTTTATCGTTAGCCTAATTTATATACTCTATCAAATCTTGCCTAAAGTTTTTTTAAATTCTATATCCCCATTTTTTCCCTAGAATTTTCCTTTTGTTTTCTCCTAAAGTCATAATTGCCTTTCCTAACCTTTAACAATAATTTTCCAAGATTCCTAGCCCTATCTAGCGGAAAACTCATTAATGGATAATTGTAGAGTAATCCGAAGTACTAACACTTTCAACTTGTGAATTCATGCATAATGTTTATATTTTCCATTTTATAAAAGGTGAACCAAGATGGCAGTTCTCAAGTTTTAACCCCTAAAGTTCCATGACCATGTTTTCACTAAAAATGCTCCAAAAGGCTACCATTTTCAATACAAGTACCAAATTTTTGAAAGAAAACCTTGTTTTGACACATGTAACTGTAGGATCTTGTAGTATGCTGACTTGAGAACACGTGGTAAAAATTTCAGAAATTTCCACCACGTGGATTGCAAGATATAAGAATTCAAATTCTCTAAAATCATTTTTGGGGCCTTATGAAAAACAAGGGCAGCTGCACTTCACAAGCTCCTTTTTCTATGAAAAAATATCCAAAATGGTGGGGCTTTTTCGGATTCATTTTTCTAGACAAGTTGGCCACATGCTTGAAAAATTTTAGATCATTTGGAATCGTACAACATACAGGGAAAAAATAGTAAGTATACAATAGTAGAGAATGGTTCAAAATACGAAATTATTAAGAATTTAATTATGAAATTGAAAAATGCCTATCCCAATGATTGCAATGTTGTAATAAACACTGTACATCCTATAATTTTATTTTTTTCCAAAAATATAGAAAATTTGGACTACTCTAGTAATCATTGAAGGATTAAAAAAACCTTTGCTTTGTTTGATTATTTCGTACTTAGCATCCAGAAGATATAAGCTTACACATTATTTTGAGCCTTTAATCACCTAATTAATTATCTTGAGTTCTTTTCAATAGATACATGAAATTTTACCCATCTAATTTTTCTAAGATTCTTATGTTTCTTTAAACTTAAACAATACGGATTTTTGAAAATCTTGTTTGTAAATATTTTATAATTCAAAAACATGAGGATAATTTAGTACTTTACCTCAAAATATGACTTTTCCTAGTTAATAAAATGGCCTTTCAAAAATTATTTCAATAAATAAGTAAGAGGAAAATCTTAAAAATTGACCATAATTAGAATTATGCATTTTAAACTCAAAGCAAAGATATTTTTATAAAAAATAACTAATGTCCAATTCACAACCAATTTTAGAATGGAATATCATTTGTTTTTTAAACTTTGATTA
This sequence comes from Straminergon stramineum, assembly GCA_963920665.1. NCBI lineage: Eukaryota > Viridiplantae > Streptophyta > Bryopsida > Hypnales > Calliergonaceae > Straminergon > Straminergon stramineum. Next base: position 7,545,647 of record OY987264.1, read on the forward strand.
TAAATATATTGGTTAGTGCAATGGACAATTCAACTTTAGTTAATATTAATCAAATACCATGCTATGAAAGACTCATTTTTTGAGCTATGGTCTACTTAACCTTATATACATCCATTGTAGATGTATCTAATATCAAATGCAAGATATCTTGCCCTTGAATTCTAGAACATAAACATTTGTAGAATATAACATCTCTATGAATATGCAAAGAGATTTTGCAATAGTATTAGCTAATAAAACTCCTTTGTCTTTCTTGAAAGAAGTAGGTGATTTTTGAAATATTCAATATATTATTTTTGACAAAAACTGATGAATTAAAAAAAATATCTTCAAGATCTTGAAGGGTCCCTTTTAGTTATCAGCTTTAAAATTTTGCAACCTATAATTTAATTGAGTTTTAACTATTATAAATTTCACACATGATCCTTTTGTTTTAAATATCTTCATTTGCACATGGATTGTTTAAGACTAAAGTTTTTATGAAATTTTCTTTCTTTCTTTCTTTAGGCTTAGAAATAAAGTCTAAATTAAACTAACCATACATAATTCAATTTCCAAAACTCACTTGGTTGATTACAAAAGAATTTAGATTTGTAAGTATAAATGAGCTAGAACCTGTTTAGTAGACAAAGGGGCACATCCAAAACCAACACAATAAAAATTTCATATTTTTTTAAGAAAATTACATGATTTATGTTCAAAATCTATATCGTTACAATAAATAGATTCACATATGTCCTCTTGTGTAGATAAGATCAATTGTCTAATTGATGTAGATTTATTTTGTCTACGTAAATGCAAAACTCAAAACCAACAACCTTTAGATTTTTAGTTTTGGATTTGTATATCTAGAGGCATGTTTTTGTCCATATCCCTAAGAATGAATGACAATGACCTAAGCAAGCCTATGATTGTTTGGTGCAGGTAGTACCTATGCATATCCAATATAGATACACCTAACTATCTTATACGGGCATTGTCTATTCAAAATTACACATCAAGCATATGATTTTGTTGTTGCATGTACATGGTGATTGGGCATATCTAATAAAAGTACATCTAGTCTTTTGAAGAGACTATCTAGTCAAAATTATACTTCAAGACTATGATTGCTTCATTGTAGATGGAGCATGTACTTCATAAAGGTACCTCTAATCCTATGAGGGGATTGTTTAGTCAAAGTTACATATCAACCCTATAATTGTTTCATTGCAAATAGACTTGAGCTGATTTTAACAAAACTACATTCCTACTAGGGGACTATCTAATCAAAGTTACATATCAAGCCTATGATTCTTTCTTTGCAAGTAGTGTTGAGCAGATCTAACAAAACCACAGTGTACTAGGGGACTATTTAGTTAAAATTACAAAATTGTCTAGTGTGAAACCTTGAATAGTAGAATGCTATCATCATTCAACATTGCTACAAAGATTTTGTGTTGCTCTAAACTAAATTTGAACAATTTTCAAACTATCATACAAACTTTGCCACCATTTTTGTACTTGAGCACCATAATTGATCTTCTATTTGTATACCGAAATTCCTTAATGTATTTTTTTGTCCAAATCCAAGAAATGAAGGATAATCATTGGTGAAGTTCCAAAAGTTTCATGAGTGTTGATTCATCATTCTATAAAGATTTCAAGACTAAATTACACACTAGTATAGGTTATTGACCTAACCTCAGGTAAGGTCAATTTTCAATGAGTTTGACTCTCCTCCATCAATTCTTTAGAGAAACAAGTTCTAGTGACTTCTTGTTTAAAGATAAAAACATATAGATATATTGGTTAGCTATGAATGCTTAGTGCCTCAACTATAAGTATTAGTTTAAATCTAGGTAAAACAATTCACTGGGACTCTACAATTTATCATATTAGGAAAACTTGTTATTGTCTTTGGGTGGAATCTAAATGCCTCCTCTAATTTTCTCGGAGCTTTCTACTAAGTGTGACATAATAACACCTCGAAGAAAAGAAAAGGAAAAAGAACTTGGTGCCAATATGGACCAATATTTGGAAATTTTGATGATTGAGAGGAAAGTACTAGTAGTTCAATAGTATCATTAGGTTGTGCAATTGGTAAGAGATATATAAGCAGAGATTTCAACAAATTAATCCCTAAAGGCCTAAGGCACATTTACAGTTAAAATTTATGAAATACAACCATTTTTTAAGGTAGCGTGAACAAAATGATAAAAGAAAATATTTTTTGAAGATTCAACCATAAAAGATTGTACTATATTACTCAAAGATGCTATCGTGTGACCATAAAAAAATGAGCATGTGAGCCTTGAGCATATGTATGAGTAGATATACTACAACCATTGAAGGTGCTTATGATATAAACACCATAATATAGGTATTTATAACATAGTTACACAATGATCATAGAAAGTTTTTATAATATAAACACATATAATATAGGTGTATAGTCTTCTAGGCTCTTGACTCATGCTTTTTAGGCTAACATAATAGCAACCCTCCTATGTTACCATGAAAACGTATGAAAAAAATTTCAAAATTTTTGACTAGGCAAATTGAAAGATTATAACATTTGAAGTTAAAAGGGGAAAAATTGAGCATTAGACAATAACTCCTCCTAGAGTGATGTTTTTGCACTACAAGTAGTTTTTTAAAAATTGCATTCAATATCATGTTAGTAATGTACTTGCAAAATTTCAAAAGTAGAACAAAAATTTTGCACATGTTGCCTAAAGTTTTTCCTTTACCCAAAAAAATTTGAACATAAATTTTGATTTGGACATCTAGTGAGAAAAAAATTGTACATTTCCATTATGTATCAAAAGTTCAAAAAAAATCCCATTGACCATTATGGTTCCTTTGGTCAAGATTTAGAAAATTCTCTTGAAGTTGGCAAAAGACCAACACTTTCTAAAAAATGGCTTTCAAATCAACATTTATCTACTTTTTAGAATATCCAACAAGAGGAACTTGTTCTTAACTAGTGCAAGGGTCATGCCTGTAAACATTGGGGGCTAAAAGTAATGTGTGTGAGATACAACCAAGAAAAGAGGAATACAATGTTTTTTTGAGGTGACTTTTGACAGTGTGGCATTATCAAGATTTTGAACCACATAACTCAAATTCTACTTTACAAAAAGATCTAAAGATTTTAGACTTAAATAAAGTCAGGTGAAACAAAAGAACATGAAAACAAAAATCTATCATGTCAAATTACTTGAAACACTTCCATAAATCAATGCCAAATTGTCATCTCAAGTGACATATAAAATTTAAGCTTAAAGAAAAAAAATGAAAGAAATTATGTGAAATTACTTTTGAATTTTTTTTATTGACATAGCATGATTTAGTATTGGTAGGAAGGTGCCTTTTAGGTCTTCAAAAAAAGGTATTTTAGTCATTATATATACTTTTTAACAACATGATGTCAATGAGAGAGAGGGAAAGAGGGGAACCACAACCTATAAAGGATTGGCATAAACGCAAAGTCTATAAATGAAGATCCCATGATTGACTCCAAAGAGCTTGTACCTTAGTAGCACTTATGCTACATTTTAGTCACTTCTCTGCTTTGTTTTCATCCTAGGACAATTACATAATACTTTGACTCTCTATAATTTTCAATCAATAATGTTTGCATGGCTACAAAAGACATTTGAAGTATCTATATCTATTTATACCTTAAATGAAGTTTTTTTTTATTACAGTAAGATTTCTAGAATGATGTGTCTTCCAATCGCATTCTTGGTATTATAGGAAAGCTCTATGTAAGGGGGGCTTTGTTTTGTGGCATTTGGACTTGTGGTGTAAAAGACATTGAATTTCAAAGTTTGTATGAATTAAAAAATTAGAGCATTATGTTTACTTTTATTTTGGTTGTCGCAATGGCACTAGTCTATACATTAAATTAGGTTATTTATTTTGTTTGTTAAGGTAAGACCTTCAAAACCATACATCCTAAGATGCAGTCTTCATACCATTAGAGAGTTCTCTGCGAGGAAGGGTACACGGATTTGATTCACAACATTCTACCCTATGGCAAAAAAGATATTGAATTTTAAATTTATATGAATTAAAAAATAAGTATTTTAATTTTTTAATTGTAGTGTGTCAACATCACAAGGCATTCTAGTATATTCATTACGCATATAGTAAACTTACCAATCACTAAACATACAAAATTCAAATCCTTCTCCACATAAAAATAGAGACTTTCACGTTTAGAAATTTGGCATGATCATTAATTGTCATGATAAGATTCACCTTCCCAAAATAAAGCTAAAATCTAGTTAAAAATTCCTTGCAACCCTTCATTGCATACAATGCAGTCATTGGGTGGTGATACAAAATTTTGTTCCTATGGCAATTGAATCAATATTGGATTGTGTGGTTAGTGTATGGTACATGGCAATCGTTGTTGTGTGATTTTTGGATGAGTGCAGTAAATGAAAAGTTTGCTCTAATACCTTCAATAGGTAAATCTTGCATTAATAAAAAATTCAAAATGCATATGAAGTCTTCACAATTATATTCATAATTTATTAAAAAAATATTTATCTATATATTTTTGACAGAAGTAAAGGAACCTTTACCACACAAAAAACAAAAACAAGAATCCAATTGAAAGTAGCATGGGGAGGCAAGTGAAAGATTAAACATATTTTCACTGAAACTTCAATTGCTTTTTAATAAGTGAAATGAATAACAAATTCATTGCAATTGTTTTGAGATCTACACTAAATAATGAAATTAGGTTGCCTTTACAATTAGATTGTCTTATCCCAAGAAAGTTACTTTACAAGTCATCAAAGTCAACAAATACTTCAATCCATGCACTCAGAGTTTCACTTATCCTAATTATAACAATACCTAATTCAAAAGAAGCTATTGCATTCTTCTACAATAGCAATAAATATTTATATAGTGTCAAATGTCAAGAAATTAGTGTGGAGCAATTTAATATCACCATTTAGTGTAGCTATGTGAATCCTTCAATGTAGCTTGAAAGTTATCTTGAGCATTCACATTGGATTTCTACTCAAAGTATACTTTCTTTCAATAATTATTGATTGAAAATCATACCAAAAAATAGCATACTTCCATTATTGGAATTGAAAAAAGTACACTAATCTTTTAAACCATTTTAATACGATTTCTACTATTTTTTTATTACTTTCTATTTTACTATAACAAGGATCTAAGCTACTTTACTTTAACTTCCAACTAAAGGGGCACATAGATGTATATCTTGTATAAATATGCATCCAAGGGTATTTTATAGCACCCTATAAGTAATCCCCCTGAAATAAAATAATTCAAAAATATTTAGAAAATATTGTTTTGTGTGATTTTTGTAAATTCTATATTATTTCTACAAAAATATGATTTTTTAGGACCAAAGATTAAAATGCATTGTATAGGTTGGACTCATGTGGTTTTCTATTTTTTGCTTTAGAAAAAAATATTTACACCTTCAAATGATTTTTTTACAATTGGGTATACTCTTGCAAGATTTTAAAGCAAATAAAGACTCTACCTTACTCTAAATCACCATGCAATACATGGATTGGATGTCAAGTAACTTAGCAATACACTAGCGATTTTTTGAAATTTTTTTTGTGTGTATTAGATTTATTTTTTTGAAATCTTTCACAACAAAGCACATAGAGCATGTGGAAAAGAATTCAAAATCTTTCACTACACCAATTGTGAGATTGTAGCATTTGAATTTCGAAGAATTTAAAAAGAAAAAGAATTGCCCAACTTAATTAACAAAGTTAAATGACCCTTCTTGGAGTGTAGTTTTAAAACTATTTTTTTTTGGAAAATTTCATAACATATCATATTTGTTACACATGTCACAAATTTCACATATAGTTGTGGGGCTAGTTTAGTAAGAGATTCCCAAATTGTCCAAACTTCTTAAAAAGGAAGCATAATTTTTCACCTAGCATCCAATTGGAATGTTTTAACCCTCCTACATCAATTTGCGTGGTTATTGCAAGCACCTTGTGTCAAAATTTCAAAGACATCTATTCAAAATTGACTTCACAAAAAACTTCCTACACATGCAATTGTTTGTTTATAGGACAATTGTTCCCTAGGGATTAGAACTAGCAAGGGCCTCAATAATTTCATTGAAAATTAATTTTAGTTTATGCAACACCTATTTTGGATATTGGTAGTAAATAATAAGTTCTATCATTTTCTCCTATGGTTATCTTGCATGACATGTGAAAGGCTTATTACTCAATGAAAATTAACCAAAATATTACTACACTTCCTTGATTTGTTTGTTTGAGTACATAAGAGACAATTGTTTAGTAGTAATTACTTTCATAGATATTTACTTTTAGCTTGAAACAAAAATGAGTAGAATTTTAAATTTTGATAAAATAAAATTTCAATGAATTTACAAATTGATAAACTTGCTCTATAATTTAAAACCACCCAAAAATAAATCTTTAATTGACTCAAATCCTAGTATCACCAATTTCATCATATAACCAAGTCATTATTGAAACTCCTCCCCAATGAATGAAAAATTCAATCTACATCATTGATTTTATGTCATGATTTAAACATTGAATAAGAATTATTGGTCAAGCCTATTGTCATTCAATGGACATTGCGAAGACAGTTTAACTATCTTCCATTTGTATTGCTCATCTCTAAACATTTCACATTTCATTCTCATTTGATGGTATTGTATTTGAAAAAAGGTAGTTTTATAGGTGCTAGAATTGGGTCATGAATTATATTACACTATATTAATTCTATTAAAGCATGCTACATGGCCCTCATTGCAAAAGTCATTACAATATCAAATATAGAGGGCTTAAAAATTAGGTTTGGTAATGAAGACCAAGAACTCTCTCATGATTCAAATCCTTCTTCCTAACTAGTCAATTGAAGTTAATTCAACTATTTTGTTGTTTTACAAGTTGGAAGCTAGGTGAAGAAGAAGAAGAAGAATCTTGAAAAATCACTATAGGATTTATTATATTTAGAGAGTACTTTGCTCATCAATATATGTCTTCTCAAAACCACAAAGTCAAGGCCATGCCAATGTACCTATAGAATTTGATCTAAAGTGCACCACAATGATAATAGTATTCTTGTAGCAAACCTAGACAATGTCTCCATCTTTAATGTACATTATTAAAAAAGGATGATGTTTTTTATACTTTTTAAAAATCACTTTTGGTGCTAAAGTGTTAAAAAAAACTAGATGTCATGAAATTCAAAACATTTTGACACTTTTTCTTGTCAATAAAGTGTTGAAGACAATGTTGAAAATTTCTTTTTGACATTTTAGTGTTGAATAAAGTATTGTAAATTTCTATTTTCAAACTTTTATAAATATTTCCAAAAAAATATTATAAAAATTGTGTAGTACTTTGAAAATTCATAACTAATTCCACAAAGATAAAAAAAAGGATACAACTTGCATTTCAGTTAAATTTTAGGTGAAAATATTTTTTGAGGGATTGTCTTCCTTGAGAACAAAAGATGAGTGGTGCAACAAATGCTAAACAGACACATTATTACATATAGGTTTATCAAAATATTACACAAAATAATCTCTAATTTCACAAATGTTGTACCACACTTAGAATTTTGACCACCAATAGTGAAGTGAGAAGTTCGAATCCCATAGCCTTGTGCAAATTGCCTTGGGCACCAAGATCCAGTAGTTCAAGTAACTTAACCCCTAAAGGACAATTGTCCGTTGAATGGACAATCGAAATCCGGGTAGGTTCCTATGAAGTCAATTTTGGTTGGATGTTCACAAATTTTTGGTACAAGGTGTACGCATGTACCCCCTAAGTGGGAATATAATTTTTTTTTCGATCAGATGCCCGGATCAAAAGTTATGCTGCCCCGAACTTTTTTTTTAATCGGGCAGATTTTGCAAAAATCCTCCTTTACTTCTGAAATTTTACAGGTATGTAATTTACATGATTTAAGATACAAATGTAAAAAAAATAATCATGTATAGTGTAAAAATCTCATTTTTACAGGAGTTAAAGTCTGCTGGCCCTGTCGGGCAGGGTAAAAAAAAAACTTTTTCTTCTAACTTCGAACGTTATAATCTTTCAATCCGTGCGGTCAAAGTTTCTGAAATTTTTTCCACATATTCCATAGTAGTCTAGTACAAATTTGTACGGTTAAATTTAGAAAAAAAACATTTTTCGTTCATGTTTTTCTTACTGTTCTAAGAAGGGGCAGTTTTTCACAGTTTGTGTCCAAAATGTGCCTCGGCCTTTAGGGGTTAAACATTATGGGTGGATAGCCTTCCAAGAATCGTTTATTGGGGGTATATTATTTGACATCATTTTTAATACTCTTTCAAACCTTCTTTGACAATCTTTCCTATATACCAAGTTTAACATTGTTTTCTACACTTTTTCAAAAATTTATGACAATTTAGTGTCAATCAATTTGCCAAAAAAAGTGTTGAAAACAATATCATTTTTTGGTAGTAATGGGTTTCATTTTGTAGATCTAGCGAAATTAGAGGATCCTACATTAATTTCTTCTTCTCTTCTTCATACATTGACTAGGCTCCTTATTCTTGTTGCTATGTGATATAGTTTTTCATCAATGGAGGCTTTTCATCCATATTCATTTATCCTCACATTGGAATGTCATAGGGAAGGACAAGTCCATTGGAGTTTTCCTTACCAAGATCCTCCAATTTGAATTTTGAGTTTTTGTGGTCAACAAGGGTCTCGGGGAGATCACTCCTTGTAATTTAAGCTATACACCTGAGTTAAGAGGGTATTTGATGTGGGTTGATTTACCTTCATTATTGCATTTGAAATGACCGTATTTTTACATAAAAAGCTATGAGGGTGTATTTTCAGTATCTTGTTTTTTTTTATAATTCATTCATGGGTTTTTTTAAGTAGGACTATTTTACATACAAAATTTAAGGTTCTAAAAATTTTCCATTGTTGCTTCTCTTTACAAAATTTTCCTTCTTCCTACTACATGCATGTATAGGGTATATATCATGAAACCAACAACAATCAACTCAATTCAAGTATCATTGACCAAGTAGTGGTTTTAATAACAAACTTACCATTGAACACTTTAAAATCCCTATGGAAACTATCTCGTGAACATTCCATTCAATATGAGTGTGTTTAATACATATGGCCTCAAAGATCGAACTTAAATGGACTACAAAGTCTATTCTCGTACTATATAGTTTCATGTCATTGAATCCACTAAGGTAAACCTCCCTATTTGTGCAATGTGACAATTTTTTCCATTTGTGTCAATTTCTTACAATCACACTATCAATACCATGGTACAATTTTAGTCAACCGCACTTTATTGTAGATTTTCTTGATTGTGTCCATTTTATCATCCACATGAAATTATTAGTTCTTATCTCTACTCATGGTACTATGGAAAATTTGCAGTGTCCCTATCTATCAAGGTTAACTTATTCATAAAAATTCCTACTGCATGATGTTTTTATATAGCCTAATTTATACATATTAGAGTACATGGAATTTCATGGACCCTACAATAGCCCTACATATTATATAAAATTTCTCCCCTTTGAATTGAATGGGCCCTATCTTTTAACTCACGTAGTTTTCTAAAAGCTCAAGAGTGATCTCCCCTGGAAAAGGGTCTTAGAGTCTCTATTCACTATCCCAAATTGGGATGTTGAAGGGTTAAGGGATTAAGGTCTTAAGAGTTTAGCATACCTTATATTCTTCCACACTAGGCACAATTGCCACTTTATCATTTCCAAGGACCATGTGATAGGGCAATAGGGCAATAGGGCATACTCTTATAGTTGCAATAGGTTGACATACAATTTATGGCTATAAAATCTATTATAAGATGAAAAAACTTTAGATGAAAATCATATTAACCCTAAACTAATGTTGAGGTTTTGTATTCTTTGGATGATTTTAGGAGTTTTTGTAGGATATAGTGCATTTAAAAGTAAAAAATATTGAATATTCACTCACTATTATTTTATTAATTCTTCAATTACCCCCTGAAGGCCCACATAACCATGTTAAGGTCACTATCCAACTTCAAAGGCTACTTGAATCTCATAAAAATACTATTTTTGAAATTTTATATTTTTCTTATGTAAATACCAATAGTCAAGTTATCTTTCCATAGCCAAAAATACTTTTGTTTTGGATATAAACTTCATCTTATGGGATTTTTCAAACTCAAATACTTCAAAGAATGCTCATTATGGATTGTTTTGGGAGAGAGACTTAGCCAATGAGAGGTCCTCCCAAGAAAAAATATTCCATAGCTAGTGTGAGTGGGCAAGGGCTGATTGGTTGGAGCAAATACATGATGATCTTGGTCATGTAGAAATTATATCTTCCTAGTGTAGCTCAATTGATTACAAGACGTGTAATTATTCTTTTGTATTGTCAAATTCTTTGAAAATTAAAGAATTTTCTAATTTCATAGTAATGAATAAGATCATATGATAAAATCTTTGAAAAATGGTTATGACAAACATTTCTTTGTTGATCCTTAGAAATGACAATTAGAGGTGATTTTGAAGAATTAGAAACAAGTCCCCCTTGGGTCTTATGGGTCCATGCATTATCCTTCTAGTGTATTTTTGAAAGATTTTACTTTATTCTTTTGATGTAAATTGTAACCAGAAAAATAATAATTAAAATATTTTGTGTCCAACTAATAAAATGAAGTTTATGAAGTGCAATTTCTACTGCAATTGGAAAATTTGAAACATTTGAAAAATTCAATATTTTATTGCAATTTGAGCTTTGGATCTATAATGATGCAATAATGTATACCTAAGGTGAAAATTTCAGATTGGGGGGGGGCATGTTTTGTGTCTGACATTAATTTTCCACATTATTCTTTGAAATAATTAACAATACTTTCAAATTTTCACAAAAGAAATTGAAATTCTTATAACTTAGAAGATATGTGTTCTGATCTCTGAAAAACAAGAAACTTTGCTATAAGAGACTTTGTCCTTCTAGTACTGAAAACATTGACTGAGGAATTGGAGTAGTGATGAAGGATCAATGCTGCTCTTTTTATCATTATTATTATTCAATTACATTGGGTTGATTTATTACTTAGGTAGCTACTCAAACTTCCTTTGAATAGCTTACTTTGATGTAGAGCTTCCTCCCCTTCAACTTGGAGCCATTCATATATAGTTGCAAAATGACATCAAACAAAATGAAGGATTGTAAGGCTTGAATCTATAATAAGGTAGCACACCTACTTGAGTTAGGTTTTCATAACAATTAGCGATTCTTTGGAGCAAAAAGGTTCCTTAGAATCTCAAAACCACCACTAAATCCAAGAGAGAAACAAATGGAAGTTGAAGAGTTCCTTGAAGGAGGGGTGACGGCTTAAATAGAGCCTATTGACATGAGTAGGTACCCTATATTTTGAAAATTCATAGAATATTGTGTGAGTATTGGAAAAATATGAAGCCACTTGGGTTGGATGTCTCTTGAGAAGGCTAAGGGCTCCTACCATGTGAATCACGCGGGCAAAGTTCCTTGGAGAAGCTACAATGTCAAAAAAGAAATTGTATTGCTATGTGGACCGTGTGGGTGGGGAGAGATTGAGTGAAAATTCCACACATAATGATTCCCATCAAGTTGACCAATCTCGACCAATGGGCTTGTCTACCGATCATTGGTGAACCTTGAAATCCGACTTCTGCGTTCACGGAGGTCAGCAAGACGACTGGTGTTCACTTCTTGTCTTTTAGTGCTTTTTCTACGAGCTCGACTCACGTGGCAGGAGGCCCCAAGAGTAACTCTACTACAAACCGGAATAGGTCCCTCCAAATGAACTTCTAAATTTTGATTGGTTTATAATTAGAAGTTGAAATTCCTATCATTGGAAGGGCATTCAAAAAGGACTTGGCATGGGGACAAGAAAACTCAAATTCAGACATTGGACAAAGATAAATAAACCACTTCAAGAAGCTAGCTAAAAAACAAATAGTAGAGTAATATCAACAAATTACGATTACCAATGCACATTGCACACTCCTAATTGACCCCAATTTGAAAGTGCAAAGTACAATGATAATCATGATTTTCCAATAAAAATATAATTTCTGTCTTTTAGCTAGCTTCTTGAAGTGGTTTATTTATCTTTGTCCAATGTTTGAATTTGAGTTTTCTTGTCCCCATGTCAAGTCCTTTGGAATGCCCTTCCAATGATGGGAATTTCAACTTCTCACTTCCTTCCCCAACTGACCAGTGCAGTCCCCGATTGATCAGTTGAGTTAGATCTGTATTTGGCAGGCCCAATTCCGGACTGACTGCAGCATTGGAGAAAGCTCCCAGCTTCAGTTATATTTAAGTGATATCCCCCCAACAATGAGCGTCTGACGGGGGTCACGGGACCTGACCCCCGACTGGCGACTGCCATCTCTCCTCATTCCAAGGCGGGGGGGGGAGTGGGTGGACTGATGAACTCAGTTACTGAACTCATCAGTTGCAGGCTCATCACTGACTGCGGAACTCCCGTCCCATGAATGCTCGACCGCCAGGAAAAGCTCCCGTTGCCGGCTCATGCGGAGGTGCTTAAGTTCTGGGAGGAATAAGATCCTACCGTACTTATTAAACTTATTACTGGAGGACAACTTAATGGACAGGCGGGGAGGACCTTGGGCTTTCCGTTTGCTGTGGAATTGCTGTGGAACAACAGGCAACTAATAAGTCACCTGACCTGACCTGAACTGAACTGAACTGAACTGAACTTCAGTTTAGGAAGGGAAGGGAACTAGGGAAGGGAAGCCAGGCCGGGACGTCCGCTGTTTAAGTTACTGGACAAATTAAAACCCTTGGTTGGTCCCTTGGATTGTCCGCCTTGCCGGTGTGGAAGGAATCGAAGTGTCATGCCACCTTGGATTTGGTCCATCCGGGACTCACTAGGAACTAGACGTCCAATGGAAATTATACTTGGGAAAGTTCTTTTCTAGTTGCATTACTCTTGTAGAAAAGCTTTTTCACAACGGCTTTCACTTGTGAAGCAAACTCGTTTTGTCCACCAAACAAAATTGGGGATCACCTTCCAACTTTGATCCTGAACTTGCCCTCTTGCAAGTATGCCTTCTTTTTGAGTTTGGGTGGAAGTAGGTAGATGATGACATGGTGTCAACTTCAAGTGGACATCTCCATGGTGGGAATGCTTGGGTGGGTAAAACCCGATCTTTGGCCTATGGGAAATGCTTGTTATGTGGTCTAGTACTATTGAATGTCTAGGTCTGAATCAGGTTTGAACTACTAAAGTTATATCCTTAGTTTGTTCATTTGAAGACTCATGGTGCTTTTTGATGAGCATGAGCAATGGCTTTGTTGAGCAGGCATGTTGGGGGTGGCTATCTTTTTGCATTGGAATAAAATTGTTATGCTTGTGACAAAAAAAGGAAGAAATAAAATTTAAAAACCAACATTCTAGTCTAGAATGCTCAAGGAGATGCGAGTTCATTTTTATTTTCATTTTGAGTTTAGAAAAGGAAAGGAAAAAGAAAAGACTACACATCTGTTTTTAACCCTTGAACAACAAACCCAAACCGAGGGGGATTGGTTTCCTGAGAATCTTTAAAAAAAAGCTTCTCCAATTCTCAACTAAGCTTACTTTAAATTCGAGGATGATTTTAGAACCTGGTTTGTTTTACGACCTCTTACCTTATCAGTAGTAGTTACTATGATGAAGGAGTGGTAACTCTTTATATAAGTCTGTACAGTGGAGACGTCATCCTTGCTATAAAATTTGTTCCAGCTACTCCAAAAATCAAAATTAAATTATTGTGGATTCCAAACCATTGGGCCTCAAAGACACTATGGATCTTCAATTTTACAGAAATATTTTCTACACATGTAGATGTTTCAAGATAAATATATAAACTTTCAATGAGGTTATAAGTTACTCCTACAGTAATCATAACTTCTGGAGTAGTCTAAAGCAAATGGAGTAATTATAAGCAAGTCTTGAATAGGATCTACGCCACATCATTTCTTTGAACGTTTTTTCCATCTTATCCAACTGAGATCTGTCATAGAATTTTCATTCAAGATTCACGTCAAAAAATTCCAACTGAATCCTAAATCACTATTAATATCTATTTTATGTTTCTTCGAGTAATCATTTTTTTTTAAAATTAAAAATTGAGTGCCCTATTTCAACTACAAGCAGTTCATGTCAAAATCCAGAGCACATTCAATGGAAATTGTCCATGTGTTTCAAAAAAAAAAAAAAATCCAGAGCACAACATCTCGTGGCAAAATTTATTCACATGAAATTGTGCACTTTACATGATTTCTACTCGTAGAAGGGTTTGAGTTGTTTCTACATAAATAATGCATTGACATACCGTAGCCAGAGGTCACCTTTGGCAAAAAAATAATTGAAAATTCCAAGGCCGTATGATTTTGAAAATTAATTAGTCACCTTGCTAAACACACATTAGAGGACAATTGAGGGGTTCTAGATCCTGTTTCAGGGTTGTTCCTTGTGCTGCCAGAAATTGGGAACCAACCCATAATAGGCTGAATTTTTGAAAAAGAAAATGAATTTTTTTCCAAAATTTCTAAAAATTACTAATAAACTTAAAACTAAATCAAATAATAATAATTTCAAAATAATTATTAACAATTATTAAAATATTATTTTTTGATGTCGTAGTGACTATGGTAGTCATATTGCTAATGAGGCGAGTTCCCACAACTTGGGAACTTAAAATAACTCGCAGCCTCTTCATGCCCTAAAATTTCATTTAATGAGAAAAATTAATTATAAACTTAAGATAGTTAAACTATTGGACAAGGTACCAATACAACTTGATATCAACCCATGTCTACGAATTAATGGGCGGAGAAGTTGTTTCTATTGTGAAACCCATTGTTCATCATGAACCCTAAAAGGGTGGGACAATTTGAAGATGAGAGCTCCACTGCTCATTATCAAAACGCAGGAATTGTGTTTAATGTAGTAATTTAGACCTTATTTTGGCATAAGGTAAAACAACCCATTACAGACCAAATGGGGGGTTTGCCCTCTTATCATTTCTGAAATTTTCTACTTTTTTTTTTCTAGAGAGAGTCATGTGATAGAGCATTTAAAACTATATTTTTTCGACGAAGTGTGAATTTGTTATGAATTTGTGAAGTGTTCAACCCATCATAGCCTATAGACTACCCCAAAACCAACAAAAACTGATCCTTAATATTCATCTTACTCACCTAATGTGGTCACAATATTTTCTAACATAGAAGACTTGAAAAAAGCACTTCCTACAATGAACTAATACTAAAAAACTGAAAGTTCCTATTGCGGTCACTAATTACTCCATTCCACTTAGCTAAGACATTGAATGTGGCCCAAATCTCAAAAATTGAAAGAAAATTGTAATGGGCTCATTCTTAGGAGTCTGCAATGGACAAAAGGTTCGTAATGGGTTGTTTTACCTTAGTAGAATAGAGTTTTTCAAAAAACTTCGAACGAAGAAAAGTTGGAAAATCAAGCTAATTTTCAACTCCCTAATCCGTTTGTGATTTTGAGTCTACAATCAAAAATTATGAACAAAATTGAGAGATGATGTCTAAAAATGTCAAAGAAAATATTCCAAAGCTACTCTACATTTTGTCTATAACTTTTGATTGGAGGCTCTAAATCTCAAATGGATTTTTCAAGATGAAATTGAGATCAATTTTACAACTTTTTTTGATTCAAAGTTTTGAGAATTTTTTTTCTACTATTCCAAAATGAGTTCTGAAATTCTACATTGAATACAATTTCTGCTTTTGACTTAATAAAATATGAGTGGTTTAGCTTCTACAAATTCTAATGTACATGTCCCACACAAGTTGTTTTACTCCTACTACCCCACTTGTATAAAGAGATTGTCTATATATCCTCATTCACTTACAACCAAAGTGACTTTTGAATCTATATGAGGTGGTTGCCGAATAAATTCAATATTTTTTTATTTTAATGCCGAACTTTTAGGAAATGACATTTTAAAGTGACAAAATTCATTTTGGACTTCAATTAATTATTTAGTAAAAATGTGCCCGAATTGACCTCTTGCTATAGCAGTATACAAAAAAGTCCTAATATCCACGCAAAAGATGGTTTACAACATGTTTTAACTCCTAAAGTCCCTTGACTACTTTTCACAAATAAAAATCCCAAATTGTTACTTTTTAGTGCATTGACCACAATAGAAAAATAAAAACACTTTCAAAATTTAAACCATATAAATTTATACTTGAATATAATCAATTATAACATATAGAGAGTATACTTATATCTAATATTGATACATCTAATAATACTTAATTGAAACACTTTTAAACATAACGTATTCTATTAGCTTTGAATCAAGTGTAAGCTTTGAGTAGAATGCAAACACTTGCAACTAAGATGACATAAACATTTTGTCATATGTTAGGATCTTTTAATGTTCTTTTTGCTATTGTGATAATCAAGAATATGAAAGTGACTCAAAGTAAAATTGATAAATAAAGTTAAACTTTAAATGATAGATCCTATTTAGTTTTTTGTAAAAATCTTCAAGAATATTATTTCAAAACTACATATGAACTTCCTTGGTACCACTTTCTTTGTCTTCACAAGATGCATCTATCTATTTTAGTCTTGAATTTTGAATCACAATTTGAACTTGTATTTTTTGCATTGAAAAGTTTGATAAAAAAAAATTTGAATTGTGGCTTTCAAGTTTCCCATGGCCTTGAGGAGGGTAGAGGCTCATCATTGATTGGTCATTTGAAGAAGCTACCACAGTTGCTAGCATGTCAGCCCAGGATCTTGTGTTGATCAGCTTAGGAGCCTAGGATATATGTTATTGGTACCTATATTATAGGTACCTTCTATAGTTATAGGATGTTTATAATTATAGGTGTCTGTGTTACAAATACCTATGTTATAAGCACCTTCCATGGTAATATAATCCATTTATATAATAAGTTTCTCATGATGTTGTGTGTGTCTATGTTTTTAGGTACCTATGCTATAGGCACCTTCCATGCTTATAGTATAGCTATATTATAGGTACCTATATTACAAGCACCTTACATGGTTATAGGGTACTCATATTATAAACACATTCAATAGTTGTAGAATATTTGTTTACACCTAGGTTCAAGGCTCATAAGCTTGCATTTCTAGACTCATATGCTAGTGTTGTAGAATAAGCTACATGATGCCATTTTAGAAAATTAGGAAATCCAAGTTTAGGCAACCCTCCCAAGACCTCAAAGTCAGTAGTTTTTAGGTTGTGGTGCACTACCTTTTATTGTTTTCTAGAATTTTAAAATGTTCAATTGAATACCTATTAAATTATAGCTTATTATTTTGTAAAAAAATTAACTTATAAAAATAGCTCATCATATCACTTATTGAAACAAAATTAAAATTTAATATATTGTGAGTATGTATTAAAAGGCCAAAGCATTGTCACAAAATTATCCTAAAGGCATCAATGCACTCTAAAATTCAAAAAACTTCAAATAGAAGTAGGATGCAAATGGATTTTTTAACTCTATATTTTTTTCAAAAGAAGAATATGTGAAATGAAATCATCCATTACTTTTGAATTTTTCATTTTTAGATATTTGGATTTTTTAATATTCATATTATTTTAGATGATTCATTATTTCTCTAGATTAAATTTTTGATGATTTAAATTTTGAGTAGAAATATTTTTGTAGGATTAGGACATTCTTAATCCCTTGCGAATGGGTCTCTTTATTGTCCTCACAAGCAAAAATCCTTCTATAATAAAATAATGATATTTTTTTGCTCAAAATGGCTACCATCTTAACTTGTATCCATTGCCTCACATTGAGGAAGAAAGATATTCTTTTTTCCTCCAATCCTAGGGGGGTGGAAAGTAGCCAATTTAGAATGTTATAATTTATCATATGATGAAAATCCTAATATTGAATCAAACAAAAATTGGGGCTTTTAAAACCCTCAAAGTATTGGCATTCTTTGGTCATAGACATTAACCCCTAAAGGACCAAGGTGCCTTTTTTGGCAACATAGAAATTTTGGGCACGTACGTGTGACTACAGATTTCCATGTTTTTGGCCCAAAATTTAATAGAAGGTGTGGACAAGGAATATCTTTCATTTGCACTAAATTTCAAGACATTTGGAAATATGAGTCAAAACTTATGGCCTAATATGTTGTTTGTTTCTCAACTTGGGCAGTCTGGGCAGATCTGAAAAAATCACTTTTTTCAAAAATAAAAATTTGAAATTGGTTTTTTAGATTGATATATACATAGAAAGCTTTGAATCATTCCATTTTGATCAATGAGTCAAAAGTTATGAGATGCTTTAGTTTATGGGCACTTATGGATTTTCTACTCTAAAATAAACTTTGAAGTCCTTTATTTAACTCAATTTTTAATATTTTTGGAAAAAAATAAAATCATAGGGTATAGATTGTTTGTTACAACATTTCCACCATTGGGATTGGCATTTTCCAATTCCAATAATAAACTATTAACAATTTAGTATTTTGAATCATTCTCTACATCTTTGTATTTACTATTTTTTTCCTATATGTTGCACAATTCCAAATGATCTGAAAATTTTCAAGAATATAGACAACTTGACTTCAAGAATGAATCTAAAGAAGCACCACCATTTTGGACATTTTTTCATACAAATAGGATTTTGTGAAGTGCAGCTGCCCGGTTTTTCGCAGGGCCAAAAAAAGGATTTTTGTCACTTCAAATGTTAATATCTTGCAATCTACATGGTGAAAATTTCTGAATTTTTTTCCACATCTTCTCAATGTAGATTACTACAAGATCCTACGGTTACATGTGTCCCAAAATGATATTTTTCAAAAGTTTGGTACTTGTATTAGAAATGGCAGTTTTTGAGGTTTTTTGGTGATAAGGTAGTCGAGGAACTTTAGGGGTTAATAATGAGATGTTTCAAAATTCTATTTCTTCAAGATAATTTGTTTTTTCATATTAAAATTTCAGTTAAATCATTATGTATTCAGTTTAAATATTGGTTCTTTAAATGTTGTAATAACAAAATGCTAAAGAGTTTTTAATTGATTAAATTTTTTTTATAAATCCTGACAAGAGTGCTCATTGAGTGCAACAAGAGTGCATAAAGAGTTTGTCTCAAAACTACTAGATTGACTATACCTTGAAAGTTGCAATCACACTTGGTTTATAACAATTGTTGTAGATTTCAAATTTTGCATTACATTTGTAGTTTGATTTATAATTGCTTTCACCAATATTTATAAATTCTTATTTTTATAGTTTATTTTATCTTTATTATACTATTTGTATATTTTTATTATAGATAATAAATAATTACAATTTTATTAGCAATATTAAGATGTACATTCTAAGTGACCTTTGTAGTGGAGAGGCTGTCACTCAAGGTTCATTCTTGCCTCAAAAGCTTAAATGGAGCAAGCAAGCTTACAACTATTTCAAAAAAACAAGCTAGGGTATCCTCATGACAAGATAATGCTAACTTATAACTTATGTACTAATTGATGGAAAGAAAAACAACTAATTGGAAAAAGTAAGTATTGTTGAGGATTTGGCCACCTATTGTCAAATCAATATGATTAAATTTTCACATAACAATTTGCTAAGAAGTTAAGACAACCTTGAAGACAAATGAATTGTCTTTTATGAGTAGAATTATACTAAATTAGATTTGGGTATCTAATTTGAAATGAAAAGATATTTCTAATGCTTGATTTTCTCATTTAGCTTGTTGTTGTTAACTAGAATGACACAAAACAAGGAATATAACAAAACTTTGTGGGTAAAGTTCACGAAGATTTCAAAAGACTTACGGTGGCAATTATTAACGCTTGAACATACATGCCATTCAGATTTGGTTTTAAACTCTTCATCTTGTTAGCTCCTTGCCAATTGAATCTTATAGTGAAAATTCTTGAAATCAACTACTTGGTTGAGCTACACAAAGTTTGACCAAAGAATGGGATTGTTTCAACTTTGTTCCTCACACAACATTAAAAGTTTGTTGAACAAGGACTTCCTTTAAATTTTGTTATCTAAATTTTTGGTAGATATGATGCTATTTGTACCAACCAATCTAGGAGATAGTAGGGCTAAAGATTGACAAAGGCTTGTTTGTAAAGAAT